>JAJJWW010002552.1:0-157918 GCA_023531295.1 Papaver armeniacum
CATTCGATTAGATCACCCTCTGTTGCATGAAGAGTAGTGACCTTAACTCTAGGAGGAGTACTAGACTTGTACCATCCATTTTGACAAAAAAACAATATATAGGAGGATCACCAGGCTCATTTTCTGAATGATACAATTGTTGGAAACCAAGGTTACACTCTTCTCCTCATCTTTTCCACTTCTAGTATTTCCCACCCGAAAACTGACTTACAACAACACCCAGATATCCAAAATCAATCCTCCTTTAGGAAAAACAAAAAGCAAAATTAAAGAGAAGCCAACCTTTAAATTAAGGAACAAAATTCGACCTCTATTTACAGAACCCACTTCAAAAAAACTAATCTTGCTATGATTTTTATAGGGCGGTTATGGGAACCTGCCCATATGTCATTTAAGAACCAAGCAACTTTCCTAACACATTAGTCTAGTGGAGTTGAAAATTTCCAACGCTTTGCTTGTGAATCTATTTCATAACACCTAAAAACTCAACCAAGAAACATCCAGAAAAAGTTGAGTACAGAAACAATAGTTCACATATATAAGAAGCAAAGAGACCAGATATGATATGTAACTAGTGACTTGACCCAATAGAATGCCAGAAACAACCAAATTTAGGAGAAGGTTTCGTAAAAACTAAAATAACCACTGCAACAATATCTGACGTAAACAGCATTACAAGTTGAAATACAGTAAAGACTAAGACGACACAAACAGCTTGCGAAGTTGCACCAAAGAAAGTTCAATCAGACGTCCCTTCTTTGTCACATTGTCACTTCTTTTCCAATGAAGTGTTCCTAATTAATTATCAATTTTCTGTTGAAGGTTGAGTACCGGGAATGTTTTCTGCTTCAGAAGGAATGGAGGCTTTCAATAAAAGAGTTACATACAGCCATAGAAATATAAACAGGAATCGAGGAAGGGATTCCCCTGATCTTCATCTTCTTGAAAGTCTTATTCTGCCAATCATAAGAATAAAGAGACACAACTTTTGTATGTCCACTGGATTTTTTATGATGGACTTCTAGGATCAATTGCTTTGTTCCCGCAATGGAATGAAAAAAGAAAACAGCTGATTCTGAAGGTGTGGAAAAACAATAACTAGGTAAGTTGATTGTTTGTTTCTTCCAGCTTTCATCACTCATCTCCTTGTCATTGTTTTCATGTATCCATATATCGACTGCAGAAACTCTGCCCCCAGTCAGTATAGCTAGACAACCATTCATTTCTAGTACGTGAACACAACGCAGTTGAAGTAAAGGATATATATTAGGCTGATCTACAATGAACTGAGGAATTCGGATCTTCCTGAACTTCTCACTTCCAACATCAAATGCCAATATTGTGCACACAATATCACCGTTTCCCCAATTGCTACTCTCAGACATATCGGGGAACCAATAAATAGAGCCATTCACATAAATAGAAGAGGAAGGAAGTCCGTATGGAGCCTCCTCGATCCTTCTCCATGAATTATCGCCTAAAGTCAACACCTCCCAAATGTTGTCATCCACATTGTAATTACCATCCTCTTTGTATAATCTCCAGTTGCATATGATTTTGTAATGCTTGGTGGCAGGATCAAATCCAAATCTATAAGTAGAATCATTAATTCCACCAGAAATATCATTATCTCTGGATGTCGGTTTAACCCATGGCGTTACCTCTCTGGTACTGATATTGTACACGCATACAGAATCCTCGGGTTTGTTACTAAAACAAATCAAACCATTAACAGCTCCAACTATATCAGTGTACTGAAACGATTTCGAGGTCCTTATGCGGTGAATGGTTGATATTACTCTGCCTGTAACTTCAGACAATAAGTCAGCAAGCTTGAAACACACTGGATAATCTTTGTAACGGATACCTGCTACAATCCTGTTTTTTGACCGTGTTTTAGGCGGTGGAATGATGAAAAGAAGACGTCCAACTAGTTTTGATCTGCTAAAGTGCAAATCTATAAAGTACGGATCCTTGATTAAGGAACACCAACTTTTCGACACGCACTTGAACCGCATAAGTGACTTTACAGGGAGTCTACTTAGGATATCACACAGTACCATCTCATCAAATGTAGTCTCACGACTAGTACCAGGGAGTCTACTTATATCGCAAATTTCAGTTTCTAATCCAGAACTTTTTCTTTTTTTCGAGTACTTAGAGTTTAATGCTTTTTTCTAGTTTCAAAGGTTATTATATGCTCTCAACAATAGTAAGCTCATAGATAGACAGCTCAAGTCTTTGTATTCATTACCCGCACCTGTACCGCCTCAGTGGAAGGCTCTATAATAGGTCCGTGCTTCCTTTGTCATTGTTTACCTTGCAATTGTTTTGCAATTACTGTAAGCTGCATCTGTGAATTATTTTATTTTTTGTCGAATGAACTTGTTTTTACAATGTAGCATATATTCATAATAAAGAAATTTACTCTCTAAGTGGTGTGTGTCCACAGAGAGTCCTTATATAACAAGTGTGTCCTGTGTTAAATGCGCAGTCGTGCTAAGCATTACTGAGGTTCTGTGCTTCTTAGAGTTTATATTTGGGATTCTTGATCATTTTCGGATAAGCTGGTAGAATTTAGTCATATGTTCTGCAAGACTTGGGAGCCTAACAATGGGGGAACTTAGTTCATTTCTTTTTTGTTTCTGCAAATCATTTGATTTCTGTATTTTACAGAAGAAATAATCAAAGAAAGTTATTGTTGTGATTTAGAAAATAGAATTTAGAATTCCAACAGCAGGCTCTAACAAGAGAATAATAGCGCGGGCAGCTGCACACGGCATATAGGTTCATAATGATAGCTTTTGTTAATTTTTCTTTGGCTTATAAAGTCTAGCCCACATGTGCTTACTTCTATTTTTGTAACCCATTTCATGATATCCTCGCAAGTTTAGCTGCTTGGTTAGGCTTAGCTGCTTGGTTAGGCTTACACAGTTGAAAATTGTTTTCCAAGACACCTGATATCGATAATGCGTATTAAGCTTAATGGGATTAGCCTGTCTGATGTTCAGTGTTTGTGTTATTACTGTCAGGTTGCATGTGCATTGCTTATGGCGGGTGAGAATCTTGATGACCATGTTCTTGTAAAGAACGTCCTTATTGAAATGGGTGTCTACTTCCAAGTACAGGTATATCTTTTATCCATTGAGAAACTACTGCACTATATAGGGATGTATTCTGTCACTTATTGGATTAATCATTGGCGTTAAAAATTTTGTAGGATGATTTTCTTGATTGTTTTGGTGCTCATCGAAGAGTTTTGGTTAGACATAATCTTTGTAAGAGAGGTCTCAACATCACGGAGCTATGTCCCATCTGTCACAAACATCCAGAAACACTTGATCATTTGTTTTTGGAGTGTTCTCTTACCAAGAACATTTGGGATAAACTGTCTAGCCAATGGGGTTATGATATCCCTTGTGCCCAGATTGATTTAGAGTGGATATGTAAAAGTAGTTCATCCTCTCAAGCTATCCAGGGTCCTCCTTACGGAATAGTGCCCTTTTTACTTTGGCAAATATGGAATACGCGGAATGCGGTGATATTCCAGAATCAAGTCTTCAATCCCGACTTAGTTCTGCATCAGGCTATCTGCAAAGCCACAGAATATAACGCAACCAATGTTCTTCCTCTAAAACAGCCTTCAACTATACAATATTTTGGCTGGGAATTCCCAAGTGCAGGTTGTTGTAAACTTAATATTGATGGCGCCTCTAATGATTCTCATGATGCAGGTACAGGAGGATCTTTTGTAGCAGCCTTCTCCAAACATATCTATAAGAACGGAAGCAATATGGCAGAACTTTGCGCTTTAAAATTCGGCTTGGAATTGGCAGTTCATCTACAGATTTCTTGTTTGGAGGTAGTTAGTGATTCTATTTATATAATAAGCTTAGTTAATGGGTCTTGTGATATTCCCTGGTTTTTTGTTAACACTCTCAAGGAAATACATGCTTTAGTTAACCGTTTTCAGCATATCACCTTCTGCCAGAGCTACCGGGAAGGTAATTTTGTAGCTGATAAACTAGCTAAGCATGCTGTCTCTGTTAGTATGTATTGAATCTAGTTACTAAAATGTTTGTTTCCAGGAGAACTACGGGAAGGTCGATCCAGCTTAAGATCAAAGTTGGTTTCTGGAATTTAGTTACTAAAATGTTTGTTTCCAGGAGAACTACGGGAAGGTCGATCCAGCTTGTGTTGCAAAAATAAAGGCACTTTATGATGAATTGAATCTTAAGGTTTGAAATCTATCTTATCTCCGGTTTTCATTGGGCAGACCTAACTTTATTTATCATATTCAGTGTCATGTCAAAATTTGATTCCATTGTTGACATTTGAAAACTAGCTAGTGTTCATGTGTTTATTCAATCTATCTGGTTAAACCATGTCTTTGCTACATCCTGCAATGCTACTGAAATATCAGGGTATACAACAATACAGAAAGAAAAGAACTATTGGTGTTCTTTCTGCTGAGATTGATTATGTCTTAATCTTATCTGCAATTATATGATTCAACTAGAATCCATTGGTTTTCTTTTGCTTGTACCAAGTCAAATATTTCTGAACATTTTTGTCATTTGGTTACTTGTTAGGCTGTTTTTGAGGAGTACGAAAGCACTAGCCACAAGAAGCTAATTTCTTCGATCGAAGAGCATCCAATCAAAGCAGTACAAGCAGTGTTAAAATCTTTCTTGTGGAAGATATATAAGAGGCAGAAATAGAGGAGTAAAGAAACCATGAAGATAGAAAGGAACCTGGAGAATTGGTTGTAGAATTGAATTTCCAAATCATTGTTATAATTTTTTGATTTTCCTTCTGTGGATTTGATTTTTCTTCTTTATCCTTCATGTTGCGGTGATGAACAATATTGTTTGTATCCTATAATAGGGGTACACAGAGAGTCCAGTATATAGAAAACTAAAAAAAAAAAAAAAACGGTTATACCCGCCACCCTATCCTACCCGACCCGCCAATTAATGGGTCGGGTAGGATCTTACCCGTTTAATGGCGGGTAGGGTGGCGGGTAAAATTTTTCTTACCCGCCAGTCAGCGGGTAGGGTGGCGAAATAGGCCATATCCTACCCACCCTACCCGTTGTGCAGCCCTAAGTACCAGTACTGTTAGGACCAGCTTCTTTCTTATTTTGAACACTACTTCTCTTCCTCTTCTTCAACATCAATTTCGGATTTCCCATGATCCCCCTCTTGATTGGTGTCCCTGTCATTTATCCCCAATCAGATAAAATTTGTAATAAGCTAAAAAAAACCTAGCTTTTTATTTATTTGTTTCCACCAATGATGATTGGGGAACCAGTATGCAGGCCAAGATATTCATAACTGAAAATGATTCACGGACCACAAACAACAACATGCAAAAACACCAACACACTAGAAAACCGAAACTACCTATCATCAAACAAAAATCATAAAATAACATATAGATCTCATGGAAATACCAAACAGACCGAATTTATTTATAGAATGAATATAAGTGGGATACTTGGTTTAATGATTTTGATAATGAAGAAGGATGGATGCAAAGTTAAATACTTTTTCAATAAATGGGAATTAAAACAACATACTAAGGCCTCTTCCTATGCACATGCCAAAAAAATGGTGTTTGGCATGCCAGGTGGCATGCCAAACCATTTGCGCCACTATGGGGAAACCGCGGAGCGATCGAATCCCTAGCAGAGATATTGACAATATCGCCAGCGATAAAGTCTTTATCATTTGGCGATATTGTCAATATCGCTTCGATAAAAACAATAACTTTGGCAAGACAATGGTTATCGCCAAGTAGTTATTCTGCAAAGCAGCTAGTTCCCCATGGTTCCTATATATACGTCATTTTACTCGACAAAAAACTCACACTGCTTCTAAAGATATTACTCCTTTATTCTCAATTTTAAGCTTCACAATGTCGAGATCCAATGAAGAAATGGATATTATTATGAATATGTTCAGTTACACAAGAAAGTTATCGTATGAGGTTGCAAGAAATTGACGAAGAGGAGGTCAAGATGAGAATCTAATCGAAACTATGATGCTTGTACATACGGGTCAAATACCAAGAGTTCCAGAGCCCAAAGAAGTATTATCAAGAAGATATACGTATCGAGGGAGGGAATTTTACCACCGAAGCTCATGCACGATTATTTTCTTCCCAATTGTGTGTACTCTGATCGAGATTTTCAAGTCGATTCCGCATGCCTCGTCATCTGGTGAAAAACATTATTGAAGAGCTTTGTCGAGTGGAACCTCAATTCAATTATCGTTTGATACACCGAATATTAGAGGTCATAGTCCCGAACAAAAAGTTACTTCGCTTTAAGGATTCTAGGTTATGGCACTCAATGGATGCGAATGATGAGTACCTTCGTATGGGTAAAACAACTTACACTTACCTTTCATTGTTCGTGAAGTAATGATTAATCATTTTGGTCCAACATATTTACGAAAACCAACCGACGAGAGATGTTAGACAAATATTAAGGGAGAATGAGGAAAGGGGATTCCCAGGAATGCTAGGTAGTCTCGATTGTATGCATTGGGTATGGCATGGATGCCTGTTTATTGGGTGGTCAATATAAAGGTCATTATCCAAACCAACGGTTATCCTAGAAGTCGCTGCTTCTTACGATTGTTGGATATGGCACGCTTTTTTGGTCTTAGGGTTCACAAAATGATATTAATGTTTTGCACAAGTCGCCCGTTTGAAGATTTGAAGTATGGAATTTCTCCATCCGTCCGTTTCATGATCAACGGCCATCGGTACACTCATGGCTATTATCTTGCGGATGGTATCTACCCAAAATGGTCCACCTTGGTTCAATGCTACCGTCAGCCTCCCCCTGGTGCATTGGGCGTTCATACCGGATATTTTAACGATGCCCAAATGGCACCGAGGAAGGATGTGGAACGCGCTTTTGGAATTTTGAAGAGGAAGTTCGCTATCATTTGTGGCCCATATCGTGGGTTGAGTCCTCGTGAAATGCACAAGACTATGCTCACTTGCATAATTCTTCATAACATGGTAATTCAGAAACCAGACGTGATTCGGATTGGATTAACTATGATGATGAAGATTTGAGGCCGGAGATTCGACCGAAAGAGGCCTCCCCGCAAGGAATTATGGTCAAATGACTAACTACATTGAACCGTAATTTGTATGACCAGTTAAGAGATGATCCGAGATTGAATCTTTGGGCGAGAGCATGGAAGATGATTTAATGTATTTTTCTTAATGTTTTAGCTTGAGGTTTAAGTTATGTTATGTATTGTTATTTTTCTAATTAATAAGCTTCAACATTTCAATTCAAACTAATATTAATTGGAATGCACAACATATCAAATTAAAACTTAAACTAGAACATTAAAACTTAAACTCCGCCATTAAACTAGTTAGAAACTAGTACATTAATCATTTAGAGGAATTATTTCATCAAACTCATCATCGGTTCCATCATCATCATCTTCTTCATCACGGTTGTTAGTAAATCCACTTGCTTTTCAATGCAGGCTTGAATCCTGTCAAATTCGATTTGCCATACATGCGGTTGTTGGATGTTCATAATTGAGGTGTTAGCTTGAAGAATGTTATGCTTGTCATAGTCAAATTTGGAATTTTTCTTGAGAAAGACGACTTTTCTTACTCTCCCGGTTTTGAATTTTCCTTTGAATGGATCTTTCCTTCGCGATGGTCTTTTGATAATCCATAAACTCCACCATGTTAAATCCTACGGAACTCCCTCCTTCTTGAGCTAATTTTCTAGCCAGTTTTTGCCTTATTCCTCCTGGAAGTTTTCCCTTAGTATTACCATCAATATAATTATTGAAAACTACGTTGGAATTTGAGCTTGTAGGGGTATCTGGTGAAGAATTTGATGGACCTTGTGAAAATGGTGAAGAATTTGGTGTTGAGGGAGAAGAATTATATGGTGACTTTTCAGGTACTACTTGATTATTTGCTAAGTAATCGGGATTATATTTGTTCAAACCCTTCAAAATATGATAACAACTTTCGAAAAGCAAACCTGTTTACCATGTTTTCGTTGCCAACTGTACGAACCTCTTTTTCAAAATCAACATCAGTCTGACCACTTTCCTTTCCTTTTCTCTTGGCTTGCATTATCAATGCAAAGATAAGCGCTACTTCCGGTTGATTACAATGAAGTGTTCTGACAATCCTTTTGCATCACGACCATTGATGTTCATGGTTTGTTCTTCATATTTTTGAAATATATTATCCCACATGGTGTTACCATGTTGGTGTGCACCACCGATACAATCTTGGGTAAAAAAACATAATTACGACAAATACATTCATCTTCTATCATGGTGTATTTTGCACCACGGACTCGATTCTTCTTACCTTTGCCTTTGCCTTGAGTTTGTGCTTGTGAATCCATTTTAAAAGAAAATATAATTGTAGAGGAGTTGTGATAGTTTTAGATTTGAAAAAGATTGAGAAATTAAGAAATTCTAGAGAGTTTTAGAATTTTTGGTGTGAGTTGATATGAGTTTGAAATCAGGTATTTATACAGGGGGGAAATTGTAGCCGTTAGATGAAGATCTGGTCAGCGATTATCATAGTATCGAGCGATAGATTGATTGTCATTTGTCGAGTGACCCGACCATCGAACGATTCTTTGACCATCGAGCGACCGAGACTCTATCGCTCATTGAAACTCGTCGTGTATGCCTATATGCCGAAATAACATATTGGTATATGAGTTTGGCAGTTTGGCATACCCATAGTGGGTACATATATGCCAAATACCATGTTTTGGCATGTGCATAGGAAGAGGCCTAAGATAGCATACCTTCTTGATCAGGCGGACAAAGTTATGCTGGTGGTGGGGAGATGAAGGAAGTTTTGTCTCATACTAAATTCTTTACACCCCAAATAGATTAGTACCCCCTATTAGTAATCGTGTCATTTAAAGTCTCTGGTCAGATTCAAAGTTACAAACAATTGAACCTCATTAATATGGTAAGAAAAGTGGTCAAGAGACTTAAAAAGGAAAAACAAATGCAAAGAGAAAACGGTACAACCGTTCAAGTGCCCAATGCATGGGCCTCTAGGCTGTTCCCCTCTTTATACTCTTTCAGCTTTTGTTGGTACAGCAGCACAGCTACATACAGATGGCTCCCATGCGCTAGATATCATGGCTACCGAGTTGATTAGATAGTGTTCCCTAACAAGTTGACTTTTAGGCTTTTAGCCAAAACAACCAACGCCAAATTTATCTATTTAATATTATTTTAGAAAAATCCTTTAAATTGGAAGAAGAATAATTATTAGCTTAAAATTTAAAAATAAATTGTAATTTTTTTAAACGCTTTTAAATATGAGGAGGGATCCCTCGCACTTTTATTATCACACTATCTCACACGTTCGATATCATTTTTGCAAATAAAAACCAAACTGTAACAAATTTGAATCTAATATTTTGGGGATATATTACCATTACATAGTTATATGTTCCTACCGAAAATTAGCGTATCTCGAGACGTATAACACCACCATCTACTACTTTGAAAATGAACCGTTAAAAATCAACGGATTTGTGGCCGTCGAAATTAAGAACGGTAGATTGTGAGGTTTTATATTTCGGAATGTGCTCATTTTTGGCAGGTATATAGAACTTTATAAGAGGAACATATCCTCAAAATATTAGCTTCAAATCCGTTACGGTTTAGTTTTTATTCACAAAAATGACGCCGAACATGTGAGATAGTGTGATAATAAAAAGTGTGAAGGGATCCTTCCTCTTAAATATTTTTCTCTTATTTTTTAAATTTGAAAATAGATCAATTACTAATCGGCCAATTTACTTTATTTTTCATAAATCAAAACAACTTTCTGAGCTTTTGATAAATTAACTTACTCTTAATAATCAATTAATTGGACCGAAAAGAAATATCATGTAAAGAACATACTCAAAAAATTTGGTTACCCATACAGTTCATTTCAATAAGTATACACGCAATGTCAATATATGACATAGGTATTCAAACACGCGCCATAGATGGGCTAACAGAAAATAAATGTATGTAACATAGTAGTTACATCTAATTATGGTGATTTTTTGCTTTCTAATTTATATAATTTCGTTGTATTCTTACGAAGATATTGATCTTAGGTTATGTTGCCCACTAACAAACTTTAATATTCTAACGACATGTAAACTTTTAATAAATTGTATTGTCTATTCCATTTGTATATATAAATAAGCATCCTAAGCCGACACAACGTCTCCAGCATTAACCAAATATATTTGCCCATTGATTCTATTCAAACAAACCAAAAATAGTGGGGTGAGGAATTCATAGTCTTTCTGATTGTCTTTAACGTCCAAAATCGAAGGGGCTTATTTTCGTAGTCTATGAGAAAAAACATCTAAAATTGAATTGCCTCATAATCATCTATAATGATTAGAAACCTGTATAAACAAAGTAGTATTTATTCGTTCCATACCTTCGTAATAATCTCTAACTCATAGTTTAAAGTAGAGTTTTAATACATTCACTGCCAACGACAGTAACATTGGAGAATTATGTGAGGTGCGAAGAGATGGATAAACCTATTAAGTGAATTAAATCAATGTATAAACAACTAATTTATGAAGTCTGAAAATTTTGTTGGAAGTCATATATGGGTTTTGTGGTTGGCCCATATTGACAAAAAATTTAATAAGAGTATAAATAAAATTATTTGATCCGATCCAATTACAACTTAGTTTATAAAGATTTCTTTTAATGGAGTCCAATTATTTTGCAATCAAAGTTACACGTAATATTGGGAGAGACTGAATCCTGGCGTTAGGTCCAGTTTTTCTATTATTATATTCATATTCACATTTTATAATGTTAGGTTACTAATTCAAAAAAAAAAAAGTGATCTCCAAACTGTCAAATGCATATATTTGGGTGTTATAATTTGAGATTCTTATAATTATTGATTCAAACTTGATCCAGTGACTAGAAATCGAAAATTCACACCCATTTAACCCGTTAAAATTATTGTAATATAATTCCTCAAAGGAACATTGATAAGATGGTCTTTCATATTTTTTACCCCATTTTTTCCCACAAAACTAATACCAAATATTGGTTCATTCTTATAACCAGTGTCGTTACAGCACGAGCAATTTCTAATTATCAACAAAACCATAAGTTTTGTATGAGACCAAATTTGTGCAACCTAAGAATACTGGGACGCACATTTTGACCATGATTATTTGCACAAATCATCAAGTGATTTTCGGTTTTTATTTGAATAGCAAAAGAGTATTATCTAACAATTGTTTCTTCTTCTTCTCTTTCCCATTAATGTTCTTTTTTTTTTATATATATTCTTTAGAAATTCTTTTATCTTAACAAGATAGTGGAAATCAAACATACCAAATCAAGATATACAAAAAAAAAAAAAAAAAAAAATTCAATCTTGCACATATGTCATTTGAAAAACCGGGGGTATAACAACCACACCCAATAATTCGTTTAGCAATCTGTATGGACAAACTCCAATATACTTTCAAGAGAATCAACTAGACAGTCCTCAATCTTAAGAAAACTATATCCAAGAGTTGTATCTCAATTTCTCAATTCAATCCGCAATCAAACAAATATGAATTTGCGAGCCCGATTGAATAATGAGAAATAACTTGAACGATACCAAATACCAATGTTCAAGTCTCAATCAATTTATATCAACAACCAAAGGTTGGATTATCTAATTGATTGAACTTACACACAACCTGTGATATTTCAATTACATAAACAAATATAATGCGGAAAAGAAATAACACAGACACCAGAAATTTTGTTAACGAGGAAACCGCAAATGCAGTAAAACCCCGGAACCTAGTCCATATTTGAATACCACACTGTATTAAGACGCTACAGATATTATCCTACTCCAAGTGAACTTCGGACTGGAATGTAGTTGAGCCCTAACCAATCTCACATTGATCAAGGTACAGTTGCGCTCCTTACACCTCTAAATCCCAAGCAGGACTCTGCGCACTTGATTCCCTTAGCTGATCTCACCCACAACTAAGAGTTACTACGAACCAAAGTCGAAGACTTTAATAAGCAAATCTGTCTCAAACAGAAAATTCTATTGAATAGATAACTGCCTCCCATGAAATACCTATGAGTTTTGTTAGTATTTTGATAAATCAAGGTGAACATGAACCAATTGATACATCGTTCTTATATTTCAAGAAGAAACGACCTAGTAATATCAATCACCTCACAATAATCTTAATTATATGGTAGCAAAATAAGTTATTGTGGAATCACAAACGATGAGACGAAAATGTTTGTGACTACTTTTTCTCTTGCTTATCGGAGAATAAATCTCGAGAAAATCTTAGAGAAGATAGTACTCAATCACGATAGAATAAAAAAAGATCAGAACACGCAACTACAGATAAAATAGTTGGGTCTGGCTTCATAATCCTAATGAAGTATTCAAGTCATTAACCTACAGGGTTTTGGAAAAAAAAACTCGGGTTAAAGGAGAATCGACTCTAAGTCGCAACTAGTATCACACAGGAGGTGTGGGGATTAGGTTTCCCGGTTGCTAAAGTTCTCCTTTAAAAGGTTTTCAAGTCAGGGTTTGCAATCTAAGTTATATTGGTAACAAAGCATTCAATATTCACCGTTAGATAAAAACCTGATTGGATTCAAGCTAATATCTTTCAACATTTAGATCGAACTTAGCTTGTTATACACAAATGAAATGTGCTTTCATTTAGATAAGGGTAACCGTACCTAAACATGTGTACACGGTTGGCTCAACAATAGTAAACCTAAGTTAGCCATATGAATACTTTCTTATCAACCTTGTTCATCTCAATCACAACTAGTTCAAATGACTCAAATGAAACTAGTTATGGAGTTGCTCAATTGTTTATATTCTCGTAGAAGTGTACAAGACACAATTGAACCAAAATTGATTTTGATTCACTTGAATCAATTCATGAACATTATAGCCACGATTTGCAAAAGATTGCATTCCTTAATATATAACTGTATTAGTTCATGAATATACCAATTTTAGAACTTAACCTACTCATGTACGCATACCTAAGTAGCCGGACTGAGTTTGGGTTCGCCAGTATGCATACCACCAACCTCAGTTGAAATTCCGGAACTTGAAACTTACGACAGTACGCATACCAATATGCATAATTAAGTTCCCGGACTTTCACAAAACCAATCAGGACTCATACGGGTATGCATACCATGGTTCCCGGACTTTCACCAAACCAAGCAGTACACATACGGGTATGCATACGATGATTTTCAGATATGGATAACATATATGCAAGTACGCACTCTATGCTATATCCAATCATGGTTAATCGTTCCAAACTCCATTTTCAATCATTGAAACATTCTTGGAAGACGGGAATAGCAGTCTCACACAAACTATTAGCTTCAAAGAAATTTTCAAGTGATCGAATGATCAATACGAAACATTTCGAGTCTACATCAAATGACTGTCTCACACAAATCATGTAAGATGTTACCAGGCAATTTCCACATGATCATCTTTTGAATTGCGTCAATAAAATAAGATGAACTTGGTTAAAGCAAAAGTTAACCAACGCATATTTCGAGAAATATGTAAGCGAGTTACACTTAGCTCGAAATATCAAAAGTGTATAAACTGAAAACTATATCGTTATACGACTTTTGTCTCAAGAAAGAGATAAAGTAGAAATAGACTTTCTGAGTGATAGATGAGTTCAAGTCTTTCACATACCTTTTGTTGATGAAGTTCCACAAGTTCGCCTTAGTAGTTCTTCGTCTATAATCGATGAATGTCATGAAGTCTAAAGCTCAACTACACAATCTATCCAAATCAGAGACTTAACCGTAGATGGACTAGAAATCAAGACTTATAGTTTTGACAACTAAACTTGGCAAACAAGCTTGAGATAGCAACGCTTGCGAGTTCGACCGAGCAATGCTCTAACATTATTTACAACTTCTGAGAGAATAAAAGTGTTTTTTAGATGTAACTAATGATACAGAGTGTTACTTCCAAAAGCATATTAACGGCGTGATTTAATTTAGCAATGATGTTGTATAGAAACACCATTTAGATTCATATCATATGTAGTTAGCTGGTCAACTTAATCGTCCATAATTTAATAGAAGCATTGTAGCGTCTTTGATATAAAAAATCAATATTTGGATATCAAAGTAACATTTTACTCTGGCATTATATCATCAGATGGTGTTAACATTTGGATGTTTTGCCTGACATATGGATTACTGAATAATGATTATAATTTGATTAAAACATTTCTGAAGATCAAAATAAATCAAGATTCTTAGCTCTTTAATCTTTCAAATGAAACTTCCCAGACAGTTTTCTCTGCGGTTAAAAATTTGAAGGGTTTTTTTTTGAACCTGGCGGACTCGATAACAATCACATGAAAACACTGAGATAATGTACAAGGATTTTTCTCACACCCACACCTAACCTGAACCCTAAACATGAAAAAAAAAAATGACGTTTTAATATATTGAAATTCGTCTGAGAAGAATGAAAGAGAGAGTTTGATTTTAATCCAATACATGAAATACAGAGGACGGGAGATTTCAATTGAGTTTGGGAAACACGAATGAACAAAAAATTAAAAACAAATAAAATCAATCAAAAGTAAATTCTAGCTATTTTCGGTCGTTTTTATCGTCCAATAATGAAGGCCGAATGTAGATCTCGGTATTTCAGGGGGTGGACAAATTTGGAGTCAATTTCATATATATCACGCACCGAAATCACCTATTTGGCAATATTGGATTGATAACTACCATGCGAATTCTTCAATGCCAAAGAATCGCTAGAAATGTATTGTTATTATTTGTGTTATAATAATTTGTCAATGATTAATACTGTCATAATAAAGATTATTTAATCAACTGTTATATTCGTTGGAATAAATAAGTCAACGATAGTCAGCACAAGCATAGTCTGCTAACATGTTGTTGTAACGTATAACCGGATATTGGATGAATATAAATTGGAAAATAACAAATTGTTTAGCGATTATTTAAACGAAATGAGTCAATAGGTACCAATGTCACTTTTAAAGAAGTGAAGGAATAAATTCAAATTTTGATAGGGCATCTAAACATTATTCAGGTGCCAAGACTTTACATAAATAGTTTATGGAGGTATCCATTGAGGAAAAATGTGGAAAGGAAAAGTTAGCGAATGTCCTCTTTAAGAATTATTCCCTTGGAAACTATTTACTCCACGGGGAATTAAAAAAAAAGGTACACTAACTCTAATTTCAGGAATTACAGTCGAATTATAATCAACGTTGTATTATAATTTCACTGTAATAGAAAAAAAAATTATCCATGCGATCTACTACATCAAAGGAGATTTATATATTGAGGATTTTTGATAAACACATGTGTAAAGTATAACGCAAATGAATGTGATATTTATTGTACTTGTCAAATGTATTTAGTTAGAGGAACTCAATGCATACATGCTTTAAGTGTTTTTTGTTACAAAACTAGAAAAAAAAAATCCCCGATAAGTACATCTTGATATGTTGGCGGAAAGACGTGATAAGAGTTCATACAAAGGTTAATTAAGAACGCGCAATTGGGGGATACTTATATTAATTAGGGGATAGAAGAAAAAGACAAAAACGAGATATAAATAATAAATCAGAGTCACCCCTTATCCATGTATTTTAACTAATTCCTAACTTACCCCTCACTAATTATGTTTCGTGGTTAATTATAATGAGCTAAGAGCAGTTCCTATGGTAATGTTCAAACTCAAAATTTTGTTGAGCCACGTGGATGGTCAAACGGGTTTCTCCACTATGGTAAAGCAGGTCAAAATGAACAGATTTGGTTTTCTAGGGCCCACTAGTATTTCTTTTTTATATAAAATGCTTTGTATGATAAAGTTAAAATGTAAAATATAATATTTTGGCAAGATAAAATAGGATGAAGTGAGATAAAATAGGATAAAAGTGAGATAAAATAGGATAAAGTGAGATAAATATTAATAAAATAACAGAATTTGCAGTGGGCGTTCGTGGTAGAAACGCCGGAGTTTGTGGTAGGAACGCCCGCGTTTGTGGTAGGAACGCCCACGTTTTTTCTTGGCTCACGCGTCCTTACCACAGATGCGCGCTAGTTGTTCCATCTCGACGTTCAAAGCATCAAATTTGTTGATTTGAACATCCATTTTGCATGTTTGTTCATTACATAGTGGAAGCAAATGGGAACTGCTCTAAGTTAATATATTAATTTTATAATTATTAGAATAAATCATTAACATTGAATTTGTTGATGCAATAACATTAAATCAAGATATTTATAATCATAAAGGTTTAGGTGAAGAACCAACTTAGGAGAGTAAACGGAATATACAAGTGCTCCAATTAGTCATATATATGTATTAATGTATTGAAATTTGATTTTTTTTCTTTCATTGAGTTCGCCATTATTATGCCTGAAAAAATCAGTGCCGGCATGGTAAAAGTATGAATACCATGCCGACAGGGACCAAATTGGCATGGTATTCATACTTTGAGCATGCCGATACACAATATCCCCAAATTATGAAATTGTAAGTACACTACCGGCATAAAAAGTACATTATCGAGCATGCCAGCACATGATGCAAGATTTTTTGTATGTTTTTATCCTCAAATCGGCACGGTACACTTGGGAATCGACCATGCCGATATAAACAAGTTTTGGGATAGACTTTCTGAGATATGTTGGTATCGGCATGGTATTCATCCTAAAAACCATGTCGGCACTAGATATTGGCATGGTATTCGTCACTACCGGCATGGTCTTCATCACTTCTGAATGTAAAAAAAAAAATCAAAGTGAGGAGCCGGATGAAAAGGAGAAGAGAATTTGAAATGGAATGGGGAATATTTAGAATTTGAAAGGGATCAGCTACTCAACCCATTCTAGGTTTGATTTAGTTTTTATTTTTTAAAGGGTAGTTTCGTATTTCCGCCTCCAAAAGACACCCCTTAGCAGACACCATTTGATGGGGATAGTAATTTATATCCCCCAATTACGCGTTCTTAATTAAATCGAGTTTTAATTGTTGGACCAACGATGTAAAAACTAAGCATTACAATGGTTTACGCACTAAATTTGGTGATCTTGTTGATATGGTGGTACTAGATGATGAAACATAATATCTAAAGAAAGCCAGCAGCTTATTGATTGGGTACGTGGTACTATACTTACAAGTATTTATCAAAGCTAATAAGGCCAAAAGACATGCATAAAATAAGGAGGGGTATACGAAAATAATGACTCCATAATATAAGTGCATGAACCGATACGCAAGAAACGAAAATGTCATCCAAAATTTTGTCTGTTAGAGCACTTCTCGGTTGAACTCACAAGCGTTGCTATCTCAAGCTTGTTTGTCAAGTTTAGTTGATCAAAACTATATACTTGATTTCTATGCTTATAGCTATGTCTCGGATTAGGCTAGAATGTGTAGTTGAGCTTTAGACTCCACGACGTTCACCAATGGAAGACGAAGATCTACTGAGGAGCTTGGAGGAACTTCATCAACAAAAGGTATGTGGAGACTAAAACTTATCTATCACTCAGAAGTCTATTCTATCTTCTAATGAGACTAATTCGTATAGCTATAGAGACTTTTACATTATACACATTTGATATTTCGAGCCGAGGTTATCTCACTTATCTATTTCTCGAAATATGTTTTGGAAGATTTTTGTTTTAGCTATATTCATCATATTCTTGATGAGTTTAGTTGGAAACAATTTATTGTTGGAAACTAAATATAAGTTAAAAGATAATCATGTGAAAATTACCTTGAACATCTTATATGATTTATGTGAGATAGTCATTTGATGTTAACTTGGGAAGTTTCGTATTGATCATTCGATCACTTGAAAATTACTTGAATCTAATGGTTTGTGTGACACAACCATTGTCCCAAGGATGTTTCAATGATTGAAATGAGAGTTTGGAACGTTTAACTATGTCTGGATACAACACGGTATGCATACCTAGTATGCGAACAGTTTTATAATGATTCAGGTCCGAGAACCTTGTTTGGGTACCTAGTATGCGAACGGTTTTACCTGAAAAAGGTCCGGGAACCTTGTTTGCATACCTAGTATGCGAACGGTTCTACCTGAGTTGGGTCCGGGACGACTGTTTGCGAACCGGGTTTGCGCCCGGAGCTGCTGTTCGCGTACCTGGTTAGCGAACACAGTGTTAAAGTTCTAGAATCAGTCATGTATGATTCTCATACTCATGAACTAATACATTATGATTCAAAAAATGCAATCCTTTTAAACCGTGGATTAATGTTCATGAATTGATTCTTGTATAAGTACTTTGTCCGATTACGAATCAAACCTATTTCGACTCAATTTGTTCATATATATTTCTACGAGATAGTGAACAATTGAACAAATCTATTTGAAACATAATTAGATTCATTTGATTATCTTTCATGATTGATTGATCTTCATATTTGATCTAAAAGTGTAAGATAAATACGGCTAAGACAAAAGTGTTCATATGGCTAACTTCGGTTAACTGTTATTGAGCCAACTCAATATACACGTTTAGGTACGGTAACCCATATCTAAATGAAGGTATATTTCATTTGTGTGTAAAAAGCTAAGACCATCTAACGGTGGAGATTATTGCTTTATTTTAAAGCAGACCTAGCTTAAATCTTAAATCAGGATTTCATCTAACGGTGAATATTGAATGATTTGTTACTAAGCTATCTTAGCTTTGATTGAAAGCAACCTGATTTGAAAAACTATATAAGGGAGAACTCTAGCAATGGGAAAACCTAATCCCCACACTTTTGTGACTTCCTAGTTGCGTACTAGAGTCGATTCTCCTTTAACCTAGGTTTTTCCTAAAACCATTATAGGTTAACGACTTAAAGACTTCATTGGGATTCGTGAATCCATATCCAACTATTTTCTCTGTAGTTGCGTATTCTGATCTTACTTGTTCTATCCTGTTGATTTTTATCTTCTCTAAGATTTACTCGAGATTTATCTCCGATAGGTGAGATATAGAAAGTAATCACAACAGTTCTTCGTCTCAGACTCTTGTGACTCTGAATAACTTTTTATGTTAATCCATTGAGTTATTGTGAGGTGATTGATATTTCTAGGATGCTCTTCGGGAGTATAAGACCATATTATCAATTGGTTCATGTTCACCTTGATTTATCAAACGACAGAAAACCGAATAAAGAATAGACATATCTGTGGGAGACAGATTTGTTTATAAGTCTTTGAGTTTGGGTCATAGGAACTCTTAGTTATGGGTGAAAACATCTAAGGGAACCAAGTGCGAAGAATCCGGTGTGGTTCTAGAGGCATAAGGAACGCGACTGTACTATTTGTAAGGCAAAATTTCTTCTACCCCAAACACAAAAATTTGTATGATGATTTTACTGATAATAGATCCGCTGCCTCGATCTTCAATTGAATTATGGAGAAGGGGGGGGGGGTGTACCTGCAAAAAAACCCTCCGATGCTAAAGTCAGTATTGGATTTTTCACAGGTGTTTTTGGTGTGGAAGATTGCTTACCTTTTGGGTTTATGAACATCTCTATTTATATGAGCGAATTTGGTTTATTTTCTTTGATTTTATGGCGAGATATTAATTGTCATAATCGGCCCTCGCATGCCTCCCAAAGAATAATCGGCATTGGTAGTCATGCATGCCGCATGTGATAACTGGCCAGCCTTGATGGCTGCATGACTCTAGTGTAACGGACCCTTGCATGGCTGCTGGAATGCTGTAGAAGCAAAGTTTACAGTGGGGCGCAGAAATCCGTTAGGCAAGCAGAATGGGGTGGAATTATCCGAGGGCTTCGGAATTATGATGCAGCGTGGTTCACCGAAAAATTAGAAACTTTAACGCCCGATTAATCTCCCCGATTGCCACTCGCTGCTGGCCGCCGGCAATAACTCGTTGCAGATGCTGACGACGTTAACTAGATGCCGACGCCGTTAAGAATATGCCGACGCCGTTAGGAATATGCTGACGTCGTTAGGAATATCTTGACGCGATTAGAATATCTTGACGCCGCTAGATCCGATCGTATCGAATTGTGCTGACATGGCGACTGACATGTCAGCACACCTGCTGACGTGGCGACTTTCTTGCTGACATGGCACTTATTCTATTGACGTGACACCTGCCATGTCATCACACCTGGTGACGTGGCACTTTTATGATGTGGCACGCGTGCTGGCGTGGCAGCTGATGTGGCGGTCGCCGGTTGGTCGAGCCTAGTGATGATGTGGCACAGGTGATGGGGCTCCTAGTTTCTTGATTTGAACCTATGCACATGGGATTCCTTGCGAGGTGTTTGTTAGGCCTAGTTAGCCATTCTTGGGTAAACAAGGGAAGCACCTTAGGCCCAATGAACCCTCCTTTGCCACTAGTAGGAGCTTTGGAGGCCTAGGTTAGCCCATTTATTTGTGTAGAATATTAGGGGTACAAACATGTACCTTAATCAGTGTGAAACTTTGTTAGGGATCAATTATATTCCAGTCCGCACTTTGATCAACTAAATTTCAGAAACGTCATGATCGTCATGAAAACTTTTAGGCCTCAAGGGAATTCATTTTCAAGTTCAAGGGACGACAAAGGCCTCAAGGGCATATGTATCCAGTTTTACGGGACGACAGAATCAAGCTATACATAGAGAAAATGGAACAAACTGAGGAAGCCAATGCAAGTTTCAAACATCATGCACTCAATATGGTTCTTCATCCAGCTGATGTTCCAACCATTAACCAATGAAGATCCAGAAACTGTTTAGTGCTTAGTTTTATGTTGCTCCTTGTTTTTACTTGAAGTTATGTAAGTATTAGTTTTCTTTAGGATTGCCGATACTGCTTGAGTTGTTGGTATGATATTTTGTTTAAATGGTTTTCCTTTCTAATATTATTTTCATATTTCATATGATGAATGTAAGGAATGGGTCATGTTTATCATGGTGTACATACGTGAGTATTTTGGAAATGATAAAATTGATTGCAAAAAAGGATTTTTATTAGCGAATCTACTGGTCTCAAAATAAAAAAAGCATTATTCTTTCCTCGCCTAAAAAAATTTATTTGGAGACAAAAAAGGAATTTTTTTGCCTTTCCTAATTGTTACAGGCAAATATATTAGTCACCAAATTTCATATTTGCAGCAAAATATAGGAGTTTGTAAAACTATAATCGTCAGCCGAGGATAGTTTTAAAGACTATATATTTCATCCCTAAAAGTTTTTCTTTCAGTACAAACAAATTTTGTTTAGGAAACTTGTTATTAAGGGACAAACGAATTTGTTTGTAAAAATTTTATCAACGACAAATATGTCCGATTCTAAAAAAAACAATTTTGGCACAATATTTCTCCGTCACCATTTCTTTTTATTCCGAGACCAATGTATTTGTTTACAAAATGAATCTTTGCATACTAAATATATTAGTCAACAAAACATATTTCGAGACCATTTTTCTCCGTGTATAAAACTCATTATTAATGGCGGAAATATTTGTCTCAAAAACCATTTTTAAAAACGACAATATCAATCATCGAAGCTCTTTTTGGAGATATAAACACTTGTTGGTAAAGTATGATTTAAAGACAAAGTGCTTTATCGCTGGAACTTTTTATTAACACGAAACATAATTGTCATGTAAACATTTAATGAGAAAAAAAATTTATCGCATAATTAATTTTGATGACCTAATTGTTCGACGTTAATTTTGAACTTTGAAGACAATTTACGATAGTAATTGAAAGACATATACAGCGACATAAAATTTGGTGTCACCAAAATTATCTCCTGCGACCATAAAAAGTTTCCACGACGATGATTAGACGACAACTTTATTTTGTTCCAAATTTTATTTGGTGACTAAACAAGGTAGTTCCGTGAAAAAAATATTTGTCACTAGATGCCCATTTTCTTGTAGTTAAGGAAAGCACCTTAGGCCCAATGAACCCTCCTTTGCCACTAGTAGGAGCTTTGGAGGCCTAGGTTAGCCCATTTATTTGTGTAGAATATTAGGGGTACAAACATCGCCCCCTCTTAATCCATAACCTGTTATGGGTTAAGAAGTTCGGGTTCCCCTCTGATTTTTTATTTTTCTGGAGTGTTACATAACTCGCCTCCGAGCGTGTTGTTCGGAGTGTTACGCAACTCATCCCCAGGGATGTGTTGATTGCGCTGGAGTGTTACATATCTTTCCCCCAAATGGTTGAGGTGACATATAACTTGCCCCCGATATGTTTTGTGTCATGCTGCTCAATGCTCGCGCAGGGGTGTACCTCCCTGCTGCATTTTTGTCACGCATGGAATGAAAAGTTGAGTTTTTCTGCTATCTTGAATTCGCGCAGGGGGCCAATTCTGTTATTCAAGATGTGCGCAGAGTTTGGGATGTGTACATTTTCACGTGCATGGACAGATGAAAATGTTCGCCACATTTTTTGCTGCCCCGTACGATTGGGATAAAATTGAGATAGGGTAAAAATGCTCGAATTATGCACTCACCCTATCTACGAGGTGTCGAGACGTTGTTGATGATGAGACTTGAATCTTGTTTTGTCATTTAGGCCGATCAACGGATTCGATCATCCGCAGTAGCTTATAATTAACACGAACAATATTGATAAAGTATGGAATACCAAAATAATGTTGAATTAAAATTTTTGGATTGAAACAACAAGATAAATACCTACTGCTTCGACCACAAACTGCCTCGTTAATACCTTTGAGTGGAAAACTCTGTGGGACAAAACCATTAAAAAGGAAAAAGAGTGCAGCACAGCAGGATTTGAATCTACTTCTAATGATAAAACTTTTTCAAGTGGAACGAATTCCAAGGCTTCCATGGCTTTGAATCCTCAGTTCCGTCGAGATTCCTTAAGTAGTAGGATCCACGAGATGCTGGTATATCCACTATGTATGGGCCTTCCCAGTTTGCACCGAGCTTCCCACAGTTCGGTTCCATTGTGGCTGCTCGGGTTTTATTCAAGACATATTCCCCTGGCTTGAACGACCGTTCTCTGACTTTGCGATCATATCTCAGCTTGATTTCCTGCTGGTATCAGACCAACTGCTGCAAGGCTATTTCTCTTTGTTCTTCCAGCAACTCTTTATCCAAAGCCAAGATATCTTTGTCGTTTTTCCAGTTGTGACATGAGTTTTGGTAGTCTTGAGTTGTACCTCGATGGGTATGACAGACTATGTCCCATACGCCAATGTAAATGGAGAAAATCCGGTGGATCTTTTCGGGGTTGTTAGATAGGACCATAAGACTCCGTGGAATTCTTGGTCCATTTTCCTTCGCCTTCTCCAGTTGTTTCTTGAGGTTGTCTATAATAACGCGGTTGGTTGCTTCTGCCTGCCTGTTGCTTTGAGCATAGTAAGGAGACGAGAAATTATGGAGAATATTCAGGCCCTTGCAAAAGTCTTTGATTACTCCTGAATCGAACTGCTTCCCATTGTATGATATTATCGCGTCTGGGATCCCGAATCTGCAGACGATATTCTCCCATATGAACCTTTTCACATCATGTCTGTAACGTGTACCAGTGCCACTGTCGACCCACTTGGTGAAATAATCGGTAGCGGCTAACACGAATCGCGCCTCCAGGAGCTTTGCGAAGCGGTCCGACGATGTCTAATCCCCACATAGAGAATGGTCAGGGACTAAAAACCGGATGTAATTCGTTGGCGGGCCTTTTCGGAATTGGGGAGTGTTCTTGGCATGACACATTTGCGTGTATTCTTTAGCGTCTTTACGCATGTACGGCCGTAAATAACCCCGGTAAGTATCCTGTGCGCGAGGCTCAGCGCCACCGAATGGCTGCCACATATTCCCTCATGAACCTCTGCCGGTATCAGTTGTCCTTCCTCTGGGCGATACGTATCGCAAAAATGGCTCGAAGCTACGAGTTTGCGGTATAACAACCCTTCGATCATTGAGTATCTCCATGAATTCTTTTTACGTTTGTAGCAAGTTTCTCATCTTCGTGGAGTTCGCTTAGGTTGTCGCATTGGATGTAAGGTTGACGCCAGTCTGCAACGTTTTCAACATGATTGCCTGAATTGTCTGTCACTAGACTGTCAACATCCATATTGTTGTCGATGTTCTCAGTATCTCCCTGTGCTGATGTAGCTGCCCTCTTGCCCCCACTAGCGTGTTCGAGAGTCAGAACAAAGTGGCTGTCGGAGATGCTAGGTAACTCTTGGAAATCTACTACAACGAATCGGGCGGTATCAGTTTCGACTGCGGAAGAGAGATATGCTAAAGCATCTGCGTGCCTGTTCTCCAATCGTGGTCGCTGCCCAATAGAGAATTGGTCGAACTCATTTGCCAGCTCTCTCATATGATCCAAATACAGGGTCATTCTCTCTTTCTTTACTCTGTAGCTCCCCAGAAATTGGTTAACTACTAGCATGGAATCAGACACCAGCTTCACGTTCTTCTAACTGTTTTACAGCTTTTAAACCGATAATCGCAGCTTCATATTTAGCTCTAATTTTTGATGCTTGGAAACCCAGCCTGGTCGCTTTCTCGATCCTCGAACCTTCGGGAGTAAGGATGACGTATCCAACTCCAGCTTCACCAACGTTTGATGACCCATCAGTAAATACGGTCCATAATGATTCTGGTGTATCAATCTCCATTGCAGACTCGCCCAAGTATGATCAAGGTGCCGGCTCGGTGGGTTTGAACAACTCCTCTTCTTCTCCGAAGAACTGTTTTATATCGTCCACAGGAAAATCTGCTAGCAAAGGCAACCGGGCGTGTCCTTTTTCTCAGTTCTAGTTTCGTACTTGATCTCATACGCCCCCGAAAATTTAACCATATGGCCAGCCAACTGGAATCATCAGCACGTTCTAGAATTCTCTTCAGCGGGTATTCCGAGTATACCACGATCTGCCTTCCTTGGAAATAAGACTTGAGGCGACGAGATGCATGGAACAGTGAAAATGCTATCTTCTCAATTTTCTTGTGCCATGTTTCCGCCCCCGTCAAGGATTTTCGACAAAGTAAACAGGTTTCTCATGTGGATCCGTAATAAACAAGACTTTGCACTCACGGCGTTCTCCCGTTGCGGCGGATAAACTCCAATCGGTTGTCCAGTTTTGGACTCACCAAAACCGGTGGGGTTGACAAATACTACTTGATCTCGTCAAAAGCCTTTTCACACTCAGCCGTCCAACTAAAATTCATTGCTTTCTTCAAAACGTCAAAGAATGGCTTGAATCGATCCGATGAGCGTGAAATGAAACGGTTTAAGGCTGCTAATCGTCCTGCTAGCTTCTGGACCTCCTTCTTCGTTCTTTGGGATGACATTTTTCTGATGGCTCTGATTTATTTCGGATTCGCCTCGATTCCTCTGTGTGTCATCAAGTATCCAAGGAACTTTCCCGATGACAGCCCGAATGAACACTTTGATGGATTGAGCTTCATACGATACTGCCTTAAGATATCGAACGTCTTTTGCAGATCAAGAAAAAGCGATTCCTTTTGCTACGATTTCACTACCATATCGTCGATGTATACTTCCATCGACTTCCTAATCAGATCCTTGTACATATGGTCTACCAAGTGCTGGTAGGTTGCCCTCGTTCAGAGCCCGAGCGGCATTACAAAGATAGCAAGAACTCCTCTGTCGATCACGAATGCAAGTATGCTCTTGATCGTCCTCGAACAAAGGTATTTGGTTATACCAGAAAAACCGTCCATGAATGACAGACTCCCAAACCCTGCGGTTTTATCCACCAAATCTCTTATCATTGGCAGCTGGTACGGATCACTCGGACATGCTTTATTCAAATCGGCAAAAATCGTCTGAGACACGAATTTTACTATTCTTATTTGGAACGGTACCACATTTGACAGCCGGCGAGGATATTGTAATCGGTCTAATAAATCCTACTTCCAATGACTTTTCGACCTTTATTCAATAACTCCATCTTTTTTGCTTTGTGCCATATTTCGATTTTACGTCGAACGGGATGGAACTTCTCATCGATATTTAGCTTTGTGTGAGCTGCATTCGGATCTATCCCCTGGAATCTCAGCAAAACTCAATGCGAAACGTCGGTGTTTGCCCTTAGCAATGTAATCAAACCATCACGTTCATGTGCGGGCGAGATCTCGCCTCTACGAACGTTGTTTTGTGCTCCTTATCTCCAATATGGACCTCGATCAGTTTCTCGACCGTTGAGGGTTCAGCTGCGTCCTCTCCCCTACATGATTCTGGAGGGATAGGATTCTGTAAGTGCTATTTCTGCTCGACTCGCATGATCTGGTTTCCGCTAACTTCCGACTTCTTGTACTCATCCATTGCACTCGTGACTTGTGGGAGGCTATCCGGTCGCCTCTCACTTTCACGACTCCTTCCAGGGTGATAAACTTCATGCATTGATGATTGGATGATGTGACTGCACCGATCTCATGCATCCAGTCTCGTCCTACGATCGCATTGTAGGGTGCTCGGCAATCCAGCAACAAGAAAGTGCCCAAAACGGACTTGTCAGCCACAGTTATAGGTATCTTCACTTTTCCGATCGCCTTTGTAACTTCGCCGCTGAAACCGATAATTGGATTTTCATCCTCCTCGATCAAGTCGTGTGGGGGATTCATAGAGTAGTAAGCTCCCGAAAACAAAGACGCTTACGAGCTTCTGTATCAACTAGAATCCGGTGTACACGAAACATGCCAATCAAGCGGTTACAACGATAGCATCATTGTGGGGGAGCATATACACCTATCATGTCCGCATCAGAGAACTCGATCTTTGTGCGCCCAAGTTCCGAGTTTTGCTCCATTACCGCTGACAAAATCGATGTGATTTTCCAAGTACCATTCTTTCAACTATCCGAGATTCCTCATGGTTTCGTCTTCCGATGCTCGCTTTGGTCATTGAATGGATCCCGGCGTGGTGAGGTTAATCACACGTGCGTTAATCACGTTGGTCGGTGCTAAACTGTTCGGGACCTTTTCCAAAGTCCTTTTTCACGTATTGTTGCGGCTTCCCAGCGTCGATCATTCATCGAATCTCGATCTGAAAGAGCGGCGGTTCTCGGTGTTGTGACCATGGTCTTTATGGAACTTGCGGTATTTGCTCCTATCATGTTTATCACGTGTTTCTGTTGGCAAAGGACGTGGGGGCTCAAATCGTTGTGTATTTTTTCGTACGGCTCAGAGCGGGTCACTTCATATCGTGAAATTTCTGATACCGGTTTCCGTGCGTTCACCTTGATTTTTCTCTCGAACATACCCGCGATCATTATCTTTGTCTGTTCGAACGGTTCTTGGATTTTTTTTCTTCCCATCATTTGGATGATTGGATGATTTTTGAACTTCTTCTCGAGCTTTAGAATCGTCCTCCACTCGGGCGTACTCTTCTACTCGATCATATAGTTCTTCCAAAGTTTTTGGTGGTCTCTTGACCAAAGAACCGTACACACCTCTTTGATCATGTTGGTAAGCCTGTTTGTATGCCGCAATGACAACTTGGTCATTGGCTCCATCCACGTCCGCTAACTCTTGCTTGAAACGTCTAGTGAATTGTCTGATGCTTTCCTCCTTCCGAATTCCTAGAAGGAACAGTGAATGGCATCCTTTCCGGTCACGTTTGTTTTACTTATAGTTGAAGAAAAAATCATCGATCAGCTTATGATAAGTCTCGATCGACTGTGCTGGGAGCTGATTGAACCTCGTTATAGTAAATGTGCGAGTTACGTCATCGACAATCGACGCGAAGGAAAAACAAAATTCTTAACCCCCAACAAGTTGGAGGTTAAGAGGGGGTGATGTTTGTACCGTGTATAAAATACATGGGAGGCCTACAAATCAATACAAGGAGGTTTCATGCAAATTAATGACAACATGCAAAGGAGGTTTCATGCAGATTAATGACAGCATGCAAATGAGGTTTCATGCAGTTTAATGCCAGGAGGAAAGCAAAGAAAATAAATACCATTTATGTTCAGGATTGTATAAATAGTGGAAATGTAATTCTGAAAAAGAGGGTAGCCAATAGGAGAAAAAACATACACTGTAACACAATTATAAATAAAAAAAATCACTCCCCAAGGGGATTCACCCGTGGACGTAGGAAAACCATGCCGAACCACGTTAAACCTGTGTCTCATTTTCGTTCTTCAATTCGTCTCCTAACCCTAAATTCACACTAAATCTTCCATTCATCGTGTTTCGTGCCAAAGAGTAATTTTGGGTACAAATATTGGCGCCGACTAAGGGGATCGTCGAAGCTGATTGAACAGTGAATGGCATCCTTCGGTGCCCAGTAGTCTCTCTACCATCCCTACCTTGCTGCGAACGAGTGATATGACTCAATAATGTTGTGGTAATAGGTAGGGGTTGTCGTTCACTCGGACTTGTTGAAATTGATTTTAGGATTTAATAAAGAAAAATAATAAAAATAGAGAATATATACAATTTATGTCACAAGACGAAGAGATGGGCTGGGACTCAGGATTCGGCCAAACTCGTAACAAAAGATTCAAATATTAATTCTTTTAACAATTATCGCTCAACAAATAAAAACATGGACTCTTATTTTTGCCAAGATAGATTATCAAAATATTAGTTATAAATCGTAAGCATGGGACATCAAACATTTAAGCAAGCATGACCCATCTAATAAAATAATAACTAATTTAATCAAATCATAATTCAATTTTTAATTAGTGCAAAAGTCATAAAAAGAATTAATTAAAATTACCCATGTATGAAATTTTTCTTCCTCCGTCGTCCCAGTAATGGGGTCTAGCACATCATGTTGGAAACACGCTCAAAAATCATTTTTATTGCTCAAAGGAGGTGTACAAATGATGGAATGGAGAATAAGATGAAAATCGGGTGTTTGCAACGATTATAAGTGTTGCAAACACTGTTACAAAGAGGGTTGAAGTGTTATTCGATTTTAAGTACGCTCTCCGTATTACGACCCACGTAGAAGTGTCATTTATTCTTTGTAGAAGAACGATCGCTTACGGTGGTGCATTCTTCGCGTTCTTGAGAGATGCGCGACGAGAAATGGTAGTCTCTGCAACTTCGATTTTTGGCTCTTGTAGCGTTCTAAAACCTCCCAAACTCTCTGTAAATCTTCTATGGTGCACGATTGTCCTTTATATAGCCATAGACACCAAAAAATATCGCTCCATCACTGCCAATGATCCTCCATTACTCGGTTATATTCTCATGCAAGATACGGCAATTTCTTCCCTTTTTTATCTCCTCCACGCTGTTTTCTCTGGCAAGCATGCTTCTACACGTTCATTACTCTTCCCAGATAACATAAAACACGCTGCTACCCACGTAAAATCTCATCGACACGTACAATCCCGTGAACAACTCCTCCCATGCACGTATTGCTCTGATTTCTTCTCACGGATTTTCCAGCCAAATTTGATCTGCCAAAACACTTGTAATAGCTTTATACATGTCCAGGGAACAATCCCACAAATTTTTAGCCATTTAGTCTCCCTATAACACGTCTAAAAATCCAAACAAAAATGCCACTTGATGTTAATATTTTCCGCCTAAAACCAAAATTGAAATGTTGAAGATGGTGTCCCCTAACCAAACCAGGGTGCGAATAGCAGTGCCCAACTGAGGTGCCCCTTAGTAATTGGGTTACCCCTTATCCAAAGTGGGAGTCCGAATAGCAAATGTCCTCGGGGGTGTTCCGCGTAACTTTTCGAGCCGATTTTTCCAAAAATATTTATTTCCAAAAATACCTAAAAATACATAAAAACACAATATTAGTACAAAAATCGAGTTCCAATAATACCAACATCGAGGACAATTCGGACACAAAAAATGTGTCTATCAAATACCCCCAAACTTATTATTTGCTAGTCCTCGAGCAAATTTATTCTAGAAAATAAAAATCATTTGAACCCCCTAGGTGTCCCTAGTGGCGGAGTGTTATCTAGGAGGGTTTACCTGAGGTGTACCCACAAAACCTTTACTCCAGGACCCTAGCTATCTACACAAAACCCCGGAAGGCACTAAAGAATCTCCTTGGTTGGCATACTTATTGACTACGGGAGGAAGTACCCGATGCGAAATTCCAATTGTTGTACACAAGTTTGCACTCAAGCATACTAAAATTCATATATAAGTCACGAGCTCTACTCGGATAGTCGCACTATGGACATCAATACCCGGAGTCAAAACTAATCACATGGATAGATCAAGAAGATGGATATAGAAAAACATAGATGGTTTTGATGTTTACTAAGTGAACGGTGTTTCCCATATCCGTCCGAAGGCCTCCGCCAAAATGAACCTATCCTAATTTGAGATACTAGTTCGACTAATATCAACACCTTTGGCATATACAAGGGAACCAAAGTGGTCGATAATCCTAACTCTAGGTCAACACAATGGCATATACAAGGGTTCCGGTGGTCGACTTTATTGAATTTATTCCGGTTGGTCGATGGTCCGGGTCTCAATTTCTCTCTTTTTTTTTTTTTTTTTTTTTTTTTTTTCATAATACTATTTTTTTTTCTTGTTCTTTTTTCTTTTTCATTTTTTTTTCTTTTTCACTTTTTTTTCCCTTTTTTTTTTGTATCTCAATCACTCTAATTCACCCTAGCATTGGTAACAAATTGATTCGCGGGCCCCACCTAATCACTTAGAGAAACATAGTTTAAAAAGAACAAAACAAAATAAAACAGAAGTGAAAAGGACTCAACGAGATATGGTGAAACTATCATGTTATTTCTAACACACGAGCTACGTGCTTTTATGAATAGATTCTTTAGATGTTGCCATCTAATCGATTGGTTCCTCAACTCCTACAACCAAAATGCTTCCATCCACTTAGATTGGTTAGTGCCATCCTTAATAAGCATAAATTTCTAGGCTCTGGAGTTTATTTATTGCAACTAAAAAGTTTCTCCCATACCCCCAAACTTTAAATCTAACATTGTCCTCAATGTTCTAAAGATGAAATTAAAAGCATGAATAATGAGAAACTGTCACCTCTTTAAGAAAAGAGTAAGGAGAGATATTACCGTGTTGCAAGAGCATGGGTTACCTCCCAAGAAGTGCTAAGTTTAAAGTCTTGACCAGGACATTGGAAAGGATTAGTCACCTCGAAGAATCATATAAAGAACAGCGTCGGAATAATAATCGGGTCATCTGGATCAAAAAGTGCTAACCACAAGAAGAGGAAACGCCACAGACCGGGAAGATATCCAACACACCCTTATATATTGTTTTGTTTAAGAGAACTACATCTAGTTGTGGTTCGGGTTCGAGCTCTATAAAAGGGTCTAAATAAAATGTTTTCATGGGAATTTGGACTTCCTCAAAAGAAGGATTCTTAAGATCAAGGTTGTAGAGTCCGGAAATATTCGAGTTAAGAACTTAGAAGCACATAACAATAACTGAATAATTGAGGATCCTCTAAGTCAATCGATTTTGACTTACACAACCGACCACAATAAGATTGGTGGTCTTCCTTAAGCAAATGTGTCGACCCTAATCTCTAAAGTAATTAGGTTTAGCCTCAAAACTTAATAATTGACACATCTGAAACTTATACGTTCCCACAATTGGAAGGAAGGTTTTTGGTGGGAAAACAAAGTCAATCGTGGTATCATAGCCCGTGTTAACCACATCAACCAAGAGGATGGGTTTTAAATAACCGAACTTCTTTATGGACACCACTAGGTTCGGGGAAAAAGTGTATGAAGATAATCTTTTAAAATGGTTGAGGCACATATGTCAAGTCCCAAGTTAGGGACCTTTCTAAGAGTTAAAGCACATGGAGAATGATAATCACACCCAAACTTATAGTTTTCAGTGTCTCTAGAAAGACTAGTCACAACTTCCCTAATTTCAAGGTCATCTGATTCCTGAAAATGGTCAATTGATTCTTCTAAGTCAGGTACATCCTCACTTATTTCTTTTTCTAAGTCTATTGTTTTTAAATCGCTAGACTCAAAATATACTTGTTCCTCTAAACCATCATTGGCTTCGTAATCAAAAGGAAATACTACATCGTCTAAAACGGGGGTATCTCTAGTCAAATCCTCATCCTTTTGAATAGGTGAATAATTATTAAAATTATTTGGATTTGATTCATTTGAACTAGAAATATTATCTTTATTAAGCTCAGTTGGAGTAACAAATTCCTGATCATTATGCCTACTGATTTCAAATTCTTCATCAACACTATCCTCATCATAATCATCATTATAATAATATGAAAATGGTTGAACCTCATCGAAACAAGTAGTGTTACCAATTCTAACCTCATAATCTTGATTATGTGAATAATTATCCTCATTCTCAAGGGTATTACTGGATACACTATATTGGAAATTCAAGTTATTTCGAGCAATTATTTCGTTCGTCTCAGCTATCTGCTTGAGGGTATCTTCTAAAGAAGGTTCACTCATTATTGTAGTTCTTTCGTCCATAACTAGACCATTCATCTCAGCTAACTTACGTTTCGACTCAGCTAACTTCTTGAGGGACTCTTCTAAAGGAGGAATAGGAACAGATGGATCATAAAAAGGACTACTTTTCAGTAATTTGATTGTATCCTATAGAGACGAAGAACTAGTACTATAATCTTCTTGCTCGAATGACCGATGCTCGTGTGGATAGTAATTGGGCTCACCATGGTATGACCCATAACCTTCAAAATATTGGCGTTCCCAACTATTATTCACACTATGCTCATAAAAAGAGTAATGTCTATATTGTTCAGTTGGATAATCATTGTATTGGCTGTTATAATACCAGTTTGACATCCTAAGCTGAGGAATTCTACACAAACACAAACAAGGCTGACTTGACCACAACAAACCTACTGATTTCTAGCAAACAAAAAGCATGATGGCTCCACTTAGATTGTTTCTAGACCAGCTTCTAATCCTTCGAAAGGGAATTCGTTACAATTTAAGCAGACCCCCTGGAATCAATCCGAGTTGAAGTAAGTTGAATAGAGGCGACGGAAGCTGCGTGGAGCTTTGATACCCAAGGCCTCACCGCATTACAAGGCGGCGCAGTCACGCATTCAACTCACAGAAACCATCATGAACTTCGAAGTATGCTTAAAGAGTAACCAATATTTTTCGAATGAATTTCCTATTAAGCTCGTTACCCTATCAGTCTCGTTCTAGTCAAAATTTTAGGCTTAGGTTCGTGTTTGGTTTCGTTTTCCTAAGGCGGGCAAGAAGAGAACGGTAATGAAATCCGAACCCTTATCTTCTATGGCCAGTCCTTGCCCTTTACTAGGAATTTAAAATAGCCGTTTTCAATACCTCAACATATATGCATACAAAATCATCCAGTAAACCCGCTGACAGGGATTCGCGGGTGTTTAGAATTCTTACCTCCCGTTCCGCACGGGGGATGAAACGTTGAAGTCGACTCGGGCCACCGGCTCCTATGTCGATTAATACGAACCGAAGGCGAGACAAGATCATGAATCGTCCTTCCTCGTGCGGTTTATATTTAAATTAACCCTTCCTTAGGGTTTAAAATTAATAATGTCCGATAGTCCGAAAATAAAGTCCAAAAATTAAAAAATCCAAAAATAAAAATACAAATTACAAAAATAATTACCTAATCACAGTTTCTAAAAAAAAATAAAAAAAAAAAAATTAATTACACTATATACAAAATTTTCTTCTTCACTCCGTTCGGATCTCTCTTTTCTTTCCTATTTTGGCTTTGCTTTTCTTTTCAGCACTTTCTTTTTTTCTTTCGCTCCACCCCAAATCTGAAAGCAAACAGAAATACCAAAACGCGTAAAAAAGAACAAAAAATAATAAAAAAGAAAAATAAAACCTAAAAACAAATATATACACAAGTCCGCGTCGGCGGCGCCAAAAATTGATGTGACTCAATAATGTTGTAGCAATAGGTAGGGGTTGTCGTTCACTCGGACTTGTTGAAATTGATTTTAGGATTTAATAAAGAAAAATAATAAAAATAGAGAATATATACAATTTATGTCACAAGACGAAGAGATGGGCTGGGACTCAGGATTCGGCCAAACTCATAACAAAAGATTTAAATATTAATTCTTTTAACAATTATCGCTCAACAAATAAAAACATGGACTCTTATTTTTACCAAGATAGATTCTCAAAATATTAGTTATAAATCGTAAGCATGGGACATCAAACATTTAAGCAAGCATGACCCATCTAATAAAATAATAACTAATTTAATCAAATCATAATTCAATTTTTAATTAGTGCAAAAGTCATAAAAAGAATTAATTAAAATTACCCATGTATGAAATTTGTCTTCCTCCGTCGTCCCGGTAATGGGGTCTAGCTCATCATGTTGGAAACACGCTCAAAAATCATTTTTATTGCTCAAAGGAGGTGTACAAATGATGGAATGGAGAATAAGATGAAAATCGGGTGTTTGCAACGATTATAAGTGTTGCAAACACTGTTACAAAGAGGGTTGAAGCTGTTACTGATTTTAAGTCTGTCTCCGTATTACGACCCACGTAGAAGTGTCGATGTTACTGTAGAAGAACGACTGCTTCTGGTGGTCTGTTCTTCGCGTTCTTCAGAGATGCAGCAGCAGAAATGGTAGTCTCTGCAACTTCGATTTTTGGCTCTTGTAGCGTTCTAAAACCTCCCAAACTCTCCGTAACTCTTCTATGGTGCACGATTGTCCTTTATATAGCCATAGACACCAAAAAAATCTCGCTCCATCACATCAATGATCCTCCATTACTCGGTTATATTCTCATGCAAGATACGACAATTTCTTCCCTTTTTTATCTCCTCCACGCTGTTTTCTCTGGCAAGCATGCTTCTACACGTTCATTACTCTTCCCAGATAACATAAAACACGCTGCTACCCACGCAAAATCTCATTGACACGTACAATCCCGTGAACAACTCCTCCCATGCACGTATTGCTCTGATTTCTTCTCACGGATTTTCCAGCCAAATTTGATCTGCCAAAACACTTGTAATAGCTTTATACATGTCCCAGGAACAATCCCACAAATTTTTAGCCATTTAGTCTCCCTATAACACGTCCAAAAATCCAAACAAAAATCTGCCAGTGATGTTAATATTTTCCAGCCAAAACCAAAATTTGAAATGTTGAAGATGGTGTCCCCCTAACCAAACCAGGGGTGCGAATAGCAGGTGCCCAACTTTTCGATCAAATGTCCTCCGGGGGTGTTCCGCGCAACTTTTCGAGCCGATTTTTCAAAAAATATTTATTTCCAAAAATACCTAAAAATACATAAAAACACAATATTAGTACAAAAATCGAGTTCCAACAATACCAACACTGAGGACAATTCAGACACAAAAAATGTGTCTATCAACGAGCATAATAAATGTGCGAAAATTCTCTCTCGTCATGTTGATCTCGAGCTTCATCTTCGTCATTCCTGAGCCGTTTTGAATGAGATGTAGTTCTGGCCACGCTCTGCTGAGTTGCAGCTGTATGATACCCTGCTCTCCTGGGTCGTTTCGGTAAATCTCCAGTGACCAATAGATTCATGTCTGGTCGATCAAGATCGATCACTTCTCTGTTAGAATCTGCGACTTGTGGTCCAATACGATCTCCAAGGCGTTGCCATACGAGATCGGAACCTCGATTATTGAAAACACCGGACCTGAGGCGGAGGTTGTTTTTCACGTTCTAATCTCGGGAGAGCATTCTCCTTCTCTAGCTCGTCTAGACGATTTAGTAGTTGTTCTTCCTCTATACTGGGAGTCGCGATGCGGCCATCACGCATATCTTGTCGATTGCGATTCCTCCTAGATGGGATTCCGAATGCATACCCTCTGCTTCCACGAACATCTGGGTTTTCCCCATCAACGTCAATAACTTCGTTATCTATCACTGGTTGTTTTTCCTTTCTCCGATTCAGATCTCGAGCTCTGTCCGAAAGCGATCTCGGTGTCTTCCACGATCCGGTGATCATTATGAGTATGATCTTGACCCTGTCTGTTTCCAGTGGGTATAACAGGTGCAGATTGAACCTCAATTTCGTTCCTCTCAATTTCGTGTCTCCTGCGCGGTTGGGAATTACTGGTAAAGTCAGACCTTCGTGCAGTCTGTCTAACTATTTCCATAACTCGATTTGGTAAAACACGATAATCCTTTCTCGAAAACCTTTGTCGCCGCTTGCTTGTTTGTAAGGCAAAATTTCATCTACCCCAAACATAGAAATTTGTATGATATTTTCTTTGATAATAGATCCATTGCCTCGATCTTCAATTGAACCATGGAGAAGGGGGTTTTGCAAAAAACCCTCCGATGCTAAAGTCGGTATTGGATTTTCAAGGTATTTTTGGTATGGAAGATTGCTTACCTTTTGGGTTTATGAACCTCTCTATTTATATGAGCGAATTTCAGTTTGTTTTCTGTGATTTTATGGCAGATATTAATTTCCATAACTGGCCCCTACATGCCTCCCAGTAATAACTGGCATTGACTGGTCATGCATGCCGCATGTGATAACTGGCCAGCCTTGATGGATGCATGGCTCTAGTGTAACTGACCCTTGCATGTCTGCTGAAATGCTGTAGAAGCAAAGTTTACAGTGGGGCGCAGAAATCCGTTAGGCAAGCAGAATGGGGTGGAATCATCCGAGGGCTACGGAATTATGCTGCAGCGTGCTACACTGAAAAATTAGAAACTTTAACGCCCGATTAATCGCCTCGATTGCCGCTCTGGCACCTTAGGGTTGGACGCCGCATTGGCGCGGCAATAACTTTCGCGCAGAATCTTGACAACGTTAACTAGATGCCGACGCCGTTAAGAATATGCCGACGCCGTTAGGAATATGTTGACGCCATTAGGAATATTCTGACACTTTTAGGAATATTCGCGCAATTAGTTCTTTGTTGTATCGGGTGTCGACGTGTGACTTTCTTGCGACATGGCACTTATTATAGCGACGCGACACACCGCCACGTCATCACACCAGGCGGCGTGGCACCTGGTGACGTGGCACTTTGATGACGTGCTACGCGTGTTGGCGTGGTAGGCGATGTGGCGGTCGGCGGTTGGTCGAGCCTAGTGATGATGGCACGGGTGATGGGGCTCCTAGTTGCTTGATTTGAACCTATGCACATGGGATTCATTGCGAGGTGTTTGTTAGGCCTAGTTAGCCATTCTTGGGTAAACAAGGAAGCACCTTAGGCCCAATGAACCCTCCTTTGCCACTAGTAGGAGCTTTGGAGTCCTAGGTTAGCCCATTTATTTGTGTAGAATATTAGGGGTACAAACATGTACCTTAATCAGTGTGAAACTTTGTTAGGGATCAACTATATTCCATTCCGGAGTTAACTGGTATTAGGCTAGTGTACAGAGGCTTAATACGGTGTGGTGTTCAAATATGGACTAGGTCCAGGAGTTTTTGCGTTTGCGGTTTCCTCGTTAACAAAACTTGGTGTCTATGTTATTTCTTTGCTAGCATTATATTTCTTATATAATTGAAATATCACAGGTTGTGCATAGTTCAATCAGTTGATAAATTCAACGTTGTTTATTGGATAGAAACTGATTGAAACTTGGGCATTGGTCTTTGGTACCGTCCAAGTTATTTCTCGTATCAATCAGGCTCGCAGGTTATTATATGTTTGATTTGCTGATTGTATTGAGAAAGAGATAAAGTTCTTTGATATATCTCTTGATTGAGCTCGCTTTTAAGCTGGTGCTCTCAGAATTATTGGGTGTGGTTGTTATATCCCCGCTTTTTCATTGTTGAACAAATTATTGGGTGTGGTTGTTATATCCCCGCTTTTTCATTGTCCACATAAAACAGAAAACCAACCAACGAAGAGACATACAAAGGAAAAGAACACATAAACGATTCTCTAATATTTCAAGTCACGTTAATAGTTTTTATTATTCATTGTACATGATGAATGATGAGTGGGATGATGATAACGATGAGCCAACATCTCAAGTAGACTACATATGCACCTTAAACACAAGTAAATATCGAACCAAATGCACAATGACAACAACATGGTTTTAATTTTTTTTCACAAGTTCACACATGTTAGATGGTTGTTGTCAGATGCCCATTTAATCTCCTAAAATTTTCATGGGACATGACCCGGCAAAGATTGTGGTTCGGTGAATCAACTTCACCCAAAATCATTAATTTGCCTTGCATACTGCATCAAAGTGCACGCATCTGCCTTCACTCATAAGGCTTTGCACAACGGAAGTCTTTTCTTCTTTCTCTCTAACTCTTCATGCCCCCATAAGCATAAGAGGTTCTGCATGCATCAAACCAATTGACAACTTCACAAGATCAGCAACATAATGAACACAAAGAACTAACAATATAAACTCATTTTATTGCATTAAGGAAGATTATACAAAACAGTCCATCTCATGGACCAAAACAGGCCATTCACCCTCTTGGTGAATGCCTAACTCTCTCTACAAAATCAGTGGTTCTTCTCCAATTGAACAACACTAACATTTTGCTAGTCCTCGAGCAAAACAGAAAATTGACCTCTACAATTTTGGTCATATAATAAAAGAGTTAGACCTAGCTACATGTTGGTCATGACAAATGTCATACATAAGACGCGACATTTTTTTTTTTAGAGACCCGCTACACAGCTGATCATAACATGTAAGAAAAAAGAAAAGACCCGCTATCACAGCTGGTCATAACCCTAAAAATCACAATCATTTTTTATTTTTTTTATTTTTTAAAAGACCCGCTACACAACTGGTCATAATAAGGAAATACATAAAAATAGACCTGCTACACAGCTGGTCATAAGCTTAACAACTATAATAATAATTTTTTTTAGACCCTCTACAAAGCTGGTCATAATATTTATATTTTTATTATCTTTTTAGACCCGCTCAAGAGCTGGTCACAGTACGCAAGGAAATTCCTGAAAAAGAATAAAAGAAAAGTTAATACCCACTCCCCCCACTTAAATATTACATTGTCCTCAATGTAATTGAATCATCAGTAAAAATTAAGATGGGAAATTCAAAAAAAATAAAAAATAGAATAAACAAAAAAATAAAAAATTATACCCTCTTTGGAATGTACAAAAACGGATCCTCATACACTAATAACTTTTGAAAACTTGGGGATCGACCCAAAATACAATATTTACAAACGTGACTTTACAATTATTTTATGAAAAAATAGGGACAACTTTGCGCCATCGGAAAACAAAATTTACCCTAAACCAAGTTTTTGCACATGGAAGTGCGTAAAGAACAAAATATGGGGATTCTATTGAGACTGGAGAAATATCAATTGATTCATGCATGATATCGGGGATAGGCAAGTCCTCTGGGTACTTAGATGCAAAGTAATTCAACAACACTTTAGAAGCACACAATTCTAACCCTAAATTAGGCAACTTTTGGAAGTTCAAGGGTCTAGAAACAACCTCTAAGTCGGGTGAATGATCTTGTGAGGTAGATTCATCTATGGAACTAGGCGAATCATCCACACAATCATCCACATGGTCATCTATATGTTTGTTTGGAACACGAGTCACTATGATTCATCATCATCGACAAATAATCTTTGACATTCAAGAACTCTCAATCTTTGTTCCAAACTAGGCGGTGTGTGTTTGTAATACTTCTCATATATAGTTTCATGTGATTCTTCACTTACCTCATGTGGAGCGAAACTCCATACCATTGCCTACGCATATATTCGGCAAGCATCATCTCGGATGAGGTTTCTGATAATTTGACTTCTACGCTTATATTCCGAGCGTCATCGTAGGTGATGTCTCCTCGAAGAATTCATCATCCACAAAAAGTCCACGAAAAGAAATAAAATTAAAAGAAAATACGTACAAAATAGATAAAAAATAAACCTAAAAATTAATCTAAAAACAAATCCGCGTCGGCGGCGCCAAAAAATGATAAGATTTTTAATTGTGGTTGTAGTAAATAAGATTCGAACTCTAAGACTTGTTGAGATTAAATTTAAAGGTTCAACGAAAATAATAAACAAAAGAGAGAGTCATTGGGTCTAGGATTCCACCGCATTCATATAAATAGGGTCAATTATTTATTTTTCAGCAATTATCGCTCAATAAACAAAATAACACCGACTCTTATTTTTGCCAAGGTAGATTCTCCAAATATTAGTTATAAATCGTAAGCATGGGACATCAAACATCTAAGCAAGCATGACCCATCTAATAAAATGATAACTAATTTTTTCAAATCATAAAATAATTTAAAATAAATGCAAAAGTCATAAAAAAAGAATAAAATAAATTTACCCATGTATGAAGTTACGCTTCCTCCGTCGACCCAGTGTCGGGGCTTAGCTTCTCATGATGAAAATACGCTCAAAATTCATTTTATTGCCCAAATGGTGTTTACAAAGAAGAGAAAATCAAATTAAACCGGGAATTCGCAACGTTTATAAGCGTTGCAAACCCTATGTTACAAAGAATAACGATGTGATCGCGAGGATGATAATCTTATCTCTTAAGCATAAACGACAATGTTTTACATTTTGTCTTTGTAAGTACATTCTTCGTGTTCTTCACTGTGTTTTCCTAGCTGCTGGCACAACAACTGTCGACAATTTTCTCGACTTTGTAGCCTCCCCAATCACTCGATAACCCTTCTATGAGACCCGTAAAGCCTTTTTATACTCAACAGGCTAAGAATCTCCCTTCATTCCTCTTCAAATCAATCAAATATACTCGGTTTTATTTTCATGCAGATATGGGAAATTTCTTTCCCTTTTTCTTCTTTGTACGCGTATATGAGTTTGTTGATATCTTTTCAAACTCTTCAGGGATAGAACGAAATCTCGAGAGAAGATATGCTTCTCTTATTTGCACGTGACTTCCCAAACTAATCCACCATAAAACCCGTAATATTAATCTTCTATGATTTATCGAGAATCAAAGATTTTCTTCCTTTTTATTCGATTCTGCCAACCATACCTTCCCTGTTTAGGTGTAACATGTCAAACCCAACCAGTTTCCGACACAAAATGCCCAAAAATCACGTCCATTATCATCCCAGAACATTACGCAGATTATAGAAATTTCCCTTAAAAACCAACTTTAAATGAAGAAGATGGACCTTCCCCTAACCAAACATGGGGTGTAAATAGAAATTAGAGTGCCCCTTAGTAATTAGGTGCCCCTTATCCAAAACTGAGAGTCCGAATAACATGTGTCCTCCGGAGTACAAAAACCACTTTTCGAGCAACTTTCTCCATAAGAGCTTATTTCACAAAAACACCTACAAACAAGTTTATTAGTGATAAAATGAGTCCCAACTAATGTATTTATGTGTGAAAATGCGTCGCACTTTTGTGCTCATCAACATCTCTGAGACATCCACATGTCCACAGGTAGTTTCCATAACCGCATAAAGTGTGCATAACTGACTAGCCTTTACCATCTTCTACCAAATCACGCCACACCTGTCCCAAACGGTTGTAGACACTCTAATATGGTTATAAATTCAACTTATAATCATCCCACCTTGTCTCACTTCATTGGCATGCTCGCAAAGCCAATAACCAACACTTGAGCTATAATGTGCCACTTTTACACAACCTTTATGCACCACTGCATATGGCCTTGATCTGAACTTGCTAAGACGCCTTAGTTAATCCAAATTCATGCCAACATGACTTCCAATTGATGCCAATACGTGCCAGATGCTCATATACGTTATTCTTGCTTCACTTAGCCAATTTACTTGACAATAGTAATGCCACTCTTGCATTACTAGCTTATTTGCATTGTTCAAGCTTTGGCCAGCCTTGAACTAATGCCATAGACCAACTCCTGGCCTATTCTCCACTCTTGCATCATCCTTGAGTTTGGGCCAACTCAATTCCACGGATATGCATCGATGCCAACATCGCATGTTGCATCTGTCAACTTTGGCCTCGTCTTGCCTTTCCTTCAATGAAGCTTCATTGTGTCAGCCAATAAGCTTCATTACTTAGCCAAATGTATTTACAGTGTAGCGCCACTCTTGCGCTTCACGGCCCTATGAGTCTTAGCTATCTTAGTGCTTGACGGTCTATGCGGCATCTTGCATTATTATGGCTTCGCGTTGCGCTATTATGGCTTCACATTGCACCATTACAGCGGACCACAGACTTGGCCTGCAACTCTATAACGCGTAATCATTGTGCTTCACCTGCATGACCGTAACAAACCTCCCCACCTAATCCGTTCAACGCCCTCGTTGAGCGCAACAAAATATGTCGGTATACTTGTTCTATGTCCTTGTCGCCAGAGCCCTTCTCGAGAAATCGCAAACTTTGTTTGGCCTTTAACCTTGCCAAAACTTCTATGCCTATTACCAAATGCCATCACTTAGCTTACTGCCTTTCCACTGATCCTACTCACTTGCATTGTTGTTGTAACATTGTCCTACGCTCCAACTTCAACTACAATCGCATATCAACACCCAAATGCAACTTGGAAATTCTTCTTGCCAATTCCATTAATTAGACTTGAATTTCACTTGAATCATTTGTGCCTAAGTATACGCAAGCAATGATTCATTCAACTGATCACTATGATCATTACCATAGTCTTTTGCCTTCATTTCCGACTTTAGTTGCAGCACACAACATAATAGGACTTATACAAGACTTGGCCTCATTCTTCAATCATATGCGCCTACGCCAAATCATGCCATGCCTTAAGGTATGCATTCATGATTTCATACCACTCTTGGTATGCGCCTGCAATCTATAACCTTTGCTGCACTTTGCAAACTTCAGGACTTTCACTAGATTTGGCCTCTAAATCATGTTGCAATCTTCACCTTCTTGGACTTGCATCATTTGTTTCCAAAGAACCTGCACCTTGATGTTCTTTGCTTGCATTATCGCAACATCATGATTGAAATGCATGAGTCTGGTATAGTCATGACTTAGGATACCCCTGATATCAGACCGTCTTTTTAGACCAGGCATCCTCTTCACGTGCCTTTGAAACCAACAATTTAAGCATCACTTGCTCTTTCAAACGGCTACGCTTTAATGTAGCGGAAAAACAACATTATGTTCTTCCAAACTATGAGTTACTCTTTTAACTCACATACTTGATGGACTTACATCTTTATTCTTGCTGCGTTACTTCATGCCTTCGCTGCCAAATGCCTTCGCACTTCCACATAACTCTCAACATCAAACTCATTATGCCACCAACTCTTATTTACTTCTTTCACTTTCAGCGTCTTTTTATTGCATATTTTGGCTTAATATGTTGTGTAGCATCTTCCACGCGAACTAGCTTTACTTTGAACGAAAGAGGCAAGATCTTTCACTTCAAATACCTTTATTCACTACTACCTTACATAGAGAGACTTCATTCCAACACCAAGGTTCACTCGACCTAAACTGAAAGTATACTCAAACTTGAGAAAATACTCACGCCAATTGATTGCAACTTTTAAGACCTAACAAGCCCTTGCAATCTTGACTTCAACACAGCTTCGAACAAAAGCGAGACAAACACTCTTTTGTCCCCAATGTAGCAATTCACTTTGCCACATGCACTCTTCCACCTGATGCTATCATGTTGCTTTAGCTTTCATGAAGATTTCTTCAATAATGGCCACATGCCATCTTTATGCATCACCACTACTTTATCCTTATCTTTCCCGCATCCACAATTTGCCTAACATGCATTTCTTCACGCATTATGCACCAGCCATGCCCAAATCCCATTTGGCGCATGCTCTTGTTGCATACATGCTATGCCAATTAGCACCCAAATCTTGACACAAACTTGTGCACCTTTGCACAAATGGAGCGGACTTTACTTGGTGATTACAGAGCATCACCATAGAGCTCAACAAAAGTCATATCACTCAATGACTTAGCGGATAAACACTTTGGGCGAGGTTGCAAACAAGGCCATCATCACAGCTAATGAGGTGCCCTTTGCCCTCGTTCCATGAAGAAAGAATGCCACATTCTTCTTCAAACTCGGAACTCATTTTTGCCCATGCACTGGCCCGGCAGCTCTTGTCTTTCCCCTTCTCCAAAATCAGCTTTGTAACAATACTGATTTGTAGTTGACAAGAACATCCGCTTGTGGTTATGATCATATGAAGGTCTTTGGACACCCTTGTCCAAGCATAATGATCCCACTCATAAACCAGGTGCAAGCACACTCCTTGTGCGCATCTAGCATCAACGAAGAATAATTTGCGAACGCAAGACCGTGGTGTATCGGTTTTCCCATAACTTGCGCTTATTTATTCAGCCTTTTAATAAGCTTTATGCTAGATAAGAATTGGCCATCAATTCTTCCTTCATGGCATCATTGCCATAAACATGTCTTTGATTCGCAACCGGACTTTGCATTACCACCAAGGTACATGCATTCGAGAGAAGGTTACTTAAATCTTCCATCAACTGGCTATGATGAAAACACTTTCAATCTATCACATAGACATGTTCTTCATCTACTTTACCACTGCAAAGGCCATCAAATTCTTTGTATTCAGGAATTTCCCCTAAAATTCCCATTACCACACATGTAATGTACTCTCTACTGATAACACTATGAAATTATGCATTCCCAATGTATCATCTTCGTATACTTGTGAGAAACATGGACTTTAACATCTGACTTGCACCATAGAAGTCGGCATACTCCTTAGTTTTGTCATGCAATCACTTGAAAACCCGGTTTTCAATGACTTTTGCACGTTAAGCCTAACACTTTGGTGGAATTTTGTCACCTTTGTCATAAACTTTCATGGCTTGATGCTACTTCAAGCTTCAAGTTCATTCCAATTGATCTTTACACACAAGATCAACTTCTTCTAGTCTCCACACTAGTGAAACCCAAACAATTCTTCACTGAATTTGACAAACAAATGACACCAACTTGAGTAAAAGAGAGAAAATTCAGCAAACTGTGTCCCCTAACACAGCTACGATACACTATTTGTCACACGCCCATTTAATCTCCTAAAATTTTCATGGGACATGACCGGCAATGATTGTGGTTCAGTGAATCAACTTCACCCAAAATCATTCAGCCTTGCATACTTGCATCAAAGTACGCATATGCCTTCATTCATAAGGCTTTGCACAACGGAAGTCTTTTCTTCTTTCTCTCTAACTCTTCATGCCCCCATAAGCATAAGAGGTTCTGCCATGCATCAAACCAATTGAAAACTTCACAAGATCATCAACATAATGAACACAAAGAACTAACACAATAAACTCATTTTATTGCATTAAGGAAGATTATACAAAACATTCCATCTCATGGACCAAAACAGGCCATTCACCCTCTTGGTGAATGCCTAACTCTCTCTACAAAATCAGTGGTTCTTCTCCAATTGAACAACACTAACATTATTGATCCCTAAGCTATTTATACAAGCTAATGATCAGGCCAAAACACGTGCAACCGCTTGCATCCCCTGACGACCACATGTCCGAGTAGTTTGATAACGCATAAAGTGTGCATAAGCGACTAGCGTTACCATCTTCTACCAAATCACGCCACACCTGTCCCAAACGGTTATGGACACTATAATATGGTTATAAACTCAATTTATAACCGTTCCACCTTGTCTCACTTCATTGGCATGCTCGCAAAGCCAATAACCAACACTTGAGCTATAATGTGCCACTTTTACACAACCTTTATGCACCAATGCATATGGCCTTGATCTGAACTTGCTAAGACGCCTTAGTTAATCCAAATTCATGCCAACATGACTTCCAATTGATTCCAATACGTGCCATATGCTCATATACATTATTCTTAATTCACTTAGCCAATTTGCTTGACAATAGTAATGCCACTCTTGCATTACTAACTTATTTGCATTGTTCAAGATTTGGCCAGCCTTGAACTAATGCCATAGACCAACTCTGGCCTATTGTCTACTCTTGCATCATCCTTGAGTTTGGGCCAACTCAAGTCCACGGATATGCATCGATGCCAACATCGCATGTTGCATGCATCAACTTTGGCCTCGTCTTGCCTTTCCTTGATGAAGCTTCATTGTGTCGGCCAATAAGCTTCATCACTTGGCCAAATGTCTTTACGGTGTAGCGCCACTCTTGCGCTTCACTTTGGCCCTATGAAGTGCCACTATCTTAGTGCTTGGCCAGTCTATCTGACGTCTGCATTATTATGGCCGGCGTTGCGCTATTATGGCTTCGCATTGCACCATTACGGTGGACCACAGACTTGGCCTGCAACTCTGTAACGCGTAATCATTGTGCGTCACTTGCATGACCATAACAGTTGTCCATATGGAAGAATTAACATAAACATTATATATTTTATAATGTTCCTGATTATTTTATTAAAATAAAAAAGTAAACAAAAACATTTATATTCAATTAAATTATACTCCCTCTGTCTCACTATTAGTTGACCTATTTACTTTTAGATTTTGTCCCATAATAGATGACCTATATCACTAAACAAGAAGATATTTCTAAAATTTTCCTTTTAATTGATTATAAGAAATATGCATAATTGATAGACATGTTTAGATTCGTTACGTAGGTGTTTTAAAATGTTTTTTAATGGTACAAAGTTTGCGAACATCCAGTAGTGTAATTTGAGAGATAAATCATTTCAAAATTTCACTAGTTATTATCCATAAGGGTATAATTGTAAAACATACTTAAAAGTACTATTTTCTCTTCCTTGCCTTAAGAATTGTCCAAACTTGAACTAGGTTTTCTAATAGTGGGAAGGAGGGAGTATTTTATAATAAAAAGGATGTTAGGATGTCAAAAATACATATCTTACGGTTAATAATGGGGTAATCATTCTTTTCGGAAAGATGTTTGCGTTGGTAATTCATTCTTATAACTTGCTTTTCCTTATCTTTCGAGGTAATCTAGAGGTAAAAGCTCGGGAAATGTGGAGATGGTCACAAGTGAGGATGCTTGGATTCAAAACTTGAGGCAGATACTGAATAAATTTGAACTTGGCGATAACATTCGGTTACTTCAACTAATTAGTGTGCGGAGTGACCATATCTCTGCAGGTGATGATCTAAGGTCTTGGTTCAATGGAAAACCTTTTGCCATTTCTAATGCCTATGAATCTATTGAAGCAGGAGGCTTATTATCTTTTCACCAAAACAGTGTATGTATTTCTTTGATCAAGTACATATGAAGGTTCAATTTTAGTGTGGTCTCTTTGTTACAAAGGGTGTTCCAACTAGAGATATGTTATACAGAGATGTAAAAGTGAACTAGCCACTTTGTTTTTTATGTGGCACCGATCAAGAAAAAAAATTTCACATCTTTTCTTCAATTGAAACTCTACTTCCAAAATTTGGAACTATTTCTTCGATAGTTTTGGTATAGACTCGATTTTTCCCGAGTCTGTGAAAACTTCTATTTGGAATTAGAGGTCTGCAAAATCTAAGCCTATGAAGCACAAGATTTGGTCTATATTGTGTTTTAAAATTTGGTGGATTATTTGGCAAGAGCATGACAACAGATGCTTTTCTAACAAGTATTGAAATAACAGGCATCTGATTGTAGTAGTCAAGTGCACCCTCTTCAATTGGACTCTAGATACAAATATTTTTTGATGGTTTCTCTTTATCAACTTAAATTTTAACTAGGATGTTATTGTACACTGTATTTGAAAAAAAAAAAAATTGTTTTTTTTTTTTTTTTTGGTTTTCATTTTGTACTACTTTGTCGCTTTTAATCACTTCTAGTGACTCATTTCTTAATAACTTTTTTCCCTTTAATGAAAAAGGGTGTGGCGTACCACCAGTGGAATATAGAAAAGTAATTTTCAATACATAGATTTTCGCCACACTTTATAGTGTTTGGGTTATGATTTTTTTATCAGTTTAATTTGAGCGAGGTTTTTCTTTAATGCAAGAGACAAAACAGGTGAACAAATTTTTACCAAAAAGATAAAATATTTGCTTGAACAAATATTATAAAAATATTACTTTTTATTATTTTATCTTCCAGTCTAACAAGAAGATCCTTAAAAAAAACACGTTATCTCTCCTATAAGAGCATCTCCAATAAAAGGTACAATTTTTTTTTCTTTACAAATAAGATTTTAGACCCCTATTTAAACAAATTTCATCTTCAATAGTAGATCCTACAAATATAGGAAGGTTGTAATAGTAAATACAAAGGTATTAGCTACACATTCAGAATGATGTCCATGTCATATTCCTTTTTATGAATTTTTGTTAAAAAAAATAAATAATTCCTACGATTTTCAGTTAAGGTGTATTAATTAATTCAAAGAAAATAAAATAAAAATTCATTTTTTTTAAAATAAATATTAATAGAAGTTCTATTACAAGGAGTTAGTTGGGAGCTAACAACAAGTTGTGCCCCTATACCCTTACGGATGACAAGGATAATGGTCTTTGAATGATAAAGATATTTGTTGCGACATTACTGGTATTTCACGTTTCACTGGTGATGGTGTCCGCTCTTTCCATCTAGGTCACGCCATTTCCAATATAGTCTCTCGTAAGCGCAAAAAATATGTGGATAAATACGACACCCACGGTTACGGTTTCGTCATCCAAGGTTTCTCTACCCAGTGAGCTCAGATATATGATATTGTTACCCTAGTTAGTAATTCGCCGATTGAATTATTTTGAACCAGTCATTACGACTGAGGCGTCTGGAGTCAGAGTTTCGCCTTATTCGCGATTTTCCGTCCCGAATTAGAAACGCGCGTACCAAATCGGCGCATTGAACTTCCAAACTTCGGCCCAACTTGTTTAAAGTAGAACCATTTTTTGGGGACCGTGGTTTTTTTGAGGGGACCATGGTTTGATTATGCCACCTTCCCTCTAGTTATAAGGGATGTCCTAATGCGTTGAAATTACTAACTTGCCCTTAACCTAATTTAATTTAAAACCAACCTAATAACCACCTCTCTATATATATAACCACCACCACCTCCTCCCACCACCACCGCCCATCACCGCCGATAAATACCACCACCACCTCCGACCATCACCACCGCCCATCACCACCGATTACCACCACCACCTCATCCCACCACCACCGCCCATTACCACCACCACCACCTCCTCCCACCACCACCGCCCATCACCGCCGATTACCACCACCACCACCTCTGATTATCACCACCACCAACCACCGATTACCACCATCACCACCAACCACCACCTCTCTCTATATATATATAACTTAATTTAAATCTTTAGCAAAGATATTCTCACAAACCCATTACTTGTTTGTTTTGGTTGAAAAAATGAGAAGTAATCATCCAAATGAGTTGAAAATGGAAGTTGTGGAGAGGTTTAATGGAGAGATTCTGATCTTGGGATTGGTTACTTGTTCATCTCACAAGGCAACCGAACTACACATTGGATGAGTTCGGTTACTTGTTCATCCTCACAAAGCAACTAGAACTACACCTTCGAAGAATGAGTTCGGTTTATATGCTTTATAACTATGTTTGAATTGACGAGTTGGTTGTTTCGCATAAATGTATAAAGCGCCATGTAGCGAACTCTAGGGTTAAAAAACATAAGAAAAAAGTTGTCATGTAACCGAACCTTCTTTTTTTTCCATTATTTTTATTTCTCTTATAACTTAGAACTCCTATCAACTTTGTTCGGTTATTTTGCAAAAATTTTAAAAATGCCATGTAACAAGAACTCTACGGTTAAAAACATAAGAAATTTTTGTTTGTTAAGTTCGGTTGGTTGTGCAATTAATCTCAAGTTTGAAACAACCGAACTTATTAAACTTAGTTCGGTTGGATCGCAAAAGCATGTAGTTTGCATAACCAATCAACCTTTATACACTTGGTTAAAATTTATTTGTACATAAAGTTCGGTTAGTTGCGAACCAGCCCAAAGACATAACAACGCATGTCGAGCTTCCATTAATATGGAGTTCGGTAACTGCGTGTTTGGATCAAACAATAGAACTACACCTTGGATGAGTTCGGTTACTTGTTCATCCTCACAAAGCAACTTAGAATTACATCTTGAGATGAGTTCGGTTACTTGTTCTTCATATAAAGTAACAAGGCTGTTCAAAATCCGATTCAAAATTTTACATTTTTGAAGTTTTTACCAATTCAACATACATTATCTAAGTTTGGAGCATACTTGTTCACCCAAATACTCTACCTCTCGGTTGTGGTTGATAAAATCCATCATTTGAATACTCAAAAGGGGTGAATTGGAAAAAATAAATTATTTTTCATTTTTTTCCTTCATCTTCTCTAACTCTACTCTCACAATAATTCTACTCAATTAATAATAAACCCATCTTTTAATTTAATCTCACTAATTGTTTTTAACTAAATCATTTTCACTAATCATAACCTAAAATTAATAAAGAGGGTAGATTAGGTATTAAATAAATAACTAGATATGGGGTGACCTAGAATTACTTCTAATGCCTTTACCCAAAATAAAACCATGGTCCCCCAAAAAAGGTGGTCAAAAAACGATTAAAAGTATCTACTGGGCCTATTATAATAGGTGTTCTTTCATGCCCTGAAAGTCCCTTTTCCTTAATTTCAAAAAATAGAGCACATGAAGGGACTCGAACCCCGAAGCTGTTCATAGTAAAAACTCTATATATTAATAAGCTTGGGACTTCACAAAATTATTAATATAAGGAGCTTATTAATATAGAGAAGGTATATCATAAAAAAAATTCTCGACAAGAAGCTTTAAACATGCTTGACAAGTTGGAAATATTTTAGCTTCAATGAAGATGGTGCACATAATAATGAGGTCTTACGCGTATGCAAATCAAAAGCGAAAACAATCTAAAAAGTTACACATACTTTTCTCAAACAACTATAGATACATATTTTTCTTTATCTTAAATTTTGATTTTGATGTAACAAGATCTATAATTCTCCGATTATGTCTATTATATTAATATAGAGAAAATGGGTCATTTGTCCAAAATAATTTAAAACACGGTTCAAATGGACGAGTAAAAAAAAAGTACGGGTGAAATAGCCAAAAAAAAATAGCAAGGATGAAACTGGATTCATCCTGGCGAAATGTCGAAATCGTTCCTCGGTGCTACTCGGTTGGGGAGCTTGGAGCGAGGAGCAATAAGTTAGGACTTGGAAATCGCAAAACTAGTCTAATACTAGGAATCTATTTATTAATAATTTATATATTTGCTCATAAGTCATGATTTGTACCTACTTAAAATTAAAATTTTAACATTATGATGTAATTAAGTGTGTAATATTGTTATATTGAACGTATTTATCATGTATTTGGAGGTTTTTCTATTTTATAACTCTCATCTAAGGGTTATGAATATTTTTTTGTGACTTAAGTGCATGCAAAGGCCAACTCGGAAAAATCAATAACTCGTTTTCCTAAAAATCGGTCCCAAATCGGCCGCCTTAATTGCTAAAAATCGGAGAGGCCTTGGAACCGGAAATCGCCTCGGTCATAGAGCTTGTAGCGATTACTCGGTGAGTAATCGGCCTTGGAGAGCGATTTTGACTACACAGATCCTGGCTTATACTTAAAAAAATAGCAAGGATGAAACTGGATGCATCCTGTGTAAAATAAAAATAAGAAAAAATATTTGAAAACAAAGAGGAGAAAGCGATTTTACATCCCCTATTTTAAAAATTTTGTCCATTTAAGCGATATCTTTTTAATTTTTGGCTATTTAAATGAGTTAAAACCTAAGTGTCTTTTTCACCGGGGAATTGTTGATTTTGGTCTTTTTGACCAATTTTGTGATTAATATATGGAGGTAAATTCCTTATGGTGGGACTAGAAAAATCTATTGATATTAAAATGTGGATTTATCACTATTTATAACTGGCCCAAATTGGGACCATGGTTTTTTATTAATATATAGAGTTTATTAATATATGGAGTATCAATATATAGAGTTTTTTCTGTACTTCCATAGTTGCCTAAACTCCACTGTACTGATTGTTAGTTGATGTTTGACTTATATCAATATATATATTCAAATTTTAATACCACAGATCAAATACTCCCACTTTTCTTGGAAATACCTATTCTTTTTATAATTACTACATCTTAGGATTTTACGTCACGAATCCATATCACTAAAACGAATTATACACGTATCGTATGGCGTTTCCGATTTTGTGTAGAATCACGAACATTTACCCGGATCTTTGGCGAATTTAATTTTTAAAACTGAATAATACTCATCGTTTTCTTTGTTAAAATCATTATCTTAGGAACTGGAGAATTGCTAACTAGGATTGTGACCTTTTTGAAAAGATTGAATAAATGCACCTCTTTCCTGATTACAATATTAAAATTGGAAAGTAATTCATAGGATATGCCTTGTTTTAATAATTATTTAAAATAAAATTAAACGGTTAAGATCTTAGCAGATAAGATATTTTATGGGTTAAATCAGATATCATTCGGAATAGTTTTAATTATGGGGTCCCATATTTTCTACGTTATGAACTATCATAGATAATTGGGGCCGGAGATTTTAATTGGGGGCCTTGACATTTTACTTGCACCCCAAATTTTTCAGGGGTGTATTAAACCAATAGTAAAAATACTATTTTACCCTTTGCGATTTTTTTTCTTCAAATAACGACACTAATTAACGACCCTTCAATGACAATAACGACTGTTAAGGGTCATCATTGTCGTATTCAATACTATTACGACCCTTTAATGCATTTCTGCCATTAATAACTCTTCAAAGATAACGACTCTTTTAGAGAATAACATTGTCATCATAGCGACACTCCAAAAACCATTACGACCAGGTTTAGAGCGTTATATACAAAAAAAAAAAATAACGACTCTTTCAAAGGGTCAAGGAATTGATTATGTATCGAGCGACTCTAAAGCGTGCATTACATTTCCGCCATTAATGACTCCTCGAAGAAGATAACCCGACTCTTTTATGAAATAACGCATTGTTTAGAGTCGTTGCTAAGACAGTTCGATCAAACATTAACTTGTTGTTTAAGTCGTCACTAAAACACTTCAATACCATGACAATTTTTCATACAAATCTGGGCCAAAAAAAAAAATCCAAAAAAAAAAAAAAAAAAAAATTGCAAACACAAAATTTGAAAAAAAAAAAAGTTAAACTCTAATTAAGTAAGATTATTACTAATTAATTAAGATTATCACTAATTATTTAGGGGCATTTTAGCCATTTAGAAAAAAAAATTATAAGGGGTGACCAAAATTAGGTTGGGATGACCTTTTTTGTCCTCTAGTGAAGGCCCCCAATTAAAATCCTTGGCTCCCAATCAAACTAGGATAAAAGTCTTAATAAAAGTTTTAGCTATGGTTTATAAGATTTTTTCGCACCCGGAAAAAGAAAAAAAGAAATCTTATTTTCTTGTCTCTCTCAGGCTATTGTTCTATTTACCCCACAGCGACATGATTCCCCACATTTGGACTATAAAAGTGCTTTACAATCAACAACAAAAAATGCCATAAAAATCGGATTAAAAAACTCATTCATATGGATGACCAAATCAACCAAAAAAAAAAAAAAAAAACCCTTGTTAATCTTTGGTAGGCGATCCCCACCTACATATGAGTTGGTTTCTGGAAATTGGTGTTTAGAGCGTCCACATTCATGACACGGAGGAATGGAAAATCATCTTTGATGTTGCTGTGAGCGTTTCACCGTGAAATACACCGTGAGAATAATGAACGGTCCCCAGATGCATGAGCACAGCATCGGGATAGGGGACGGGCAGAAATGGACCCCACCATCCCCTTTCACACGGTGCGCACCACAGTGTAAATTCTCGGTGGGTTAATCGTTTCTGATGGAAAATAAAAAACTAAAATCTAAAGATTAGGAACCTTCTTTTTGTTGCCCATGTATTTGAACTAACTAATTCGGTCTACCTCTAGTTGGTCGGCCCCGACATAGATATGTGCCGAACCCACATTTGATGCAGAAGGTAAAAAGCGGGGTCACTTTTTCTTTGTACTCGTTGTATTTAAAAATGAATGCGTAATTGGGGATATGGTAAATGACAAAAAATAGGGATCCAAATATCCTAATTTTTGGAGTTGCCTTATATAATTAAATTATTAATTCTAATCTAACCCTCCTAATCGAATTAGTTATTAATCGATTAGTAAAATGTTAATGATTTGGGGATATAATTTGTGTATTTATGTTTATTTGAATTTGTGTGGGTTAGTTGAGAGGGAAAAAAAATTTTGAGTAAAATTTTTTTTTTTTGAAAATGGAAGATGATTGTGATGAGAGAATTGCAGCTGCTGAATCTTTAGCTCAATTACAACAACAATCATATCTTCAATCTTCGATTAATGATAACAACTCACAATTGTTGTATGATGAACCAATATCTTTGAATCATTATTTTCTTGACCATGAAATGTTTTGTGAAGAACCAACTCAAGAAAGTAAACATGTTCAGCATACAAGCAACCCCAACACAGGTAATGCTTCAAAGAGGTTGAAAATTTGATTTTTTTTTGAAACCGCCATTTAATCAGAAAAAAAACCTTAGTAGGCATGCTAAGTGGTATGAATACTACGTGGTAGACGCTAACCAAGCATTGTATTCATAGATATTTGTATAGGGACTAAATATCCCCCAGATTCAAGAACATACCGCGTGGTATTCAATCAAGATTGTATCGTACACATTTATACTTTTTACCTACTAGTGAATATTCTAAGGAATATTCAAACGTGATGTGAGTACATGACACAGAATCTTAGGTTTACGATACCGGCATAAGAACTTAAATGTCGAAGATGCTTAGGTTTACATGAATAACATCTGAAGCTAATGATATTTTGAACTTGAATACGGCATTTGTTTCTTTCAACTTAGTATCTTGGAACATAGTACGGTATATTGATTCAATTACCATTTATCTTCGGTTCATAATCTGTAGATTAAATTTACTTATCGACAATGCCGGTTTTGAACTAATCCAATATTCTTTTCATTCAACCCCTTAGATTGTTACCTACAACGATCAACCAAACTCCAAACCGCTCCATTGGGATCGTCTGGAGTATCTTATAAAATGCCATGGGTATGTTACCAATAATACTTTCACCTAGTTTTTACACTTTTATGTTGGGATTTGCTTGTAATCTCCATAATGTTGTCCTTATGTAGGGAATAAAATGTGAAAAGGAAGCATCGCTTGGGCAAAAGCGTGGCTCTTAATAACATGTGTGTCTTAGTGAGGAATTCCCAACGTTCGGATGTTCGTTTTGAGATGGTTTGCGAGAGAAGTGGAAAATACAAGGAGAAAATAGCCACAAGAGAAAGGGTTATGTATATGAAAAGAAGACTAAGAGGGTATACAAGACAGATTCACGCGGAAGGATGACTTGCCCTTTAAGCTTGTATTCTATCTAAGAGGTTCAAAAGTAGAAGAAAAAGAATGGGAATGTAAGGTTTGGTTTGGCCGTCACAACCACCCCGATCAAGAAAGATTTTGAAGGTCACTCCCTAGTTGCGAAGCTAAACCCGATCAATTCGAGGATGTAAAGATGATGACCAAAGAATGTATCAAACCAAGAGTGATTCTCAAGGAACCTTCAAGGAAAAGGATAAGACCAACGTTTCTTCACTCAAGATTACAATTTATAGCGCACAAGCAACCATTAAAAGGTTGGAATGGGAAGGTAGGAGTGTTATGCAAGAATTTGAGAAGATAGCTTGGGATCACAATTACACGCGTATCATTAAAAGAGGTCAGGACAACAAGCGCTTCAAATATTCATTTCGCATCCTTTGCTTTCACAATTGGCTCATACGTGTTGTGATGTTCTTGTGATGGTGCACCTACAAGACAAACAAATACAACATGCCGTTGTTCAACATCGTGGGGCAAACATCGGACAAAGTAACATTCACATTGGCTTGGTGTTTAATGGAGAACGAGAGGGATTACAATTATCATTGGGCATTGCGGCAATTGAAATTATTGTACAGGAAAATCGTTCTCCGAAGGTCATCATAACCGATCAATTTGAGGCACTAATGAATGCCATATCTGGCGTATATCCGAATGCACAAAATTTTATATGTACATATCATATAGGTGAAAATGTGAAAAAACATTGTCATGCTTTGTTTGAACCCTCTGGTTGGTGATATTAAGAAGAGAATGGTTGCTCAACTAGAGGGAAGATGTTAAGAGAAACTATCACCCGAAGAAGAAGAAAATGAAAGAGGAAAGATTAAAGAGCGAGTCGACAAAGAACACGGTGAAAATCATAAAAGGTGGTTGGAATTTCTAAAGGATTGGGAGAAAGTTTATTGGTCTCTTCTGAGGGACATGTATGAAAAGAGATTGAACACGTTTATTGCCAAATATAACGAAGTGTATCCAAGTGCCGTCTCATATTGTCGGGATAATTGGTTGGATAAGTTCAAGGAAAAATTTGTTCGTGCGTGGACTAATCGTTATAGACATTACGGGAATGAAGCAACTAGTATAGCGGAGTCCTCTCATGGGCGTTTTAAAGATCTCATCGGTCCGGCACTGGGAAACGTGGTTACTGATCACCGAGGCATTGGAACAACACTTTAAGGCCGATATCGATAGGATCAAGAAGGCTTTTGAGAAAAGCTCAATGGATAGGATGACTCACTTTCTCCAACATACTAAGTTGCTCCAAGGAATAGAGTTTAACGTCTCCGTTGGGCAATAAAACATATGATGAGACAAATGCAATATGAGAAAAATTACGGAAAACCGGGTGATGTGTGTATTTGTCCCGACATGTCTTCATTGGGGCTTCCGTGTCGTCATATGCTTGTGAAGTATGAAACAAGTGATACCTATTGATGTTATTGATCCTTTTGGAAGCAATTATCTTTCGACCTTCCCTACCGAAGCTCCCAGGACAATCACCATGGGATACAAAGGAGGCTTTAGAATTTTATGAAGCTTACTCACGTGGCAACTCGGCTAGCCGACAAGTATTGTTGAGCCAACTAAGACTGATTACACGGCCATGGATAACACAAAGTGAAGAGCCAAGAAAGGGAGATCCGGCGGGTAGACCCCAAACTAAAATTGCAAGGAAGAAACAAAGAAAAGAGTTAAAACAAATGACTCGACGTGAAGAGGAACTCACGACAACTAAAAAACGAGATCTATGTGCAAGTGAGATTGGTGAAGCAAGATTCGCTGAAACACCCGTTCCAAACAAAAGTGGTAGGCCGAGGAAGGAACCGATATCAAGTCAACAACAATCGACGAGTTCCGAACCTACACCAATAGTCGATGTATCCGCGGTTCAAAGGAAAAGGGGAAGGCCCCCTAAGGTACCAACATTAAGCAACCAAGGACAACAAGTTGAGCATTCTGAACCTACACCAATAGTCGATGTATCCGCGGTTCAAAGGACAACAAGTTGAGCATTGCGACCCGCGTCTTTCCCCCGTGGAGGCAGGGATTGAGGAGTATCAAGATCGTCCTTCCTCCTTCTCTTAGTGAGGATAGGACCTTTATCTTTCTTCGCTTCTTTGGCTCTTGACCTATAACATAAGCAAACAAAACAAACATTAGTAAATGCATGGCAGTTTAGGAACCTGAAGCATATGAATTCCTAAACAACCCAAATCAGTAACATGGACCGGCATAAGACGATAAATATCGAGCATGCCTAGGTATCGTTATACCTAAGAGTGTCTAGAGACTAAATTATGTGCCGGTATTTAGCACCATTTCAGTGATGTTCTGTATGTTTTAAGTGTAATACCTAAGGCATTTACGAAGTGAACTAATAGGCTTAGGTTTTAAAATACCAGCATTCACGAAACCTAGATATAATGGGTACACAAAATTAAGTTCTGTGTGTTTTTAGTTGCAAACCGGCATAGTATTCGACCCAAATTCTATGCCGGTTTAAAATTCGATTTGAGGAATGCAAGGCCCAGGGATGGTATTCGAACCCAAATTCTATGCCTGTAACTAAACCGACTTGGTATTCAAACCAAGATCCTATCTTGGAGTGACGTTCGCAACTCGACGGTTTCGGCTATTGTAGCGATTCTAACCTAAACCCATTGCTACAAACCGAGCAAAACAATCATAAATGAGTTCAAAAATCACTTACCTTCTCGGAGAAGCCATGAGTGTTTGATCATCCGGGTACGTTGCTGCGTCCTCTTCTAGTTGTTGAGCAATGGTCTCGATTCTTCGCTCATGTGTTTGTTGGGCATCCGATTTGGTTCTCGGTTTTGCTTTCGATTTGGTTCTTGGAGGCATGGTTATGTTATGTTAATCGACGAAGAAATTTTTGATTCAACGATTAATCGTCGATGAAGAATGAACGATGAGGAAGAAGATGAAGAATTTTTTATTTTTTTCAAAACAGGACCTATGTTTACGATTCGAAATTGAATTGGGGGATATATGATTTTGGTTATTTGATTTTATGTTTTAGTTGAAAGGGTATAACAGTCTTTTCATAATGGTTTTTAATTAATCTAAGGGCGTTTTAGTATTTTCGCCCCCAGAAAACACCCCTTAACAGCCACATTTGGTTGGGGGAAGTAATTCATATCCCCCAATTAGTTTTGATATCCCCCAATTAAAAATTCTTAAAAATGGTCAAGACCCTAGTTGATAATTCTCCGAATCATTCCCGAATGATTCACGAACGTATCCGAACTGACCGCATCCAAATGATACTCTCCGAACTATTTGAACTCCGAACCTAGTTCCTGATTATATGGACCTCACGAATGATTCGCGAACGTATCCGAAATCGACCGAATCCGAATGATACTTCCGAACTAGATTCGAACGCCCAACCTCGCTCTCCTGTAGGTAACTCTTTGAATTTGATTGGTTTTTGTTTGATTTTGTTATACTTTATATTTAAATACAATTATTCAGTTAAAATTTTCTATTGGTAGTTGTTTAACCAGTGTTTTATATGTTGATTTTTTTTTAAAAGTCTATAAATTCGTTTTGTAATACATTTATGCGATTAAATTGTTTACTTCTTGTTAAATAATCACGCTAAAATGTTTTTTCCATCTTATTAGTCTCGTAATAAGGTCATAATACTTATCAATTTATCATATATGTAAGCCGAATTTTAAGTGCCGAATTTTAAGTGCCGAAGTCACATTTATAAAACGAATATGCACGTACGTATGCCGTTCCGAACTACTGTCCGAACAACGAACCGTTGACCAGATTTTTGACCGAACCCGACCTATCTGAATCCGTATAATCCCCGTACGTATGCCGTCCCGAATTACTCCCCGTACCCCGAATTGCTAACTAGGGTCAAGACTCAAGATGCAGCTATAAAGTAGGCATAAGTCCAGTCCAGTCAAGAGACTGGAACGTTGGGAGATATACGGCGCTCTTCATTATTTAAGAAAACTAGCCGTTACTCTCTCTCCCCATCTCTATTTCTAAATCTGAACACTTTCCTTTCTCTGTTCTCTCTACAAATCTCAGGAGTTAATGGCATTTCTTTCTTTAGATACTCCGTCTTTTACTTCTCAACTTAATAGTAGCATCTCAATGGAATCTTCGTCACCATTATTATCACCAAGTCCTTCAGTTTTATCAGAGAAAGAAGATTATTGGAGCACACTTAGAAACCGAGTTGATACCCTTCTCGAGAATCGACAGTCAATTAATCAAAGTTTAGAACTACCAGTTTCATCATCGAGAAAAGAAGAAGATGATTGCTTGCTTCTACTGCGAGGATTTGATTCAATTTCTTCTTCTTTGATTCAACTTAAAGGAAATTTACACAAGGCCCTTGAGGTAATTACTAATTGATCTTCAATTTCTCTTTTACAATCTTCAAATGATTCAATTTAGGGGTTTTTATCACCTAATTTTATGATTTGGGTGTGTGTATTAATCTATTGTGAATTCTGGGTTATTGACAATCTTGGGTTTTTCGTTACATCCTCTAATCTTCAATTTCTCTCTTTTACAATCTTAATTCAATTTAGGGTTTTTCATCACTTGATTTTATAAGTTTACATTTTGGGTTTGTTTATCAATCTATTGTGAATTCTGGGTTATACACAATATTGGGGTTTTTAATAACATCCTCTGATTTGTGCGATTGATAGGGAGCAAGAGATCTGTCAAAACCTTCATTTACTGAAGTATTACAAAATGATGCTGAAAAGTCAGAAGAGGGCAGCAAAAATTTGAAGAAGAGAAGGCATGATGATGAGTCTGATGAACAATCAATTGAGAACCAGAAAGGAGGTGACGAATTGAAGGATAATGATATGAATTTGAAGAATGGGAAGCTCAAGAAAGCTAAAAATGTTGGTGTCTCTTTTTTGACAAATTGTCTTGTTGTGTTCTGTCGAATGTGCTTCAATTGGATTGGAGCTGCTGCTAATTTGTGCGTTTGATTGTCTTTTTGTAGCTTGCAATTTCGATGGCAGCCAATGCAGCTACACTTGCTAGAGAAGTGAAGTCTATTAGATCGGATTTATCATTTATGCAAGAGAGATGCGATATGCTTGAGGAAGAGAACATGAGACTTCGCAATGGATCTGACAAGCCCGAAGAAGATGATCTGGTAATTAATCCTACCCTGAATGAACCATTACAGATATGCATTATGCGCTATTTTTGACTTTATGGAAACAGATTGTGAATTTGTTTTGTTTTGGGTTTTGAAGGTGAGGCTCCAATTGGAAGCTTTGCTTGCAGAAAAGTCACGATTAGCGACTGAGAATGCGAACCTAATACGAGAGAACCAGTGTCTGCACCAGCTCGTTGAATACCATCAACTCACCTGCTCCTCGGAAGATATGGATCAAACGTACGAACAAGTTGTGCGCGGAATGTGCTTGGATTTTTCGTCTCCTTCTTCAGATAATGATGACTCAAACAGCAGTGAAATTGATGCTCCAAGCACACCTCGAAGTGATATTGTTGGGTTCGCTACTTGCCTTGATCAGTGCTATGAAGAAGACGAAGAGCACAAGTAGTAGTAGTGGTAGTGCTGGATGGAGCTTGTAATTCAACCCATGTTTGCGGTTTACAGTTTCTGTTCAATTGTGTAAAATCTTTACCATTCAATTGTGTAATGGGGGTCTGGCTGCACTTACTTAGGATGAATTTTCAGTTCTCCATTTCTAATGCAAATTATTATAAATCCCCTGCAAAATCATGGCATTCTGTTGTGTAGTGGTCAGGGTGCAATTAAGATGAAGGTTCAGTTTTCCATTTCTCATGTAGAATTTTACAACCCCCTGCAAAATTTTGGCATTTAGTTGCATAGTGCTCTGGGTGCATCTAGGATGAACCAATTTTCAGGCTCAGATGATAGCCTCATAAACTGACGGTGCTTGTGATGAAGAGATTTAGAAGGCAGGCAAGAATGACAGCCAGAACTTAGAACTGCGACTTCTAACTATCACAATTTAAATCTACAACACAACAATATGGTTTCATCATTTCTAGAAGTATGAAGTTTCCAATGGAGTCAGATATATGAACTAGAATTACCTGTGTGGCCCAAATAGCTAAGATGCTTTGTGCATGAACTAAGCTGGAAATTCCCAAATAGTCAAGTCCTCCTTCACTGAAAATCTGAGATCCAGCTTTAAACCAAACTGCTTAGCCAAATTTAACTCCGTTTCTAGAGAGGAGCTCGGGGAAGACACATCCCAAAGGACCCAAAGCACCAAGCATCGCCCACCTTGAATGGATCACCTCGAGTTTGCGGTTCCTGGCAAAAGTCCTCTGAGTCAGCTGGTGTTCAATTAAGGGCTATTTAACAGTTGGTACCCAACAAATCAAACCGTGGACCAAACAAAATTGTATTTATTTTAACAGAAGTAGTGTTATTACTTTGTTGTCCTTATGAATTATAACAATCCATCGAGTTATCCTAACGGCAGTTAGAGTCACGATAATGCCAATGACTAGGTGATAATTCATAAGGACAACAAAGTAATAACACTACTTCTGTTAAAAAAAATGCAATTTTGTTTGGTCCACGGTTTGACTCAACGGTCAATGACGGGTCAAGATACTAATCCTTAATTTTTAAAATATTGGGTACCAAATTTAGGTGTTGTCATTTGCTGGATGCCAGCTGCTAAATATATATCTTCAATTAATGAGTAAAAAAGATGAAAAAAAATATGTGCCTGTGTAATCAAACTAACTAGCTTTTCTGTGATTTTCCTAGTGTTCAATTCTGAGCTGAAATTGGAGAGAGGTGAACCCCACAAAAGCCACCTGTAAAATCCTCCAGTGCTAATGTGCTGCATTTTTGTCGCCGGCCCGACATGTCATCAGATTGGCACGTACCTGCTGTATCGGGCTTCTTTTAGTCCATCTAAACAGTAAACAACCCCACTTTGTTTCTTATCCCAGCCGCTGCTATAAAACCAAAGAGAGAGTGCAGATAAGTTCTTTCCTAAACCCTAATCTTCTCCCCGCCGCTTACTCTGTACGCAAATCAAATCTGAAGCAATATCAGGCGATTCATTAAGAAGTGATATTCAAAACTCCATCATCAATCTGTAAGTGTTTCTGAAATATGTAATCCGGTTCTAATTTGAAGCCTAAGATTTATGATTCATTTCTTCATCTTTTGTTGTATTAGAAATGATTGAATTAGAAGTTCATGAAGTTGAAATTATAGATGAAATTATAGATTTTACATCTGAATATCTAGGTTGTGATGTTCATATGTGTGGTTGTTTTTGTAATGGTTAGTGGTTACTTATGGTTTTATGTTCCTAAGGATATGAGGTTTCTTTGTTTATGGAACCCATCCACTAAAGAATACAATCAACATACCAGACAAATCAATAGGCTCTTCACAAGTCTATATGCTTTTCGACTCGAACCCAACTGATCCAAATATGTCATAACTGATGTACGTTTCTGAAAAAGCATGACTTCGGTCTGAAACTTTTCAAGTTAAATGTTGCAATCATGAAGAGACTGTACGATCTATGGAACGAAGATTCGATGTCAGTAGCTTGTGGTGTGGAAAATTCTGTTGAACTGTTAAAGATATACACAAGAGTGGCATTGAAGATTAATTCGATTTGGGTCGAGGTATCTAAAGATATCCAAAACCAGATTGGAAAGATGTTGGGATGAAAATTCAACAATGAGATGTGTTGTTTCGAATTTGGAGAGCATAGTCCTGAGGAGTGGAAAGGAAAGTTCAATATTCGCATGTGTAGAATTGCATAATTCTGAAAAGATGCAATCCGAAGCGCGGGGTTTGCGGAATGAAAAGCAAAGAGATAAAAATAACATGAGCCAACCTAATGCTGAAACCAGCAGCGGAAGGAGGAAGGATTCTCCTATGTATGATGTTGGCATCAATAAACATCATGAATTGGAGTCCGGAAGTTTGAGGCTGATATGCTTTCTTCATTTGAAGAGAAAAAACATTGAAATTCTATTGTTGCATTCTGATCTAGTAGTGAAAGCAACTTCTTCTTTTTGTATGGTGAAAAAAGTAGAAGAAGAAGTTGTATTCACTATTCCATGAGAATGCATTTGTGGGATAATGAAACTTGGTAAGGAAATTGAAATTGACTGTTTTAATTTGGATGAAGCTCGGAGTCTGGTTCAGCAAAAGGTCGTCCAAGAAGCTCTAAGATGGCATTGAGGTTTGCCTAAATTGTCATGAAAAGAATGTTGCATCAAGCTTTCATCAGTATTGGTTGAACTATTGGTAGCACAAAGACTATGAAAGTAGAAACACACAGTTTGTTTCAGGTATACTCTTGTTGTATTTGTACTCGTAGTATGATTTCATCGACGCAACATGTAAATTTTCCAATTTCACCTCTTCAGTTTAGTCCTTTGTCATGAATCATGATAGATGTTACTCTTGTTGTGTTCTGTATTCGTAGTAAGATCTCATCAATGCTACCTATAAATTTCCAGAGTCTCCCCTTATAGATCAGTTCTCTGCCATGATAGATGATACTCTTTCTGTATGAATGGTTATTTTTTGTGTTTGTAATTTTAAAACTTTCATTAAGTCCATTTCATTGTTTTTAATTTGGTCAAATAAACTCATTCAAATAGGTTTGTAAACCGTATCAACCCTGGTTATCATACTAAGTGACAAATGTCTCTGGATATTCTGATAAACATTTCACTGTCAACCTCTGTTTGCTGACTGTTTCTGCTTTCAGTAATGCTGCAAACTATGCTTGTTTTGCTAATTTGTTCAGTTGCACCATCATTGCAGTGTTTGGCTTTGTCAGCTGGTCTTCCTGGAGCAATGGTGCAAATCGCAATGTTGGTTTCATAAAGAGAAGCGTTTTATCGAGCAAGAAGCTGCTCTCCCTGATGCAATTTGGAATTGTAAGCCTCCTACAGAAAATAGCTTCTCTTTGATGCAATTTGGAATTGTAAGCCTCCTACAGAAAATAGTTTCTGTTGGAATTTGTAAGCCCCCAACAGAAAATTATCATGGTATAACAGTTGGTCTGCAAATTATGGTTCCTGTACAGCGTGGCATACGCAGTTTGGAGCTCGCGAGTGCAGAACACTTTTTTTCAGTGCTCTCTCACAACCAAAAACTGGGTCCAGTTACCTCCCAAAATATGAAGACGTTTTCTGTTCAAGTGCTTGGCATTTTTATGTTCAGTGGAAAATTCACAGGCCTTGTGGTATTGAATAAATCCCTGCAATTGGGAAAAGAAACCGACCCAAAAGATGCTGGTTGACTACATGGAAGCTCTGGAGTTTACAATGAGTAACTTCTGAAACCACTAAGCGGTTCTATTTGTTATTATGTCTTTGTAACCCGGGAACTGTACAAATGGTTTAATAGTTAGAGATTTGAGCACTTGTAATATTTGAACAGCAGAATAACAAAACATTTTAAACAGGATCTGATTAATTAATTAATGGGAACCATTTTGAAGTTAAAAGTTCTCTCTTTGGAGCAAAAACAAAGCAAAATGACGCCAAAAGTGAGGAGAATACACCACTTGCTCGCCATTTGAGACATTTTCGACCATTCACTCCCCAATATTGAGCCCGCATTTAGCCTGACAACTTCCTCTTTTAAGTGAATTGAAGCATCCACTACCCTATTGAGCCTGGCAATTTCCTATTCAAGGGAGAGTCGATCCGGTGTCACCTAGGGGTATACATGCACCATAGCAAACATTTGGAACATTTCGTTTCTGCGCAGAGGGGCCGTTTTAAAGTAGTGTTCGGTCGATTACGTATTAATCAATATTCGATCGATTGGTCTTTTTATTTTCTCTTAAAAATAGTAGGAAATGTGCTTGAATTGCTGAGTCGGTGACCCAATAGTTAGAATCGCCATAGCGAGTCAACTGTCCGAACTAGTCTACCGAATTATTCAAGAATAATTCGAAATTTCCACATAATACGCATACTCTGTTCGGAGTTTTAATAATTTGGACGTATCATACGGATTCGGTGAGTTCGGTACGACTCACGAATCATTCGGAAATGATTTGTCGAATTACTAACTAGGATACAAACATCAAAGCAATAAAAATATAATAAACCTCACTTTCATATTACTTTTCTTAATTTTGTTCATACCATAACTAAAAATAAAATAATTCTAAAATGAAAAATAAAATAAAATAAATAAAGCCGATTTCTTGTTTTATACAAAAATATTTGCAATGATAATTAAAAATAACTAACGTCTAAAATAAATTTTTTAAATAAAGTCGTTTTTGTCATGTGTGATATATCTTTTGAACACAAATATTTACAACTACTAATTATGGTGATATGAGAATAATGTAGCCATCCAAAATTATAAAAATCTTGCTAACTTTTAGAGTGTTATATCCTAAACTAGAGACATTTTTCCTAAATCAAGATATTTTTTCTCTAGAAGTCTTGGGTTTGGATGCTCTATATATAAAGCACTCACCGTTTCGTGGTGTCTTTTTCTTCTAGCATATTGGTGTTTTAATTCTCAATTTTTCTTAGCAACATAATAGTGATTTTTGATCTGCAGAGATACTGGTGTAACTCTTCTCACTATATATTCACAATAGATCAAAGCATGCGATGATCATGACTGATTCGAGGTTATTTCATGATTTGTAATAAAAAAATTTATGGGCAGGCATTGTCGTTCATTTTGTAGGTATTCAAAGTAATGCAGCGCCACCGATGGAATTTATCATGCATGTTGGTTTTCTCTTTGAAAATCAGCTTGGGTAATTTTTTTCTCTTTCTTTTTGATTCTTAATTCTTAATTGTTTTGTTTCTGTATTATGGTTTTGTTGGGTTATACAAAATGCAGCCAAATATTTTTTCCAATGCGATTTCTGACGATTGTTGTGGTCACGGCATGGAGAAAATTTGGTAAAGCTCATTATCTCTTTTCAAATCTTGTTTTTCATGACAATGATTTTTAGAGTAACCAAATTCAAGTTTTGATTTCCAACAGATTAATCATTTGATTAGTCTAATTCATTCACTAATACTAATTAGTTAGCTTAATTAATATAATTAGTACTAATCATATAATGGGTAGAATGGGTATTACAAAAATACCATGATAAGGGGCTCTATGAATTGTTATTTCATGACCCCATAAACCCCAAAATCCCCTCCCTTTTTAAGCCTCAATAATAATTATTTTTATATAAGAAAATAGAAAGGCAGACAGAGAAACTACTCTGCTAATACAGTGATACTAGCGGTATTGTTTTAATCGGTGATTTCCCAAATCAAGTTGGGGATTTCAGATGATACCCATCTTCTGTTAATATTACATTCCTAATTAAAGTGTGCTAGATTAAATGCTAGATTGTTTTGTTTGGAGGATAAAGTGCTCCAAGTAGCAATTTCAAAAAACATAATTTGGTCATCTTTGATCTTGAATCTTCTTTTTATCTGCTCAGCATGAATTCTTCTGGTTAGCTTTATTAGGTTGCAGGAATCCGATTCAATCTCCATTCTGCTTCCTAGTTCAGCACTCCATTTGAAAGCTTCCTGAGCAGCTAGTTGGTGGATCTCTAGAATGCTCCCTTGCTGGTTCCCCCAAACTCTGGCTCCAATGCAAGTTCCTGTGTAATTGAAGATCATCAGAGCTATTCCATAAGAATTCAGGTTAGTATTGAATAATACTGCCATGTTTAATTTTATAGTAAATAGTGGTGGAGGAGGTATCCAATATATCCTGAATTCAATGATTTGTTCTTCAGCATCTTTCTTTGTGTAGTAAATATGCATAAATTTTTTTTGTGATTTGATGAAGATAGCTTGTCTAGTATAAATGAAATATGTTATTTCCTTGGCAATGTTGGCAACACTTTTTTTGGTTCTGTTGAAATTGATTTTGCATCTTTCTTTCCATACATGCCACAACACAGTAATAACTAGGATTACCCATTTTGAGTTAGTGTTATTTTTTTTCTAACATATGAGATAACCAGATATGAAAATCCTGAAACTGTTTATAGATTGTTATAGGATCTACTTTTAATTCATGCCAGACTTGCAAAATTAAAGGGCAATGCATAAATAAATGAGTTAAAGACTCCTTTTGGAAATTGCAGATTTTGCATGTATCTTCAATACAGTATAATATTTTTCCAATCTTTTGTCCTATAGGAAGAATGTTGTGGGTGGCTTTCCAAATAAATAGTTTTATGGATTGGCTAGTATCTAGCTTCCATATTGCTTTCCAATTTTGTTGCTGCTGATATTTGTTTCTTCTTCACTTGTAAGCTCTTTGTATGAAGAGTTTACAGTGAATTTCCCATCTTTTGTGAGAGGCCAGATGACTCTGTCCTCCTGGTTGGGATGAATAGCTATCTTTTTGATATTACAAACAGTTTCATTAGTGAAAATTTCCTTAAGAAGCTCCTCATCCCACTGGTTTTGGTTTAGGATCAAATCCTTCACTTTTTGGACATTTATGGGGTAGTTTGAGGGTCTAGTAAGTGGAGCCTTTTGATTTGGTATCTACTTATCCTCCCAAACCTTTATTTGTTTTACATTCCCAATTTCCCATGTACCATAGTTTTGAATATTCTCAATCCAGAGAGTATTCCCTTCCATATCCAAGAGTCAGTTGGCTTAGGTTTTGTGGAGATATGCATTATATCCTCCTTAGAGTAGTATTTTGCTTGCATCACCTGAGCTCCTAGAGAGTCGGGTTGTTCCATCATTCTCCAACCCATGTTGGTAATGATGGCTTTGTTGAATTTTCTTAAGTTCAGGAAACCTAAACCTCCTTTATTTTTATCCTTGCAAAGGGCTATCCAAGTTTTTGGATATATTCCTTTGTTTTTTCCTTCATCTTTACCCAGAAGAAGTCCCTTTGAATTTTATTCATTTCTTTTATAGCGGTTTTAGGAATTTTGAAAGTACTCATCTGATAGTTAGCCATTGTTGAGGTAACATGTTTTATCTACCACTTTTCCTTAGGGGTTTATGGTTTTGCCTTTCCATTCTGCCATTCTCTCTCTGAGAATATCTAAGATATGATGAAAAGCTGTAACTTTAGATTTATTAGTAAAAAGAGGGGAGCCAAGATATTTATCAGTTAATGATATTGGAGCAATGCCCATCATACCAATAATATCCTGAATCTTATCTGGTTGAGTATTTTTACTAAAAAGATGCCAGACTTGCTGAGGTTGATCATTTGCCCTGAACATTTACCAAAGTCTTCTAGAATAGTGAGGATGTTTTTAGCTTCCTCCTCATTAGCTTTACAAAATATGATGCGGTCATATGCAAATACAGATGACTAACGGGTGGAGCTTTCTTAACAATCTTAATTCCATGTAGTGTACCATTTAACTCAAAGATGCATTAGAGTTCTAGAAAGAACCTCCATACATATTATAAAGAGATAGGGGACAGGGGATCACCTTGTCTTAACCCTCGGATGGTTTGAAGAATTCACAAGGTACTCCATTCAGAAGGATAGCCAGTGTAGTGGTGGAGATGCATTGACTTATGAGATCACACCATTTACTAGAAAATCCCATTTTCTTTAAGATAGCTATTAGAAAATTCCATTATACTCTGTCAAAAGCCTTTGACATATATATTTTAAGACCCATCCAACCTTGACTATCCCTTCTAACCCTCATGTTGTGAATTATTTCACGAGCTACCATAGTGTTATCATTTATTTGTCTTCCGGGATGAAGGCGGGCGATAAGGAGATATAATTTTACTTAGTAGAGGTTTGAATCTTTTTGCTAAAATTTTTGAGATGAGCTTATAAGTAGTATTGCACGGGGATATAGGTGCAAGTCCACAGGAAACTGGAAATTGGACCTTTGGGATAAGAGATATGAATGTAGAATCCATTTCTTTCAGGAGGTACCCGTTTGAAAAGAAGCTTTGCACCATCTTGATTATATCAGGTCCTGTGGTTTCCCAATTATCTTAAAAGAACTTTGGTGGGAAACCATTTGGACCAGGTGCTTTATTTCTTTCCATCTCAAATAGGGTACATTTTATCTCCTGAGGAGAAGGTATTTCCAAAAGCTTAATGTTATCAGTATCACTGATAACTTCAGGTATTAGATTTAGCATATCTATATTTGGAACTGGATTGGAATATGTTGTTATACTTTTGAAGTGATCTGTTAACATCTAGCAATAGTTGCCCTTTCATTCAGCCAATTACCATCTTTGTCTGTAATAGTATCCACTTTGTTTCTTCTATATCTAGTTCTAGCAGAGTTATGGAAGAAAGAAGTATTTCTATCACAAAGCTTTATAGTTTGATTTCTGCTCTTTGTTTTCCAGAAGTCTTCTTCTATATCTTTCCATTTGCTCAGAGATGTTTCTAGTTCTTTTAGAACTAGTGGACATCTGTAAATATTCTGGGAGTAATCCTCAATTTTCTTTTTTATGGAAACAATATTGTGTTTTATGTTACCAAACACATTTTTGTTCAATTCCTTCAAGGTATGTTTAACATTATTTTGGTTTTTGGCCACAGTATAACTAGGTGAACCAACCTGGTTATTATTCCAAGCTTCTATTATTATTATTTTGCATTCTGGATGCTCCATCCAGCCTCCAAAGTATTGGAATGGATAAGCTCCATCTTTCCATCCGGGATTTGTTTTTAGAATTATAGGACTATGATCAGAGCTCCTTGCAACTAGGTGAAAGATGGTGGATAGAGGGAATAATTCTATCCATTCATCATTGCATAGGCCTCTGTCAAGTCTTTCTTCTACTCTATCATTATCTAATCTTTGGTTACACCAGGTGAAAGGATAACCAGTAAATCCTAGATCTTGGAGCTCCATGTTAGATATAATATCAGTGAACATCTCACCTTCATTTCTATCAAAAGGGTGTCTACCCTTTTTTCTTCTCTATTTAAGACCACATTGAAATCCCCTATAATTATCCAGGGAATGTTCATGTTTTCAGACACAATAATTAACTTTTTCCATGAATCCTTTTTGTTTGTATAAGGACTTCCATAGAAAGCAGTAAACATATATGTCTTTGAAGTAATTATGTTAGTAACAAGAGCATTTATGATATTGTGCTCATGACTATTTATGGACACCTTAATGTTGTATCAATACCACTCATCCTGCTTGTCCTCTTGGTGGGACAAGCCAATAGTTTTGGATATTTAGTTTTCCAAGAATTTTATGCATATTAACATTCTGTTGTTTTGTTTCCATAAGGCATAGTATGTCTGGATTGTCAAAATCCAGTATAACTTTCGGGTAATCTGTGTTTTTTAATCCTGGTCCAAATTCCAAGATATGATAATAATTCCCAGAAATATGATATTTCAGGGTAGTTAATAACTTCTTGGTAGTGCATTATTAGACTTAACTTGGAAATCATCAACTTAGGAAAGTAAACAACATAAGCATGCACTGTCACCTTGAGCTGGTTTAAGAGAAAGATATAGTTTCTGATTACCTTTCTAGTAGCAATGTTGATCCATGGGTTTGGGCTTTCCAGTTTAGGGTCCATCATCCTTATCTCCCTACCTTGAGCTGTAGCTTTGTTATCATCAGATGCAGTAATCCAATCTATACTTCCCATTTTCTTCTTAGCACTGTTAGGATTCGTTTCTCTATTACCATGTTCTTCAAATCTACTCATAAGATTCGTTGGTTCATTGATCATGTTATCCTCAGCATTCTGATGAAATGGTTCTTGGTTAGGTAGTTTGATGTGTTCGAATCCAGGGGGTATTGAAGATTGAGATGGTTTGATGTTGCTATTGTTTTCTCTAACAACCTTCTTCATGGAGTTTTTATTTTGTGAATTTTCTATTTGGTTTCTTGGCTCCATTTCCTTCTTGAGAGTTTGCTCCTATGTAGAACATGACCTCTCTTTCACTTTCAACATAGTGTCTTTTGTTGGGTAAGTTGAGAAAAGGGTCAGTGGTATAAGCAGGTTTGATATTGTCCATGATGTTTGTAGCGCCCCCTAAGCTAGCAGCTGACTAATCCAAGAGATTAACTAAATAAAGAGGCACTAAGAATCTAAATTATTTACTTAAACATTCAATTTAGAAATGTGCTACAAAACTTAACCCAAAACTAGCCCCGCCCAGAAATATATATACAAATACTCCTCTCAAGTGATACATATACAATAGTCATTTGGTTTGCGAATACAATATACAACGTAATAAACATAACAAAAGACTCAACGCCGCAAAGCTTCCGCTGCGCAACTCTGATCTGTCTCTGAAACTGAAAATGGGAAAGGGTGAGCACATCATCCCTAAAAGGGGCGCCCCGTAGGAATAACAACTAGCTTTCAAGTAATCATTAATATGATTCGAAGACAATGCATGTTTTATCGAAAGTCGGTAATACAAGGAAAGACAATAAAACATAATGTAGAAACTTCTTCAAAGACATTCACAAATAACAGTAAACATCCATGTATGAGATGTGTGTTGCCGCACATAAGGGAAGAGTAATATTGATGCTAATTCCACACCGAATAGGTAATATTGCGGTGTATCGCTCTAGCCATAAAATACTGATATATATATATATATATAAAGGAAGAATAATATTGCAGTGTATCGCCCTAGCCGTTTAATATTGCGGTGTATCACCCTAGCCATAGAATACTGATATTGTGTCGGCACACATCTCATACCACACAAAGCACACAAATATATGCATGAATTTCACAACACCAAGATTGATTTGTAAAACAATAATGAATACAAGAGAGTTCGTTATCGACTCCCACCTCTTTTGATGACAAGCCTCGCATACCTTGAGATCCACGATCCACTGGTTCATCCTTTGAATCGATCGTCGTTAATAAAGACTAACTGTTAATCATACAAGAACTCTAAGAGTTTAGCCAAAAGGCTCACAAAAGAATCATAGCACATTTTCATCCAAATCTCTAGTTATAGATTAAGTGAACTATCTAATGGTTCAAATCCAATTTACTGTTCTACACTTCTTTATTATTTATCTTTAGCACATATAAAGGTTTAGTAATTCATTTAGGTAGAATCTATAGTCCAATTGATAATTCTAAAGAGTATCTTTGTAGAAGGAACCGAAAGCTAATTCGGACCGTAAAGGGTCCAGGTCCAAACATCAATTTGGGATAACTATTCCTAAGCCCAAGATTTACTAAACAAGCCCATTATTCTAAGGCCCGGTCCATTTATGTCAACTAACGGTCGAAGATGGTCACGTGGTTTAACTAATAGTCAACGTACAGTCAAAGGTCAAAATCCAGGGTCAAAGTACAGTCAACGAGTCAAACAGAAATCGGTCTGGGTCAACTCAGTCATCAAGACTGATTCAGGTGAGTCTCAGTTCACATTTGACTCGGTCAGATTAATCGAGTCACCTAACCGGTAATGTGATTCGGGGCAAATCAATGGAATCAGTCTTTGATACCAATAGAACACACTAGTTCAACAAGAAAACTCTCTATTGTTGGTTTCACTAATTCAATTCTATCCAATTTGATTATTACATAAATATTCACTCTAATGTAAATCTATAATTCACAATGCAATTCTAATTAAGCTTTACTCGCAATCTCAATACTAACCACACTCTTTCTACATTCATCTCCATTTCGGTTCAATCATCATCCACTCTCAACATTCAAATCCTCTGCAATCCATCACAGGGGAAGACTAACATTCAGCCAGAGCACATCTTCTCAATGTCAGTTGCAGTCCAACACTGCTCTACACCACACCATCTAACTAAGTTGTAGCAACATTAATACTTCACTAACAACAAATAATATAATTCACATATTACAATCGGTCCTGCAACATCACTTCATTACGAAACCAAAAACAACAATCCATTTCTGGTCCATCCAATACCATAACCAATTCTTGAGTCTTGCATTGGTTCTGTCTTCTCAGTAACAGAATCTTATCAGCAGTCCCTAATCTGAACAACACCCCTTCTCCAGTCTCTTCACAACACAATAGCATACTCACTCCCTTTCTTAGCTCAACCAACTGCCAGCTTCTTGCGCACACCGTTCACACCACCAACAACCTTTAGTTACACTTTCATGTAATTCTGCTCAAACATCACCATAACTCAGCCATCAAGAACACAACAAGTACCACCGGGCGGCCCACGCCTTATCTAACTCATATTCGAGAAATCCATCGAAACCCAATAACTTCTTCTCAACCAATCTTCTTCTTACTCAAATCAAACTTAAACCCACCTTAACAAACTCTAAGAATCAACTTAACCTTCAAGTCACAACTCTATACAGTCCATTCCACACCCATCTCAAACATTAATTCGGATATCAACTACCTAAACTCAATCGAGAAGATTAAAGAACTTCACTAATCAAATCGTAACAACAATTACCTCAAGAAGATTCCACCCATGCAATTGAATTCAATTCTACTTTGCTTTGAATCCATCCAGCAAATCTTCTCAAAACTATCACATACCCCATATGTTCTATTCAATTAACCCTATACAATCTTCATCTCTCTTTATCCATTCTCGGTAAACTCTTGAATAATTCCCAAGCCTCTACAATTCAGTTCGTCCATCGCCACCGGTTCTCAACAGAACCCTAATTCAATTCCTAAATCTCCTTTTCTCCACTTCAAACTCAAACTTCAAACAAACTCTTCAAAACTATCAAACCCATCCATTAATTCAATCATCTAAGCCAACAACTTCATCTTCTGGTTTTTCTATGAACTTCTTATGAAACCCTAGTTCTTAATTTGGGGAAGAATAGAACATAATCCTAATTCACCGATTCTTCATCAACAACAACTACAACTGATAAATCGACACAAACCCATCTCTAATCTGCCACTCGAACCTTCAATTTCATCTTCTCAGAGTTTAATCTCATGAAAACCCAAAATTGAATATCAATTTAATTTGCAGAAACCCCAACCCTTTGATTCTTCGTTTCATGTTTAAAACAACTTCACATCATCAATACAAAGCACCAACCCATTCGATCTTCATCTCGTTATCAACTAGAAATCATCATCAATTGTTCTACACAAGACCGACCTCAAATCCAAAACCCTAACTTCTTGATTTCTCGATTCAACTTCCTCCTACACTCAAACAAGAACAACAACACCACCATCAACTACTCCATGATAGTATCCACCTCCTACCGATCATCAAACCTCCACTCGAACTCTCAATCACTCGCAGAAAAGAAAGAACAAGGAAGAAAGAAACAGAAGAGAGGGAAGAAGAAAGAAGAAGAGTGAGGAAGAAAAACAAATAGAGATCGAGTTTATCTTCTCGATCTGAAGATAAGGCCGACCAAAAAGCTAAAGGCACCCGACCAATGGCAGACCTTCGGTGCCCACAAAAGATAACTCGGCTGCCTTGACAAGTCTTGAGTGTGAAATGACCATTTTACCTTCCACACAAATTAGATTATTTCTTCTTCGCCCAATATCCGAACGACACGTTCGAGTAGTCCCTTCCGCGTAACTTTTCGAGATCTATCTGGTGGTACTAATTTAGTTTCTAGATCATTGTTAGATTAATTTCTATTAATTAACGTCTGTGTTAAACTAATCGAGTTATTAGCAGCCAAATCGTCTCTTGACTAGTCTAATAGCGTTGACGTGCTTGAGGGTCCTTACAATGTTTAATTCAGAGTTTGTTTCACTTGTGGCTTCATATTCTTCCTCCCTAACAGTTGTCTTCTTACAAGTGAATCCAACTATTTTGAGGGCTCTTGGAACTTCATTTCTAGTGACTTGTATGGAGGTGTGGTGGGAATCTGAGGATGATGATGTGGTGTCATCATCTTGAAGGTTATGTAGCTTTGATGTTTGTTGAGTTTCCATTTTTCCTTTTCCTTTGTTTTCTTTTGCTTCCTTTTCCATGATTTCCTTTTCTTCACAAGTAAGAAGACTATGATCTGGTATTCTGAATTTTTGACATAGCTTTGGGGTGATAGCATAAGAATATTCAATTCTGGTTTTTATGTTTCCAACATTTTCCCACATGCTTGTTGGCATTTTTTTCCTTGACATTGATTAGAACTATTACATCTACATTTTTTTCATCCTCATCTCTTCCATAGGGTTTTTTAGTTTGTTGGAGAAAGCCTGCTGGTTTGCAAATTTCATAGAGAGCTTCCCATGAAGTTAGCCTTATAGGTACCCTTTTGAGATGAATTCTCATGAGTAAAGCATTAAAGTGAGATATGATAATTTCAGTTGGCCCATTTCTGGGTGCTTCTTGTAGAATTATAAAGCAACCCAAAGCTATCCAAGGACCTCTAGTAAGCAGGTGTTGTCTATCATATTCTGTGTTAACTTTGATGATATAGAAGTTGAAACTTTGTGATATTTGGCCAGATTAAAGTCATTAGCTAGATCCCATGTTCTCTTGATGCAATTTGTGAGATCCATGATCAATGGATTTTGTGGACAAGCAAGTCTTCCCACAAAAGTTAGCTTCTAGTCTTTTTTCTCTGGTTTCTTGAGAAAAGCTGGATCAATTTCAATACATGGTTCTTCAGTTTCCTGAATCTTAGCCACTTTTTCCATTTGTTCAGCTAGACTAGAGATGGTAAGATCTTATTCTCGAGTACTCATTTGAAAATGAAGCTTGAGAATTTTGTGTTGATATTCTATTTGGATGGTGATCAGGGTGGTATTATGTTTGTAGAATTGAGAGGTTATATTTTTGGGGAGGTAGTGAGGGTTGTGATTATAGCAAGTAATACTTTTATTAGTAGAGGAGATAGGGTTCCTTCCTTGAGATCCCTCAAAGTGGAAGTGGTTCAAAATGGTTTTCCTTTTCCTACCCACATGAATGTCTTTGTTTTCTTGCCTTCTTTGGGTGTTTCTGTTAAAGTGGTTAGGTCTGGAGATGTTGTAAGAGATAGTGTCATTGTTATATCTTGTTTTTACATTGGTTACCATGTGATACTGACTATCTATTTCCAGTATGAGCAGGTTTGTCTTGTTGACCTAAAGAATAGATATATTCAAATTTCTTGTATCAAGCTGCAATTTCCTGTGATATGTGCAAACATTTGTCCAATTGTCATGATGTGTTAACATCTGATTTTGTTTGTATATAGGTAAAGAGGAGATATGATCCCTCCTTGTATCATACTTGAGAAACCAAGTTTTTTGTTTTTCTTTATCAAAGTACAAGTGAGGTATTCTTTTGTATATTTTTTTCTTCCCTTTTGTTTCATAGTATATCAGAAAATGGAAGTAATTTTGTCTTTGGTACCAGAGATTTGTACTTTCTTGTACCCTTTTGATTGAGACAAATAAACTGATAGTGATAATACTTAACAATCTTTTTGTGTTTGTATTATTTTGAACCAAAGAAAAGTGTGGATAGGATAGTTTCTGCCTTTGTTTCACACCCTTTAGGTGGGTGTAAATAACATTATCAACGGATAAGCAGATGTATTTACTGTATAGTAATTTTGAATACCCGTTTGTCTTATTGTTAATAGTTAAAAGATTATTGTCAAAACTCCAACGTCTATGATTGTAAGACTTGAAGACTGTCTTTAACCCGAAGAGTGAGTCATTGTACCGTTGATATAATCCCTGAATGTTTGATCGGTGGAGAAGCTGAGTCAGGTTCACCTGTCCAAAATGGATCTGAGTCAAGTTCTCCTGTCCAATTTGGGCGATTCAGTTCATAATCCACCGTTTTTGCAATTAATGGATACTGAACAATCTTTTGCGTGTGGAGAATATGTTGAGTAAGATTCTCTGTCTTTGATTTGTATTGATCATGATTCTTTAATGTGACAAAGAATCGATTTTTCTTCCCCCCATTAAATTTGGTGATAATAACTATGAGAATTGGGAGGGGAAATTCCTTATAAAATGAGAATTGGTAGTTCTCCAAACTTTCAAGTTTTCCAGGATTAGAAAATACACCTTGAGGTAGTTTATGATGTCTCTTAATAAAAATTTCAATGGATGTTATGTTAGCGATAATGAGAGCAGTGTACAGATTCTTCCTCCCCCTTCTCCTGAACCTCCCATAGAGATTAGTGATGATGATGAGAGTGTTCAAAGTGATGAGAGTAGTATCTATTTTACCGGCCGTCAGTCTGCAAGAGAAGTGAATTCCGGTGAATGGATAAAGCTGGTTGATCCTTTTTCCTCTGGTTACCAAGTGGCTGCCGTTGGGAGTGCTTTGATTGTGCATTCTGATTTTTGGGTTGGGGGGTCGTCTTTTATCTAACTGTCTCCTTTCAGTCTTAGCGTTTCTCAAGTTGTAGGTGCCTCCACTGTTGATCAAGGTAGAGCTGGTGGTGTTTCTGGTTGTGTTTCCAATGGCAACCAGGATGGTAGTTTCCCAGAAGGTGATCCCTCTCTTTCTCTTCCTTCTTCCTCGAAAAGGATTGGTGGCAGTAGGGATCGGGTAACTACTGCAGAGAAAGTTGCTTCGAGTCGTGCTGATGCGGTTTCTTCCTGTACAAGAAAAATAAGACTCAGATAGAATAGAAAGTATTCTCCACTTCTGGTGGAATGAGCTTATGAAGATGTATCTTTAAATTTCTAGTATTTTCCTATTTCTGTAATATGGGTACTTCGTTTGAATGAATGAATGGATCTTGTTAAAATCTCCTTTAGAACATGAGTAGGATCAAATAGTCGAGTTTTTACTAGTGATTTGAGAGCTTGGATAGGTAATCTGAGATATAGCTGTGTGATCATGAGATATCAAAAAATCAAAGAACTGTGATCCAAAGAATGCGTGGGAGTTTTGGCCGAGTTGCAGAGCAATGAATCGGAGAGATAAGAAATTGAATCACACATGAAATCCCATGTTCTTCAGTTCCTCAACTCTAAGGTTAGATTATTTATCGATTTCATTACCTATTTGGAAAGCAGGTCAAAAATATCACACGTTACTCTCTAGATGCTTATTTATCGACTTGTTTTGGGGTTTCTGACTCTAAAGGTTAGACTTGTTATATGGTTAGACTCTAAAGGTTAAGCCTCAATAATAGGATTCAAAAATTAACACACCTCTTGCACTCCCCCCACCACAAAAGCCACCTGTAAAATACTAATACTCTAGTGCTGATGTGTTACATTTTTCGGCCGGCCCGACATGTCGTCAGATTGGCACGTACCTGCTTGATCAAATAAAGCGGGCTTCTTTTAGTCCATCTAAACAGTAAACAACCCCACTTTTTTTCCTCTTATCGCAGCCGCTGCGATAAAACCAAAAGAGAGAGTCAAATAAGTTCTTTTCTGTACTAGCAAATCAAATCTGAAGCGAGATCGATTCAGGTGATATTCAAACTCCATCATCCACTTGTAAGTGTTTCTAAAATATGTAATCTGGTTCTAATTTCAAGCCTAATATTTATGATTCATTTCTCCAGGAATGATTGAATTAGAAAATCATGAAGTTGAAATTATAGATTTTACATCTGAATCTCTAGGTTTTGATGTTCATATCTGTGGTTGTTTTTGTTGTTCATAGATTTTGCATCTGAATCTCTAGGTATTACTTATGGTTTTATATTATTTATATATGAGGTTTCTTTGTTTATGTAACCCATCCACTAAAGAATACAATCAACTTACAAGACAAATCAATATGCTCTTCACATGTCTAAATGCTTTTCGACTCAAACCCAACTTAGCCAAATCTGTTAAGAATGAAATCGGGTTCTGAAAAAGCATTACTTCATTCACAGTCTCTGCAAGTTAAATGTTGCAAACATGAAGAGACTCGATGATCTGTGGAATGAACATAGGATGTTAGTGTCTTGTGGCGTGGAAAATTTAGACTAAGTCTTAAGCATATACACAGGATCAAGTTGAAGAAAAAGTCAATTTGGGTTGTGGTATCTAAAGATATTCAAAACCAGATTGGAAATGAATTTGGATGTGTTTGTTTAACTAGAGGTACCTTATTCCTCTGGTATCTATACCATTATAAGAGTCAGTGTTTTGATTTGTCTGTGGAGCTTCAGAAGAAGAAAGTCGAGTGCACTAAACTCCAGGGTGAATAAGCGGAGATAGAAAGTAGAAAGAGTACTGCTGCTAAAGATTAGGATGCAACTGAATATTGGAAGAAGAAGTTTCCCAATTTGGAGGGTCGAGTTCTGAGGATGGAAAATGAAAATTCAACAATGAGATATGTTGTTTTGAATTTGGTGAGCATAGTCCTGAGGAATGGAAAGGAAAGTTCAATATCCGCATGTGTTGAATTGCGTAATTCTGAAAAGATAGAATCCGAAGCGCGGGGTTTTCAGAATGAAGTTACTCAAAGTGGTGAAAAGCAAAGAGATAAAAATAACATGAGCAAACCTAATGCTGAAACCAGCAGCGGAAAGAGGAAGGATTCTCCTATGTATGATGTTGGCGTCAATAAACATCATGAGTCGGAGTCTGGAATAAGTTTGAGGCTGATATGCTTTCTTCATTTGAAGAGTAAAAACATTGAAATTCTATTGTTGCATTCTGATCTAGTAGTGAAAGCCACTTCTTCTTTTTGTAAGGTAAAAAAAAGTAGAAGAAGAAGTTGTATTCACTATTCCTTGAGAATGCATTGGTGGGATAATGAAAGCTGGTAAGGAAATTGAAATTGGAAGAAGCTTGGAGTCTGGTTCCGCAAAAGGTCGTCAATAAGCTCTAAGTTGGCATCAAGATATAACTGTCAGTATTGGTTGCATCAATTGTCATGAAAAGAATGTTGCATCAAGCTTTCATCAGTATTGGTTGAACTATTGGTAGCACAAAGACTATGAAAGTAGTAACACACAGTTTGTTTCAGGTATAAGCTGGTTTTCCATTTTAGTTTTAGTTCCTTGTCAATTGTCTTGATAGAGATACTCTTGTTGATCACGATAGATGTTACTCTTGTTGTGTTCTGTATTCGTAGTAAGATCTCATCAATGCTACCTATAAATTTACGAAGTTTCCTCTTTTAGATTAGTTCTCTGCCATGATAGATGATACTCTTTCTATATGAACGGCAATTTTTTGTGTTCGTAATTTTAAAACAATTATTAAGTCCATTTCATTGTTTTTAATTTGGTCAAATAAATTCGTTCAAAAAGGTTTTGTAAAGCGTTTCATCCCTGGTTATCATACTAAGTTTCAAATGTCTCAGGATATTCTGATAAACATTTCGCTGTCAACCTCTGTTTGCTGACTATTTCTGCTTCCAGGAATGCTGCAAACTATGCTTCTTTTGCTAATTTGTTCAGTTGCCCCATCATTCCGGTGTTTGGCTTCAGTCAGGCCCTTCCTGGAGCAATGGTGCAAATTGCAATGTTGGTTTCTTAAAGAGAAGTGTTTTATCGAGCAAGAAGCTGCTCGTCCTGATGCAATTTGTATAAGTAAGCCTCCAGCAGAAAATAGTTTCTCTTTGATTAAAAAACAGTTTCTGTTTGAATTGTAAGCCTCCAACAGAAAATTATCGTGGTATAAGAGTTGATCCGCAAATTGTGGTTCCTGTACAGCGTGGTAGCATATGCAGTTTGGAACACTTTTTTTCACTGCTCTCTCAACCAAAACCCGGTCCAGTTACCTCCCAAAATAGGACGCCATTTTCTGTTCAAGTGCTTGGTGTTCGGTGGAAATTTGCAAGCCTTGTGAGATTTGAATAAATCCCTGCAATTGGTAATGCACGAGTTCTTAATTAACGGTAAAAGAAACCAACCCAAAAGATGCTGGTTGTCTACATGGAAGCTCTGGAGTTTACAATGAGTGCACCTGCAGCCAGTTTTAGCACTTTTGAAACCACTAAGTGGTTCTATTTGTTGTAAATTACGAATTGTACAAAATGTATAATAGTTACGGATTTGAGCTCTTGTAAGATTTTCACAGAGTACCCTAGTCTTGTAGTCTTTCAAGAGCACACTGACAATAGTCTGCATATAGCAAAAACAAACAAAAGTAATCTCCTGACTAGGTCCATACATTTACCACAATTTTGCTACTTGAACAATAGTCCAATAGAATGCACCACTTGCTCGCCATTTGAGACATTTTCAACCGTTCACTCCCCCATATTGAGCTCGCATTCATCCTGACAACTTCCTATTATAAGCGAACCATCCACTCCCCTAGTGAGCCTGGCCTATTCAAGGGAGACTCGATCTTGTGTCATGTGGAGGCATTTATGCTCCTATCCCATCTCAAACTGGTTTTGTGTAATTGTTGCACTGGACGATGTCAATTATTCAACATTCCCCTCCGGAAGACAAGGTAATTTAACTGGGCCAGCATGTGTACATAATTCGGCCCAATATAGGTCCAATGGGTCCATTTTACGAGAACAACAAAAATCTATGGTAGCTATGATTTTAGGCATACATAAAACTTTCCGGACATACAAAATGATAGTCCCATCTTGGGTGACCTTATAAGGGGTAACCTATGGGTAGCTCAATTACCTATATACCCTTAATACAAAAATCTAAAATTAGTTTTCTAAAAAATCAAAATCAGCTTCCCTTAACATCTCTTCTTCTTCCTCCTCTAGCCGAACTCTTCCCCTCCCGCAAAAAAAAAAATTCATCAACGTGATTAATTGTCGATTCGTAACAAATTGATTGTCGATTCGTAAAAATTTGATTGTCGATTAAACTGAACTACATAATGACTCGTACAAAGAAAAGCAGGGACTAGGCAAACCAAATCGTTTTCTAATCCATCAATTGAAGAAGAAGAACCAATTGAAGATGAAGGTGTAGAAACTGAAAATCAACAACCAATTGAACCAGAAATTGAACCAACTGCATCTCCAACTCCGGAAACGAGGATAAGAAAGTAAGTTTTACAAACCCAATCTCCTATTTGCTGTTTTTCATCGATTAAATGACGGTTACGGTGTTGGGTTCGGCTCAAAATTAAGTTGCGTTTTTAGCCGAACTGTTCTTCACAAAAGCTTCCTGTAAGTGTATATGAACAGTTCGGCTTGAAATTTCATGAAATTTCAAGCCGAACCTAGTCACAGAAAAGAGATGCACGGGGGGGTTAGGCGTATTCGATAATCATAATATGTCTTTGAACCTAACACATTTACGAGGTTCGGCTATTACGATATTCACAATATGTGCCGAACCAATACAAAATTATTAACCCAGAAATGTACATGATCAGGTTCGGCTTATATTCTACTTATTCAAATAGCCGAACAATGTGTCTCCAACAGGTTCGACGCTTACGAATTTCTAAATATAAGCCGAACCCTAAACATTTTTTCTTCCAGACAGTTCAGTGTAGGGTTCGGCTTGTTAGGACAATTCGAACCAAGCCGAACTCTGGTCTAAAAGGTAAGTTCGGCTCTTAATCAACACTTTCAGCTAGTCGAACTGTTCATCCAGACTCGCCGAACCTTAGTGAAAAAACACAGACTTTTGATGATTTTAACCTACAAAAGTGAGATTAAACATAAGATATGTTGGAAAATTTCCGCGAACAACCTAAATGACTACAATTCAAGGGTAACTAAATAATCTACACAAATTTTTTTCTCACAAATTAATAGCTAAATAATCCTAAAACTAATCACTAATCATTAATCACTAATCAAAATTATTTTAACTAATCATTAGTATTAACACTAATCCCAAAAGGGCAGATTTGCCATTACCAAAAATATTTGGTTAAGGGGCTTCTGATTTTGCTATTTACACTCCTTTTTTGTCTTTACTTGGTACGCCCTAAAAGATTTCTGTATTCCTAAAATCATAGTTCATCGGTAGTGTCACTCCTTCAAAATGAAACCAAGCCAGCCCAATCTTCACGATGGAGGGTGTCATATGCCCATTTAATCGCCTAAAATTTTCATGGGACATGGCCGGAAATGATTGTGGTTCAGTGAATCAACTTCACCCACAATCACTCAACCTTGCATACTCCATCAAAGTACGCATCTGCCTTCACTCATAAGGCTTTGCAAAACGGAAGTCTTCATCTTCTTTCTCTCTAACTCTTCATGCTCCCATAAGCATAAGATATTTGCCATGCATCAATCCAATTGATAACTTCACAAGATCAACAACATAATGAACACAAAGAACTAACACAATCTACCTATTGTATTGCATTAAGGAAGATTATACAAAACATTCCATCACATGGACGAAACAGGCCATCACCCTCTTGGTGATGCCTTATTCTCTCAAATATGAGACTACATGTCTACCAAACTCTCTCCTATGTAAGCCTATTGATTTTCCCACTCCTTAAGATTATTTATACAACAAACTCACAAGCCAAAACCGTGCACAACACTTGCACATGCATGGAACATCCATGTGTCCCATCAGGTAGTTTCCATAACCGCCTACAATGATTTTCAACTGCTAACTTTTGAGTTGTCTTTCCAATTGACGCCACACTCACTAGTCCAGAAGGGGCTATAAATCACGCATGAAATCTGTTATAAAACATAGTTTATCATGGTTTTCATCCGTTATTAGAATCGTTATTTATTTGGTGTGACTTTTTAAAAATGACAAATAGGAGACGTTATTAAATACAACGTCTAAAATTCGTGATTTAAAATCACATACATAATCTGTTAAAATATCACGGTTATTGTATGTAACATTAAATAACGGTTGATTTATGTCATATAAGAATCACGGTTAATATATGTGAAATATAATAACGGTTGATGCATGCCATTAAAAAAAACACGGTTATTAGGTGTGAAATAAAACAATGGTTCATAACCGTTATAATTGGAGGTACTTTCATTAAAAAAAAAAAACCAATTCTAACTAGACTGTTTCGTCATTTTCTAGCTACGGATTCAGATTTAAGAATCTGAATAAAATCAGTTCAAAATTATATTTAGAGTAACAGAAATCCAACCAGATTAAAAAAAGAAAAAAAAATAGACGTTAAAGAATTATTAATTATTTATTAAAAGAGAACATAATATTCAAACATATATTGGCAGACATATCCTAGCAACTCCAAGTTACATCCTGAAAATTAAAAAAACTAATCAATCTACTCACTACCATTCTAACTTGATGGCTCTCCTACAGTAGTCACATAGGACTTGGGCCACTTAACAAACTCACTTCTTTTAACATTCCCAAGTACAGCATCATCATCTCTATCGCACAATATCGCAGTTGGATCAATAATTTCCTCAATCATGCAGTCGTAGTGGTCATCAATAAGTAGCTTAGTATCAGCATATGCAAGTGCAAAAACCTTTTTTATGAAGTTCCTCAAACAGCAAAGACCAAACGACGAAGGAAAGGACGAAGGGATCCCAATACCCTGTATATGTAACAGGACAAACTTTAAGATACCATAATAGCAGCATCGTATACATCTGACTATACATTACTAAGAGATATTCGAGGTCACCTGTTGATAAGAGCTAACTGTGTTGTTTTTTTGTCTTTCAGCATCCAACTGTGCTTTCAAAGCTTCATTTTTCTGCCTCACTTTCCGCAATTCGTTCCTAACTTCCTGCAACTTTGCCTTCATAAACTCAGAAGCAAGAAACTGAGATTTAGAAATACCAGCACCCATTCCGCGTATGTATCCCTTTTGATCGGCGCCATATATCTAGCCATATACATGAATCAAATCAAATTTATTGAAATTCGGTCAAACAATTAATATAACATAAGGGAATTTTGTAGACTACTAATATGCAGATGGTCACAAGGCGGCAATTACAGCATACCCATAAAGGGAAACTTCGGCCAATACAGTCTAGCACTTATGTCTTCAAGCATATGTTACATCTTATCACGAGTTCAAGGATACTACTTGAAAACCTACATAGCGGCGCTGACTACTTGAATATATATGCAACAGTATTACAGTGTAGTAATATGATTATAAGAGAGAAAACAAATTTCAAACCAAATCAGCAAGCAGTACTATAAGAAAGCAACGTAATCACTACCACCATCCAATATGAAAATTCAAGAAGTAAAAAGATTCATGTAACAACAAATTCACCACTAACCTCGGTATGCATCAGTGCCCAAACACTTTTGTCTTTGAAGGATCTTTATCATATGCCTCCTTCACTAGTGCCTACACATTAACAGAAGCCAACCAGATTCAGAGACTAACTGACATCATCAATATCAATAAACAATATAAAAATAGAAGAACTTACAAGTTTTGCATCTGCCTGTGATTTAGAAGACGAGGGATCATCATCAGGGGTGGCTCTATGTGTTTTCAGAAACACATCTGGCCTATATATCTGACCAGTGGGGCTTTCCTTTTCCGGTGACAAAACAATACATTAAATACTTGCAAAATTTTGCATCACAAGACAACATATGTGAGCCATAATAAAGAAGAGGTTTACTGACAAGATAAGTGCATCAAAATTTAATTAGTTTCTAAGGTAAGTAATTATCCTACAACAACAAGCCTTGAAATCTACCAGCTGGGTTTCTTCAGCTATTATTGCATTTTAAGAACCAAATGGATTGAAACTAACAACATTCAGTCGGAAGCAATAATGCAAGGAATGAAGAAGAACCAATGAAACTAGTATAAACAAGTACTCTAGGCATACCAAAAACATCCTATGCTATCCAATTAGGGAAACAAATGAAATAACATAAGAATAATAACTTAAAATGCAATACAGTGTTAAGAATTTACCAATTCATTCCACCTTGTAGGGACACCTTTCCTACCACATGTATATTGAGCCTTCATATTTGACCGTGCTTCCGCAGCTTGTTCAGATTTTTTCAGCCACTTTGGGTCACTAATGTTATCGATAAATTTCTCCCAGTCTTCTTTCTTATTGTATGCTGGAAACTTCCTTTTCTTTTCTTCCACAAATGAAACATCATTGAGAGATCGTTTTTTATTTGAATTTTCAGTTCTCCAAGCACTGTTTGGTTTTTCTAAAACATACTTCTTATGGATAGCTGTTACCTGGTATATATTTTGTAATAATGCAGTGTAAGCATTTAATTTCAGCACTTGGTAAAGGTTATAGAAAGCCAAGAAAATATATATCAACATAAGCATAAGCGGAAAAAAGCCAATTGGACTCACTTGAACAGAGTTCCAAATATCTTGTTTTTCTTCTGGAGGAACCTCTTTCCATTTTGCATACCCCAACCCTATTTTCGACCTTGTAATCTCTCCGATCAAGGTTGCAAAATTTGGTGGCCCGTTCCATTACCCATGCTCATTAAAGAATATTGGAAAACGGTCATCTAGGTTTGAAAAACCAAAATTAGAATAAGTAATGAACCATCTGTGATTTAGAAAAGAATGTATTTGAAGGAACAAAACTTACTATAAGCAAATAAATTGTAGTTCATATAACTTAAAAACTAGGGAAATCAATGAAAAGATATTTAACATTACCAGTGTTCTCAATTTCATTGTCTTGAGAAGTCAGAGCATAGTCTGATTCATGGGTTAACACAATCTCATCAGATTGGCCCCATGAACTATATGCACCATGACTTGATCCAGATACTATGGGGCTATGTCTCGGAGGCGAGGAAAGCTAGTTGAATGTGGGGCTTCCTTCCTTGAAAAAGAAGTGGACATCTGAAATATAAACAAACATAATGATTATGTAAACAAACTTATATATCAAGCAAAGTAATCACAATAATATGGTTCAATACAATTATATTATTGATAATGCCGCTTGAATCCAAACTTGCTATCTATACTTAGGCGGCTAATAGCAAATCTAGAACACTAACTATGACAATCACGTTCATATAACCAACATAATTTATTTTTTTGGTTAAATAAATATCTGTTTTAAAGCATTCTTCTAGCATTAGTGACGAAGGGTAAAAATCAAAATCATTCTCCTACAAAATTTAAGTAACATTAGCAGCAGTACCACAATATGTGTAATATCTTTGAATAATTCATATACAAACTCCGATTCACATGGATCAGCTTCCGCTACGATTCTACGAAGAATAATATTAATGAGTATCTTATACATCAATCTACGACTACTCATCAGAAGAACAACCTCTTCGTGTTGCCGTTCGACATAAGAAAAAGATATTTATTAAGTAGTAAAGCGATATGCAAGAGATGTTCGCATCCTGAGATACTAATAATTAAACAAAATTCGGAAGGAGACACTGTGCTGCACATTGCAGCAATGCTCAGATTAGCAGGTATAGTAGCAGCTCTTATACGTCGTATAGACACCAATGGAAAAAAAAAAATCTTATTGATGTAGACACCAATGAACTACCGAGGAAACACAGTAACACACCTTTGCATCTGGTTCTCCAGTCGAAAACTGTACAATGTCTGAGAATTTTAACCATGGAGTAGATAATGAATAATGATAATGGAAAATATGATGTTATATCAGACAAACACCCAGTATACACGATAATCAAATCCAAATACCACTTGATATTACAAACTATATCAATCCTGTGTAACCAGGTTCAGATTCAATCAAAGATGGTCTGAATCTTTTCAATCAAAAGTCAAAAGTTATTAAGCTAGAGAGTAGAGACAATCAAAGATAACAATCCTAGATTGTTAAACTATAACAATCCTATGTAACCTAAGTTCAGATTTAATCAAAGATAATCTAATATGTAATCCATGACTCTTTTCAGTCTAAGATAATCTTATAAAATTGTATTATTACAAACTAGAGATCAATCCTATGTATCCCCAATTTCAGATTCAATCAAAGAGTCTAATATGAACTCATGCATCTTCCAAATCAAAAATCATAAGTTATTTTGCTATAGAGAAGCATAAAAAAGATATACCTTGCTATTTTTGATCTCAGATAATTCCTCAAAAAATATAAATCTCTTAACATCTCTGAATTGAGTTAGGGTTAAGATTTATAGCTATTCCAAAACACCAAGCGGGAATAATCCCCGCCCAAAATTATTTTCTTTTGATTTTCATCCCGCCCAAAAATTATTAGGGTTCAAATCGAAAGTTTCTTGACCAAGATTATTACCGCTTGATATTCATCTCCCATTTCTTCTCAATATAATCAACACCATCATCATCCAACGACGGTGCAGAGAAATTTCCAAAATTGTAGAACAAAACTTCAATGAATAACACCTAATTTTCAGCCAAAATATCAGATGAGGAGAAATCTTCTCTACCTAAGATAGAGATGGGGATGAAGTGATGAAATATGGACTTGACTCTTGAGGAGAAAACGATGTTTACATAGTTCACATCAACACACGCGTCCATTTCTTTTCTTTTTTTTTAGTTTTTTTAGTTTGGGATACTTTTAGTTGGCATCCCCGGAGTCACGGACCACGACACAAGTACAAATTTGGTCTTTTATTTTTAATTAGTGATCCTTGACCAGGGTTGACTTTTACCAATTAGAAAAAGAAAAAAATTGTTAAATTAATTTGTGAAGCATATCAAAATTACACAAAATTGATTAAAATTATAAATTAAAGTTACATAAAAAATTTCAGTCGTTGGGATAATTTCCGGTCTTGGTGATAATCATGTTGACTTTTAATTACATGATATTTTTCAATTGCTGAATATTTGTCGAGTTTCGCACATATTATCATTAATATTTCTCTCGTATTACATGATTATAATTAAAACTCGATACTTCAATTTAAGAAACTGAAACTCCATCCTTTCGAATTAAGACGAATTGAGAATTTGACCGAGTTTAACCATGGTTGCATAATCAAGACTCGATAATTCAGTTGAGAATCTGACCGAGTTAAACGAGTTCGAGCATAAATGAAGAAACTAAAACTTCATTCTTTCGAATTGAGACGATTTGGTCAAAATATAGTTACATAATCAAGACTGGATAATTCAATCGAAAATTGGATCGAGTCGGAACGAGTTCGAGCAAAAATGAAGAAAACCGAAACTTCATCCTCTCGAATTGGGATGATATGAGAATTTGACCGAGTTGAAATATAGTTGCATAATCAAGTACTCGATAATTCAGTTGAGAATCTGACCGAGTTGAACGAGTTCGAGCATAACTGAAGAAACTAATACTTCATTCTTTCAAATTGAGACGATTTGGTCAAAATATAGTTACATAATCAAGACTGGATAATTCAATCGAAAATTGGATCGAGTCAGAACGAGTTCGAGCAAAAATTAAGAAAACCGAAACTTCATCCTTTCGAATTGGGATGATTTGAGAATTTGACTGAGTTGAAATGTAGTTTCATAATCAAGTACTCGATAATTCATTTGAGAATTTGAACGAGTTAAACGAGTTCTAGCATAACTGAAGAAACTAAAACTTCATTCTTTCGAATTGAGACGATTGGTCAAAATATAGTTACATAATCAAGACTGGACAATTCAATCGAAAATTGGATCGAGTCGGAACGAGTTCGAGCAAAAATGAAGAAAACCGAAACTTCATCCTTTCGAATTGGGATGATTTGAGAATTTGACCGAGTAGAAATATAGTTGCATAATCAAGACTCGATAATTCAGTTGAGAATCTGACCGAGTTGAACGAGTTCGAGCATAACTAAAGAAACTAAAACTTCATTCTTTCGAATTGAGACGATTTGGTCAAAATATAGTTACATAATCAAGATTGGACAATTCAGTCGAAAATTTGACCGAGTTGGAACGAGTAAGAGTAAAAGTAAAGAAACTGGAACTCCATCGTTTCGATTTTAGACGATTTACGTCAAAACTAGTTACATATTCAAGACTCGACACTTCAGTCAAAAATTTGACCGAGTTGGAACGAGTACGAGTAAAACTGAAGAAACCGGAACTTCATCCTTTCGAATTTAGACGTTTATGTCAAAATTTAGTTACATAATCAAGACTCGACACTTCAGTCAAAAATTTGACCGATTTGGAACGAGTTAGAACAAAACTGGAGAAATCGGAACTCCATCCTTTCGATTTTAGACGATTTAAGTCAAAATTTAATTACATATTCAAGACTCGACACTTCAGTCCAAATTTGACCGAGTTGGAACAAGTACGAGTAAGACTGAAGAAACCGGAACTCCATCCTTTCGAATTTAGACGATTTACGTCAAAACTAGTTACATATTCAAGACTCGACACTTCAGTCAAAAATTTGACCGAGTTGGAACGAGTACGAGTAAAATTGGAGAAACTGGAAATAGTCGATATTTCGAATTTAGACAATTTTCGGGATTGTGGAGATTTGCAATTTACATCAGAATTGTGTAATTATAATATTAAATCCCTTATTCAATTGTAATATAAATGTAATTTTTTTTGAAATATAAAAATTAAAAAGGATTAAACTAAATATTTTTATAATAATTGAATATCTAAAGGATTAAATTCAAGAAATACATTAGGAAAAATTTCAAAGTAACATTTTTGTCATAATAAAAAATTCCACTCAAAATCAAGTAATGATAAATTTGATCACGAGCCATTGTTGAGACGCTTACTGGTGTTGAACTTCCGCCTCTCCTAATCTTTTTGTAACATCATAATTAACAATCAGTACAACACTTCGATAAAATGAAGCAAAAATTCAATTCAAACAAATTTAACTTACAAACACAGCTTCTTCCGAATTACTATTATCACCTAAGTTCGCTGCCGTTTGGGAAAATTCTTTAGCTATGCCGGTAAAGACAAAAGGATCCTCAAAAGCATTCACATAAGGACTTCGTCGTTTTGGAGATTCTAAAACAATGTGCCACTTCTTATCAGACCTACTCTCATCCTTGCAATAAAAAACTAAAGTAGCTTGAGAAGAATGGATAAATGGCTCATCGGTGTCTTTTTTGTTTCCCATAAACCGTTCGAAGTTTACATAAATCTGTCTTGTAACCGGATCCACATACCATCCATTCACCTTGTCCTCGACACGAACCCAATCACAATAAAATACAGTTTGCTTGAAGGTGGTGTAATCCAGTTTTAGAATTTGTTTAACAATTTTGAAATACGGAACTTCATCGTCCACCGTGTTCTGATCTCTGACACTTGCTCTGAATGTGGTTGTGGCATTCATGGACACTCCACTATTTTGGGTGGACATACCTTTTTCTGCATCAGCTGTATAAAAGATATATCCATTTACTGCATATGCATTATGTGATACTGCATATCTAGATGGACCATCAACGAGCCGCTTAAAATGTGTCATATCTTTTCCCTGAAATTGTTGCGTTAACCATTTCATGTATTCATCAGGATTCCTTGAATTCCTTCTTCCTCTAACATGTAATCTGTCATACTTCCTGTAATCAACATATACGATTACCACCATACTATATAAATTTGTTTGTTCATTCAACCCTAACTAGTTCAAGTCTCAACAAGGAAGTAAGTTACTATACTAAGAAATGACACTAGTGGAAAATGACCTATCTGAGACACAATGACATGACACATACGAGAATGTCGTGATTCAACCACATACCTAAAATGTCGTTGACTATGGTCAAAGTGTCGTTGTGTTTGGACTTTTGTTGACTTAGACAACGATCTTAGTTATAGTGTCCTTGACTAAAGTCAAATCGTCATTTGGTTGAGGACTTTTGTTGACTTAGACAACGTCACTCACTTGGTATGGTTTCCTAGGTAGGATCTACGGTCAGGATTTGCTCTGAAAAGTGATATATCACCTCAACCTTATCTATCTCAAAGCAGAGAGAGAGAAAACATATTATTCTCCGCCTCTCTCTTTCTTTAGTCTCTCTTTCTCTCTCCAACCTTCACAGATGAAGCGAACTTCATCCCACCATTTCTTCTCACTGAACCTAAACCTAAACCAGATCTTCAACTTCATTTCCCATCCACGAAGTCAGCAAATTAAAAAAATGAAACTCACTTCAGTCACCACCACTAACCAGAAAGAGTTCATTTCCTCTAGTTTTTTTACCCTAAATCTTATTTCTCATTCCTCAGAGACTCAGACTCTCTTCCCTCTCCGCTCAATCCAGCCGCCACCACCACCACCACCAGCACAGTGATTCACGTTCACCAACAATTGAAGAATAAACTAACATACTTCTCTTAATTACTTTTGAAAAATCATTAGCAAGGTGAATTTAATGATTAGTTTTGAGTTTAATTGTTTTGGGTTCAGATGTAATTGAAGAACCAACCAATTTAGTTTTTTCGTAGAATCAATTTTGTGGATTTTTATTAGAATAAAACCCTAGGTTTTTATAATTGGGGGATCTAAAAATTGGGGATTTGTAGTGGTAACAAACGAATGATTCTTCATTTCTTACATATTTTTATGTTTGGATTATTAGTATTTTGAGATCGGGTTTTTTATTTTTGCGATTTTGTTTGGTTTAGCATTGAACCGGTAAGTGACGGAGTTGGAGTGGGAAACTTTAAACTTCAAAGGTTTCATATTTTCTCTACGTTCTTCAAATAATTGATTGGTTTTTAAAATTATTCATGTTTGTACTAATTTTTGTATCAAAAGATTGGTTTGGTTTTTTGTTAATGTGGTTCAGAAGAGATTGTATTTACTGTTTTTCTATTTGTGCAGCGAACTTTGTGGTACTAATGGGTGCCGAGAGTTCATTACAGGGGAAACCAAGGAGATTTTTATAACATGGTTTGTTCTGGTTGGTTTGTGCTAACAAGTGAGGCTGTTTCAGTTATTCATTGTGTTTGTTTTGTACATGGTTATGTGACAAGACTCCTATTTGCTTGTTTTTGCAGGTTATGGATGTGACAGGTTAAGAGTTGGATGGTGTGTGATGGATAAGGAGTATGCATCAAAACATTTGGCTTTCAACCCCATGAGCAGACCCACGAGAAATAAGCACTAAATAAGAACTTGAAAGGTAAATGGGAACTGCTCTTGAGAAAGAAGCTTGTTCATATTGTGTGGTATTACAGCATCTTTATATTGAATAGCTAAGATTTTTCTGGAGATTGTAAATGAACAACTCCAAGCATATTTATATGTAATGACTTGTTACAACCTATACTGCACATAAGGGGATAGTGGCGTACCTCTTGGGCACTTCTCTTGTGAGGTGTATGAATTCAGGTATGTGAACCTTTCTATAACTCGTATGCCCAAGAGTTGAGACAATGGAAATTTTTGTGTGGGTGTCACCAACTTGGCCTGTTTAGTGACCCTAGAAGAAGTTGATTTGTGATTCATTTTGCACCAATTTCATCAATGTTAGCTGGTATTTGCATTATGATGTAATGGTTGGGATTGTGATTTCTGTCAATGTCTTTTGTTGCCTGACTAATGATGTGGTTTATCTCTAGCATGTTAAAACTGGTGATATTTATGATGGTGCCCGTGTAGTTAGAGTTGATAGAGGGGTGGGCTTGCTGCTAGAGAATCCTTCAACTCCAGTACCAATTCCGCCGTATGTTAGTGTAAGTTCGTATCATTGCGTCTGTTGATTTTCCCATATGTTTTTCACCATTTAGATGCCTGCTGTTTTGAAACTTTTTTTTCTTCAATTTAGATATCTGATGTGGCTGATGAGGAAGTTCGAAAGCTGAAAAGAAGTACAAGGAGGGGAATTCTGTTCGTGCTCGTATTCTAGGATTCAGGCACTTGGAAGGACTCGCATTGGGTATCTTGAAGGTTGTGTGTTTTCCTTGATATAGTAGCAACTCTCATACGTAAGTTTGTGTTAGGAATCATAATAAGTTCAAAAGGTGTGATGAGCCGATGATTCATTATGAGTTATAAAGATGCATTTTTCGTTGCCTGTACCATAGAAATTGTATTATTTATAGAGGTAGTTGAAACTTTCAGGGGCTGCCTTACCGTATAGGCTTTGGGAAGCAGTATCTCAAAGAGGACATAATTTTTTCACTCGATATTAATCACGGAAGTGGAGTGAGGATGAGAAAGCATTTAGCTTAAATTATATTTCATTTCATAATGTCGGCTTTTGTTGTTTTCTCATGTACAGTATGCTTATGTAAATCAATCCAAATTTCTGCATCTACTTTGTCCTTGATGAATTATAAATTTCTCTCTCTACTTAGATTATTTTGGTACATTCTAAGCATATGCAACACAATCTTAAACCCCAGGTTTATGTAACCTTGATAGACACATTCCGTCTTTTTCTTGATTACCTTTTTTTGTTTCTTTTGCTTTGACATCACTATGTTTCTTTTTTAGCCAAACTTGTGGATTTGTTTGTAAAATGGCATTTCTCAATTTATGTTTGTACGGGATGACTTTGCTGACTTCCAACTGATGTTCCATGTTCATTATTTTGTATCTTCTCTGTTTGTCCCATATTGCAAAGGTTATTCCTGATCATTAGGTTTGTGAATTTGTAGAAGGAGCTTCCAAACCTACTAAGACACTGTAATGATAATGATGACGGTGTGGAGAAAATTTTTGTGTGTGCTGATCCAAGTTACCTTGGCACTCTTGGACATGCTCATTCTGCGTGGTGTTTTGGTGCGATAGCTGACCTTGTAGACAGTTTCAGGGACCCAAAGGCAACTGAATACGTAGTCAATTTTCTCTGAAAGGAGTGGAGAACATTGTGTTTAGCATTGGTCTAGAGGAACGAGATGGAGTGGTATTTCAAATTGGGACTCCAGATGTTGTGAGAGTTCTTACTGCTGCTCAAATTGACCGACTCAACTACTTAATTTGATTGTTATGTGTAGATGAATAGAGATCGGGCTGGTCTAGGAGAAGCTCCAAGTACTATCCAAAGTAAGATTCATGAATAAGTTTCTAACTTCGCTACTTAATTACTCAATTTCTTATGTATTGAAATGTGTTAACTGAAAATGGGACTTCGGTTTATTCGTTATTGTAGTATGAGAGTGAAATTGTTGGTTGGGCGTGTCTTCGGTTTATTCGTTATTGTAGTATGAGAGTGAAATTGTTGGTTGGGCGTGTCTTGGAGACGCATCCCATGGTGGATATCTACCGTTGTCTATATTGTATATCACCCCAAACTGCCTACTTTTTTTTCTGAAGCTGGGTAGATTTCAACACTGGCCACAACTACTTTTGGAGTTTTATCAGTTTTCTGTCAGGTAAACTCTCACATTTTCCTTATCATGTGTCTGTTCTAATGACCTATTTTTTAATAATCTCAAATCCATTAGCTTGCTTGTCTCGCATGTAGGTTTTGGAGACACAACCGAAAATACGTTTGAGAGCATAAAGGGTTGGATTCTGTACAATGCACCACGTTTAGATAGGACTCCAGGGTAGCATTGACATTGACTTATGAATTTAGTAATGGCGTACTAAGTGCCGCCAAACATAGTATGCAAATATATATATGCTGTCTTTCTTGTTTAATATTATCCAGAAGATTTATAATTTGTTTGACGGAGACTTGCATATATAAATAAATTAAAAGATTCGACTATGTTAATGGCGTACTATGTTCATTTGAATTAATCTTTTATCTTTTTGGTTTCAATTTCAACTTCAGTTTCCGAGATCTCCCAGCGGTGAAGGAGGATCGTATGGCATCAATGGAAAAGAGTTGCACCCATCCTTGGGTTGGACCTCAGAGCTGGGTTGGACTGCACCCATAATTTCCTGCACATATTGATCGATGAAATTGAGTCAGGTGAAGCCCTTAATAACATAATATGTAGTGTCTGAAATGTGAATTAAATGGTAGTACATAGTGTCACTGAGAAACGCTAACGAAAACCGATATATTTCTCCTAAAGCTACTTGTGTAAAATGTAGTACCGATAAGTGTAACGCTTATATTACTTTGAGTCAGTCGATCGAGTTTTTCATGGATTATTTCCTGCACAAATTGATCAATGAAATTGAGTCAGGTGAAGCCCTTAATACCATGATACTGAGTGACTGAATTATGAATTAACTGGTAGTACATAGTGTCACTGACAAACGCCAATGAGAACTGATATTTTTTCTCCTAAAGTTACTTGTGTCTGTAAGTTGGATCATGTAGTTTATTCGACTACTTTCTCTTCAGAGTTCGACTTTAATTACCCTTTTCCTTCTAAATCAATGTAGGTAGTGCGCTGGGGAAGGCCTGTGTATGAAAATATTCAATAGTTCATTCAGTTCCAGCCCACAGTTGATGTTGCTGCTCTTCCCGACGATCTTTATGGATGCTGTCACTCTCTTACCGATGGTCTCATGAGGGGTTCCTGATGTCATGATTGCTGGTAAGATCGTTGTTGTTGCTGGATACGAAGATGTTGGAAAGGGTTGTTCTTTTGCAGTTCTGCTCTCAAGCTAGCTGGTGCCCAGGTGATGATCACTGAAATTGATGTTGAAATTTTTTGGACTTGTAGCACTTCTCTTTAAGAAAGCTTGAACTTATAAATTAGGAGTTGAATCCTTTTGTATGATTTTGAGTTAAATTTACGAGTACAATTTAATGTGGAATGGTCGTTTTGTATGGATGTATAAGATTATGGAATTGTCATTTTAATTTTAGTGTTTGAATTTGAATTATCATTTCATCTGAATTTGGGATTTGAATTTCAATTTAATTTGAGTTTCAGTTTACTATAATTTGAATCTGAATCAGAATTGTTTCAGCCTAGTCAGAATGACAGCAGTCAGCCAGCCAGATATGACATTTTTTAATATTAAAAATAAATCAAATCTACGACGTCATACAGATGTCGTGCATAGCGACACTCTCAAAGCATCGTTATTTAGGGGCACCTTGAAAGTGTCGTTTCAGAAAAAGACACTGAATCTACGGCACTTTCAGCGGCACTCTAATAGTGTCTTTTTACCCTCTGAAACGACACTATTGAACTATCTTAAAACGGCTATTTTCCACTAGTGTGATAAGAAAGTCTAAAAGTACTACTTACTTTTCCCATTCAGTATTTTCTTAAGAATGCATCAAACCCATCTGCGTGCTTGTTCGTACTGTGGGTTAGGTATATGATATCTTTTTCCTTCAGACATATTTGGCGGGTATGGACCTTCCTGAATGTCATCGTCATTAGATATCCTTCTCTTTTTCTTGTAGAACTTATCCCTACCATTCAGAATGTACTCCATACAATGTCTCAATGCGTCATTTAATACATATTGTTCTGTAATAGATCCCTCTATATAGCTTTTGTTGCGACCAAAAACTTTGAATGTTCTCATCATCCTGTAGTGTAATCACAACAACAATAATAAGTCAATTTACCTCCATGAAAAACTAAACCAAAAAATTTACTCAATCAACTGAATTACCTTTCAAAAGAATACATCCATCGAGTTGTAACAGGACCCAATGTTTCTGCCTCTTCTACCAAATGTACGACGACATGTATCATTGAAACAAAAAAAGCCGGCGGGAAATACATTTCAAAAACACATATAGACTCCACGAGAAGTTGGTGCATGATGCGAAGCTCAGCAATATCAATAACCTTAGAACAAAAAACTTTAAAGAACAATGACACCTGTCGAATGGCCTCAATCAATAGACGATGCCCTTTAAAACAGTACATCAAAAAAACAGGTAGCAAACCCTGCATTAGGATGTGGTAGTCATGTGACTTCATGCTTTTTAACTGAAAGTCACACAAACATACTTTGCCTTTCCAGTTCCCGCAGTAACCAATAGGAACCTTCATGTTACTAAGAGACATGCACACTAGTTTCCTCTCTTCTATAGACAAACGATAAGGTGCTGGCGGCATTTCTGGAGGCTTTCCAGGTCCTCTCTCCTTCAACCAAAATTCCTCTTTATCTTAAGGATTTGCAGATCCTTGCGCGCCGGAATCCCATCCTTATTGTCCATTATAGTTCCAAAAAAAATCTCAGCAAATTTTTTCCCAATGTGCATTACATCCAAATTGTGTCGAACCAGCATATCCTAGACTAAACTAGGACAGTTAGTAACAGCATCCATACATCAATAGTTGGAAGAGAAAAAATGACACCAAAACAAAATCAAAAGAAGTAACTTAAAAAAATATCAAAGGTGAATGGTTTGTATGCCAGTTCAAGAAGCATGTGCATTGTGCCGCAATAATATTCCAAGTAAGCAAATCAAATAATAAGACTGTTAAATTATTTACCTCCCAGTAAGGCAAATCAAATAAGATTGATCTTTTTTGACCACGGAGTGCTTGTATCAACTGATCGCTTCTTCATATTTGGAGGAATCCTTGTATCAACCGTCCGTTTTCTCTTACCTGTTGCCCGACAAGATTCAGTGCGTACACGATTCATAGTATTCAACAGTTGGACACCCGTCAAACGCCTTTTCCCATTAGAATTTGATGTTTTTTCCTTCCTACTTGTGAACTTCCCAAATTCTGTTCGCACACTATTCATCTTCGTCAACAATTGGGCTCCGGTCAAACGGCACGGAGCATCTCCATGTTCTTCGGTTCCATCAAATTTTTCTTCTACATTTCTGAAGGGGTGTCAGCTGGTAAGAATATTCTATGACCCATGTAGCTGAATTTACGTCCATTCTTTAGCCAGATTGCATCTGTCTTTTCACCACACACAGGACAACCAAATTTTCCCGATGTTCTACAACCAGAAACATGTCCATAGGGTGGAAAGTCATGCACACACCACATTAAGATTGCTTTCAGCGTAAATTTACTCTTTGTATGAGCATCATATGTCAACTTTCCAACAGACCATAATTCTTTCAACTCGTCGACTAACGGCTACAAATAAACATCGATGTTATGGCCTGGTTCATTTGGACCAGGAATCAATAGTGTCAACATTGTAAATTCTTTAACCATGCAGTGTGATGGGGGCAGGTTCAACGGTACAAGCATAACGGGCCAACAACTGTGGGGATAATTCATTCCAAAAGGGTTAAATCCATCGGTTGCCAGTCCTAAACGCACATTTCTCTTCTCTGTAGAAAACTCGGGCCACTTGCTATCTATAAACTTCCAACAAGGAGAGTGCATAGGATGCCACATGTGTGTGCTTCTTTCCTCTATATTACCATGGCAATTCAACAGCTCTGCTATCCATGGTATACTAAACATGCGCTGCAACATTTCAGCAACTGGGAAATATCTTAATTTTTTCATTGGCACTCTTTTGGCATGTGGTTTCTTCTTATCAACTGGTTTCCATCTACTTGCTTTACAATTAGGACATTCATCCATGTTAGCATAATCCTTCCGGTAAAGAATGCAATCATTCGGGCAAGCATGTATAATTTCACACTTCAATCGAAAAGGTTCAATCATAACATTTGCTTTATTGGTTGTTGCCGGTAATGTATTCCCAACATGTAAAATAGTCTTCATAAATTGCAATAACTCAGTCAAGAAAGCATCGGAACAATTATGTCTTGCTTTCATACTTAGCAACTCAATTGTTGTAGACAATTTCGTATGCTGCCCATCACAAGAAGGATAGAGGGGTTGTAGTGAATCTTCAATCCTCTTCTTGTAATTTATATCGTCACCTTGATCACCTTCAACATTATCACCACTCTCTTGATTAGGATCATTGAAACAATCTTCCATGTGTTTATCGAGGTCAATACGTCGGTTGTAGGTCACTGAACATGTTGACCATTCCCCGACCAAAATCTTCACAATGAACTCTTTACCAGGTGTAAATTAGGAGCTTGATTAACATTGACAACATTTGTACGAGGGCTGTTCTCCATGATGTATCCAAGTTTTGTATGTCTTAAGGAAACCATTTTTGATCAAATGCAAATGTATTTCCTCTAGAGGATACTGTTTTCTTGCTGCAAAAAGCTTACATTTCGTGCATGGACAGAGAAATAATTTATCTTCTCCTACAGTATCTTTTGTGAACCTGATAAATGATTGAACTCCTTCCCGAAATTCAGCCGACTTCCGATCTGCACCCATCCATTTTTTGCTTGGAATAGACATCACTTCAAGTAAACCTAAATAACACACATAAAAAACAAAATGATGCTACTCAATAATTTGTAAGTCTGCGAAGGATCAAATCAGAGAAATTTTGCTTCTAAATGAATTGATAAAACTAAAGGAGCAGACAATAGTGAATTACTGGACACAACTACACGGATTTAGATAATCTGTAAGACTGTGAAGGATCAAATCAAATAAAACTCTCAGACACACTCATAAACCAGGCTCAATAAAAACCAATGATGTCTGACTGAACGTAATGCAAGTATTCTGACTTAGAACACAAGGATACAGAGTACAAGCACACAAACTTACGCCAATGATTGCCTGGCAAACAAGATGCAACAAGCTTATTATCAAGAGCATTCTACAAAAGGCGACTACAGATACTACAAAAATTATGTACCACAGGAGCCAAACAACGCAACAAAGCCAGCTTCTCTTATAACGCAACACATGTTAAAAATAGAAGTGATAAAACTAAAGGAGCAACGAATAGTGAATACTGAAACTTAGTTACTGAAAAACCAAAGAAGAAATTAGAAGAATAAAACAGACATCACTAGCAGTTTGCATCTGATGCAAATTTAACATATATATCAACTCAAACCTGCCTACACAAAGATCCTATCGACTTTCGCACGCTGCGAAAATATAACCGATGGACAGAGAGTGCACATTCAGTATAAGATTCGAATTTAGAATTTTACTATGCAACAAAGGGTCATAAAAACAAAGCACCCAAAACAATAATTGATGATTAAAGAAGAGGAACCGTTAGTCCCAAGAGACTGCGTCATAGTTTACATAGGAGAAGAAGAGAGTACAGAGGTCAGTCAAAATAAGGCACTCAACATTACAAAATAGACCACAGAGTATTACAAACCAATTAACATGCCCATTATGGACTATGACTACACACAATCGATTGGAACTTCCCCGTAATATCCAAATTGCCATCTTCATGGAGTTTTGTTCTCTTTTGGAAGAGTACTATTGCACTTGTAACTATTAACTATTTTAAGATTCTCTCTCTCTCTTTCTGTAAGAATGATATCTTCCTAGTCCTCGACTAGTCCATGTAGGCGCTAGGTTTCCTTTGCTGCCGGATAACATTAACTTCCCAGGAAATAGCCAAAAAAATAACTATACTACATGTGGTAGTTCGTAATCATTCGGTAGAATACCTTACAAAATCCTAAACACATCAAAAACATCAAGCCTAATATAGTAATATCCACTGAGAATCCCTAATTGCTCATGTGATATCATGTGAAAATTCTGATAAGCATAGGTAGGATGGGATTCATGTAAAGGCAATTGGCTAAGTTAACGAAATAACATAATGGGTTAAAGGGGATCTTTACAAACCCACTAAAAAGCAATCAAGAAGTAAAGATTCAGTACATCCTATTGTGAGTACTCAGTCATGAAACCCAATTCTCCCGTAAAAATCAAACCAGTTTATCAAACCAAAATCTCTGCAATTATCGATTCTTAATAGAGATTTAAAAACTCAATTCATTCCCTTCCAATTCATGCAAGAAAACTAAACAAATTCATTCCTTTCCAATTTCTATATTAACCAATTAACTAGATAGAAGCTTTTAAATTAACCAAAATCTATGGATCTTATTAGATAATAATTTGGTCTCCAAAAATGAACTTTTGATTAACCAGACAGAAGCTTAAGAAAAAAAACATAATGAAAGATGAAAAGGGATTTGAAATTTACTTTAATTTGATATCTTCTTCTTCTTCGATCTCCTCTTAGGTTTATCTAGCAAAATAACACAGAGAAAGGTTTGACAAAGTGAATTAGGTTTGACAAAGTGAATTCAGAAACCACTTTCATGCAATCAAACTAATCAAAATTATTCCTTCCCAATTTCTAATTTAACCAATATATCAAATCAAAATCTTTGCATATACAAGTTTGGTCTCCGAAATCAATTTTTTAAGGAACAAAGAAACTTGAGAAAAACCCAGATACAAATGAATTGAAACTTACTTAATATCGTCGTGTCTTCTTCTTCTAAGTTAAATTTTGAGTCTCCTCAGGTAGTTGTCTTCTTCTTCTAAGTTAAATTTTGCTAGTCTCCTCTATAGACCTATGTAGGGTTAGGTTTACCCCGGAGGGAGCAAAAGGGTCCGGGTCCTGGGTCCCAAAACTGGACCCATTAGCAATTTCGGGTCCAAACCGGGGCATGAAGAGATGAACACAGTTTTTCAAGGGATAACTTGAAGGGTTATATATATAGTCTTTAACCCCTTGGTTCTCTCAAGTTTTATCCTCCAAACTTTTGGCTAGATCTTGTGTCGATGGGTGGTATTGTTATTGAACAATAGAATGGAGTGGTGATTTGAGAAAAGGAGATAGGGGAATTTCCAATTAGGATCCTGTTCATTATAAATTAACTCTTTGCATTTACTATCTCTAATCTCTATCTATAGTTATGAAAAATGAAAGTTCCCACTTTAGGTAGTAGAAATCTGAAGAGACAATAGAACCTAATGGCATCGCATGTGTGGCCTTTGTTAAGATTTAAAGCCTATGACTTCCACTGTTACGGGTGTTAGCCATATTTATGGTGTGCTTCTTCTGTTATTTTCAATTTTTCTTCCCAAATTTTGTTCCTTTTATTTCAATCAATCAAGTGGGGGCTACTAGATGTCATTAAAACTTACAATATCCAACAATTTTAATCTATTTTCAAGTGTGATTTAATGGTTCTTGAAAAAAATCACGCACCTACAAATTTATCACATTTGAAAATAACGGCCAACTTTTTTTGTGTTAAATAATGGGTCCCACTATTTTTATATTATATGACATAATTTTGTTTGTCAAATTTATCCTAATCACACTATTTTTATATTATATGACATAATTAATACCCTAATCATTTAAAAACGTGATTTATAGCCCCTCTGAACTAGTGACTTGTTCTTGGTGGTTATGAACACTCCCACATGGTTATAAACTCACTTTACAACCGTTTTCCTTTGTCTTACGTCATTGGCATGCTTGTGAAGCTCCTTTGTCTTGCAAATTGACGCCACAGTTGTTCTTGGTGGTTATGAACACTCCCACATGGTTATAAACTCACTTTATAACCGTTCTCATTTGTCTTGCGTCATTGGCATGCTTGTGAAGCTCGTAACCAACTTGTAACCGTCTGTTTGAGGGTGAAAACGGTTTCTACTGATTTTGGTAATTTCGGTTGTGTGGGTGAGAAACGAATTTAAACCCTAAACAATGTACTGCAAGGGAGTACTTTAGATTCGAGAGATCAATCTGTACAAATCCGGCCTAAACCAAGAAATGGCTATTCCAGACTTGATTCGGTCACAAAGTGAAGGAGAAGGGTTGGTTTTGGGGAGGGAAGCGAAGAAAGTGTTGAGACCAGAATAGTTGATTCTGGAAGAGTAGTTGTTTTCTACGACTTGTATCAGAAAGTGGTAAGCTAACATATGGAAAGCTAGCAAATTTTTTCTGAGTGTTGAATGCTCCTGACCTGAACTTGTTGTTTGGTGGAAATAGGTAATGCCTATTTATACAAGTCGAAGTGAAACGTACTCTGGTCTCATTAAAAAATGGAAAACGGGTGAGTAAATAGGAGGAGGTGGTAACCGGTAACGCCTGGAATTGATGCTCCATAAAAGAAAGCGTTTCACCATTACTCCCAGTATTTACTAACCACCTCATCCTTATGACACTTTCTTATAACGGGCGTAGTGTACGCCGCACGCTGTAAACCGCCCCAACGCTGGTGAGTTTCGAACTCAGGTTGCTGGTATCATTACCCAACGACTTTGCATATTGTAGATGGGTTTAATCGAAAATTAATAAAATTTACATCGACGATAAGTTTTTAAAAATTAAAATTTAAATTCCCGAACTCGGTTGAGAAAAAAAATCTAGCCGAACCAAATCTAATAAAATAAAAATTAAAAAAAAAATTAAAAAAAATGAAAAAAAAAGGAATAATAATTAAGTTAATATAAGGGCATTTTTGTCATTAATCAAAATATATGGATAGGGATTATTGAACTTCACCTCATAATGACCTAGCAAAATTGAGGGAAAGGTCCTCTTTAAAATTTTCATATATATTACCCAAAAAATCATTTTTTTCAATTGGCAGATGGTTTGCGCTCAACTGAAAATTAGTTTTTGTTCAAACCATGTGAACCCAATCATGTATTTTGACTATTATATGTATGAGCGGAATAGTTAAATGACGGTATTAGCTTCTTTATATTATGTTTTATCATTTCTTTCCAAATAGTATATCAGCTATGAATTACATTTACACAATCTTCATTTAGAATAGATTGGGAGGAACCCCTATATGGCAAGGAGATGAAGAAAAAGGGAACCTATGACACAAATACAAAACCCCAATGTGATTTCCATCAACTTTTTAATTTTAGCTCTAACTTTAGTAATATTTAAAAAAATTCTTTAATATTTGGTTAGCGGCAGTCATTGGTAGTTGCAGGCAGATTTTAATTACTGAAAAGATTTATGTTTAAATTTTAATTTAGTTGAAGGACATTGGTGTAATTCCCCATATTGAAGTGCATTATAGCAACTTAACTCACACTCCTTCTCAGCAACTTAACTATCCCATTTGGGAGTGGATCGGAAGAAATGATAAAGAATCGTTTTTTGGGGACCATGATTTTTTTTGGGGACCATGGTTTTTTTGGGGAAAAGTTCGGTTAGTTGCAAAAAACCTTTCCCAACCGAACATAAGTTCGGTTAGTTGCAAAAAAAAATTACCAACTGAACTAGTAAGTTCGGTTAGTTGCAAAAAATATTTCCCAACCGAACTGGTCAGTTCGGTTAGTTGCAAAAACATTTCCCAAACGAACATAAGTTCGGTTAGTTGCAAAAAACATTTCCCAACCGAACAATAGTTCGGTTTAGTTGCAAAAAACATTTTCCAACCGAACAATAGTTCGGTTACGCGCAAAAATATTTCTCAACCGAACCTAAGTTCGGTTACGTCGCAAAAAATATTTCCTAACCGAACACATTAGTCCCAAAAAAATCATGGTCCCAAAAAAAAAACCATGGTCCCCAAAAAACGATTCATGATAAATGTTTTAGGCCCAGTAACGGCTTAGATTGAGTACCAGTTTCACTTTCCTCTTCTCAAGCGAAAATGGTGGATGAAGAGCGAGCCGCAAAGAGATCTAAGTTTGATCCACACATGACCAAGTTAATTGAAGATTTGGTTGATTCGATTTTTGCTGAGCCTCGCCCTCGTGTTCAAGGTAGGATGCGGAACGAACAAGAAATCCATTTATCCCTTGGAGGTTAAAACTCCATTGGGCGTACCACCACCATTTTTGACCCGATGAACGGATGAAGTTGCTTGTTTGCATATGAAATTGGATCAAATTTTCCTCTTAACTATGATTCTCAATTTGAAGTCTCAGATGAATCGTCCGGCCTACAGAGTCGTACTTAAGAAGGCGATCTATAGCTATTTACCTAACCATTATGCGGCAGGAGCGACAAATTTTGTTATACTTCCTCTGTTCCGATTTACTTGACGTTGTAGAGTTTTTCACGGAGATTAAGAAATATCAGAGAGAGAAAAATCTTTCCAATAATACCCATATTAATTCCTACTTAAAGAGTTAAATAGCCTAGTTTTGTGTTTCTAGATTCTAGGAAAGTTATCAATCCCATAACAATTTACTTGGGATGTACTACCAAATATTCCAAGATTGAGTATATATCCTCCATGGGGTATATTTAAAAATTAAAGTAATTTTTTGTGTTGATTACGATGAGTATTAATTCTCTGGTGTGATTCCAAAGCAGGAGTAAATTAGTGAGAATTGAGGAAAAATACTAAAACTATCATCTAATTTGGAACACAAAAGAAACCCTAAAAAAGCAAGTAAATTGGAACGGAGGGAGTAATGTGGAATGGTGTACTGGTATCGGCAAGCATGGAGTTTCAGTACAAGCATGGAATGGTGAAAGGATTATGCTGCAGATAGGTTTTTGTATAGGAAACTCATTCATAAAAGACAGGATAGAATTAAAAAACGATCAAGTTAATGAATCTTTTTTTTCCGAAACTTGCTTCTAAACGCAGGACAGTTCAGGCTACTTATTGCAGCCAAGAGAATGACGCAAATGATGGTTACTTTTAAGAGGGGAAATTATAACACGATTAAAATTTGCGATCCTGAATCACATTGTAGATTTAAGATTACCATAGATAGTTGATTCTGAGTCAGTTGTACAATTTGGGTCCCATGACATACTTGGGGTTATAGGATAGATTTTGAGTCACCCAAGACAATGGGATTACGCAATAATTTTTTTTTTTATACGACGAGGGTGTTAGCCAAGCACTCAAGTGTCATGAATGGACACTGGACTCAAGTTTTAATCAAGCACTCACTCATTTACATACAGCAGTTGTGTAGCTGCTTTTTCTCAATTGATTCCGTGTTAACTGACGCTGTGGACTTTATCTGGAGCCTTAACAGTAACCAAACCCTTGTTGCACCTCGTAGTTCTATTTTTATATGGTTGAAATAGGGGTGTATAGATCTCTTCTAATCCTTAGAAGAGATGGTTAAGACAGGTTTGAGAAGCCTATATAACAGTAATTCCATTTCAACCTTGTAAACACGATCAAACAGAACATCTTCAAAGCAAAAATGACTGTTTAGTTTAGGTTGGATGGGATCCATATTCAGGTGTTGCTGTTTGAAGTGATGGATCTTAAAATCTTGTCTTGGAACATTAGAGGTCCAAGCAGTTACGAATGCAATTTGCAGGAATAAGGTTTCGATTTCCACTATATATCCAAGAATCGAAAATGGAAGTTGTGAATACCAGCAACTTCAAAGGTTCGTAGTACAGAATGGATAATCTTCTCAGAAGAGGAGTGAACATTGATAACCCTGGGCACAATATTTGTAAGCAAAATATCTCTGATCAGTTTTTGTAATGAATTTCCGCTCCACCCAAAATATGAAGAATGGAGTTCGTACCATTGGTTAGCCCACTGCTCATATGCAGCTACACTTAGGCTGCAAATGAAGTAGCTATTCTAAAAAAAATAGGAAACTGACTGTAAATTAGATCTTTGGATTCGACTCCATCGCCACTGATCAAGGATCTAACAAATCTCACTTTCAAGAAAGAAGCCCAGCATTCATCTCAACTTTCCACGCTCAAAACAGTAACTCGAACGAATCAAATTGATGAAAACTTGTTCAAGAAAGTTTATGACCAAGAGCAAAGAGTCAGTAAAAATGCATAGGAAGCAAGCTTCAATTGAGAAAAACTGCTTTATGTAAGTAATCATATAAAGAGTTAGAAAAGCTAAACTGCTGCTACCTCCACAGCAGAATCCAGAACAATAGGGCATCTGCAAGCCCAAGTGCTTTTGTACTATATTTCCAGAACAATATAAAGCAAAATTCAGGAAGAATCAGATCTAATAAGATACACTGTGCAATGTGAGATGAGGAAACCTATGTTGTGAAAGGCGCTCTAGGCGCTCGCCTAGGCAATAAAAGTGCCCAGGTGCCAAGATTGTGCAGTTTTTTCTTCCTCTGATTTTTCCTCGGACGCCTAAGCATACCCTAGAACTAGGCGAAGGGCTTGGCGCCTCTCCTTGCCTAGCGCCTAACACTTCATAGAAGGATACAACATCAGTAGGATCAGATTAATTAGATTAGCAACTCCGTGTTAGTCATTTGCAAAATACAACGTAAACCATGTCAAAACCACCTAATCCCACATCAAGCAAATGTATCATCTAGCTGGCAGGGTTGGCAAGTACAAGCGGTAAAATATACATGGGATTGCCGCTTAAAAACAACAGAAGCTATCACACATAAAAACAGTATTTCTGACACTACCAGCCATTAATATTTTTGAGAGCAGGAGTTGAAAATGGACCAATATCAACTACACACAGAAAAAGAAAAACAAATATCTTAACCAAACTCCTCAGATACTGCTTCTACTTGGTAAGATATGCTCACACCTACATGAAACTCCACTCTTACTTAGACCCTGTTTTCAAGCAAAAGAGTACCAGGAAATCAGAACAATTCTGGTTCAGAATGCATGGAATTGTAGTTTATCAAAGGAATTATGCACCAAACATAAATCGGTTCTTAAGGCCTCTGCTTGACAACCTATTTCCATACATTTAACAGCCACCCAAACGGAAGAAGATAAAATCGAAAACATCTATTTTGAGTATGGTGTTACATGTAACTGAAAAGTTGAGGGAATTTGGTTGCTAAGTATATTTGTCTGAGATGTTTTAGAGTCCAGATAGAATTTCATAAGTAGTGATCATGCTCATTTTGGAAACTGAATCATCTTAAGTCTAAATTTTAGCAGGCAGGATAGCAGCAGCCACCTTGTTTAGAATCAGACATCTAACACTGAGATAAGCACCTATGTTTAACAAGACTAAAACAAACCACACTATAGATAAATCGAGATGCCAAAGACAAAAGTGAAAGTTGTCTGTTTACCTGATTTGGAATGAATTCTTTTTTCAGCATCGGCAAGTTCTCGAGCCATTAACTGATGATCAAGGTTGATTGCAATGTCTTTGGCCAGGGATCCTGCTGCGACTTCACCCATTGCTTTTTCAGTCTTCAAGGTAACATCAGCTCTTTCATTTGAAAGTAATAAAACAGTTTCTCCCCTACAAAAGAGAATTTATATATGATCAAAAAATGAAAATGAAAACAAAAACAAGATAAAAAAGTAAGGAGTAGATAACTTACCATCCATGTTTGCTGCCCAATGAAGCGCTGTCCAGCCATTATGGTCCTTGAAATCAAGCTGAGAAACCGAAACGATTGTACAACATAATAGCCCAATTGTATCCCAACATAGCACAAATGTGAATCACTCCTGACCCTTGCTGTCGAGATTAATACCGTTTCTCTCATTCCCATCAGATTTTCTCTCTAGCAACCATTTCTTCAACCAAGTCCTCAAAAAGATCTCGGACGTGTCTTTCAATCCTTGATCGACTTAAAGCTAACCTTATACCTTTGAAACCGAGTAGAAGCCCAAGTCTGGTCTCCAACTTAATCACCTCATCTTTGAGAATCCTAGTATCATCTTTAGCGGACGGGAGATACTCAAAACAAAAGATTTCACTAATGGGTGTGATCCCATTTAATGTGACGAAGAGAGGAACACGACTAGGAAAGTGTGGAAGTGCAAGAGCATGAAACTCATACTCATTAGCCTTGCTTAACTTGACACAAACATCTCCAATCATAAGACTTAAGTACTCTGGATCAATGGAATCAAGCATGAATACGACCTCTAACTGTGATCTGAGAAGAAAACATCAAAAGGTTCAGTACAACCTACAACACTAACTAGAACAAGAAAAGCACAAAGAGAAACACTTACCCATTTGGTGTCTGTACAAATGAGCTCAAAAGGATAATAATCTGCAACCAAGAAAGGAAGCTCACCACCATAACGGTTCTCTATGATGGAAATTACAACTGTTCCATTTTGAAAACAAAATTTTAAGTTCAGAATTTCTCAATCACAAAAAAGTAAAGAACAAAGTAGCAGTAGTAAGTATGTAAATAAATACAAGTTCTTACCTATGTTGTAAAAGGCGAGCGCCAAAGGCGCACTAAGCGTTGGGCTGGTGCCTGGGAAAAAAAGGCGCCCAGGCGCCAAATTAAGCTTAAATTTGATTTTTTCTAAAAAAAAAGGCGCTCGCCTAGGGCGCCAAAGGCGCTAGGCGCTGGGCTTGGCGCCTTGCCTAGCGCCTTTTACAACATAGGTTCTTACATTTCTGCCTCTCGTCAAATTCAGCGTCCTGTCCTTCCAGTCTAATCTCAAAAGTATCAGCAGTCAACTGGAAATTCTCAGCAGTCAATTCGCGATTGTCATCCATGTTTGCTCAGATTAAGCCCTAACCCTAGACAGAAGAAGAATCATCAATCAGTACAAGAAACAAGATAATAATCTATTCAATTTCAGATATATATATATATATATACATTAATTAAGAAATCAGTAGAAGAAGAAAGATGGAATTTTTATTTTTATTTTCAGATTCAATCACCTTCTTTCTTCCGCCTTTCTCCAAATCAGAAACTGAACCGCAGACCTCCTTTTTCTTGATTTTTATTTCTTTTCTTTAGATGCGGATTTTGGTGCCGCCCGGCCCGTCCCCCGCTCAAATGACCATGTGCCGTCGTTTAAGGGGCCTACATTGTAGAACTCTTCTCCAAAGAGTCGAACCCAACAAGTTTTACGGTATATGTAAAATCTGCGGATTTCAAAGTCCAACCGCAACCAAACCCTTAGAAGTGTGAATTTGAGAATCCCATTCGTTTTCACCCATAAATCTTGCGGATTGGATTTCACCTGTAATTTTATGGACGAATACGGATAAAATCCGCGGTTCCGAACTATTTGCTCACACCTACGTTGTATCCTATATAGTGTCAATTATAGAGTCATTTAATTGGGTTATGTATACATAATTCGGCCCAATATAAGTTCAATCGGCAAAGTCCATTTTACGAGAACAACAAAAATCTCTGGGTAGTGTCACTACTTCAAAATGATTCAAAATGAAGGAGTGACTACCAAGTAGAGATAATTTGCTAATTTGATCCTATTGAAGGGGTTTTACAATACTCCTTTGACCAAAAATCTTTTATCTACTTTTTCAGGCCAAGGAGTAGTTGGTGATAGACACTACCCCATAAAAAACCTATCGTGTGAAAAAAAAAGCTACACGACATATACAGTTAGCAATGAAGCAAAAAAAATTTCCCTAGGACAACAAATAGTTGATAATTTACTAATACGTTCCAAACTTTTGGGTAAATATTTGGTGTGTAGATTTTGGTATGGTAGAAGATTTGGGTCCTAAGTTTTCCTAATTTTGTATTTGTGCCGTTCACCCGTTAGTCAATTAGGTCAAGTAGCTTATCCTTTAAAGTGGTTAAGGTCGATTAGCTTCATTATTTGCACGTACACCACTCAGAATAAATAGCTCAAAATAACCATCTTTCAGTAATAATAATTCATTTTAGACTATTATAACGGATTTGTAATTTGACCAATTTGACTAACTGGTCAACGACCCAAATTCCCTTTTAAGTTGTTAAGAACTGGGAAGTTCTCCAAACTTCTGCCTCCGCGGGGGCCTCTGAAGTGGCGAGTCCAGAACAAAATTTCAATGGGACACAATTCCTTCCCGAAGATCATATAGCTAAATATATAATTGAAGAACAAAATTTCAATAGGGCACAATTCCTTCCCTAAGATCGTATAACTAAAAATATAATTGAAAAACTGATAGTAAACCACCATCATAATAAACCCAATTTCATCAATTAGTAAAAAAAAAAATACATAAATTAAGTAATTGAAGAAAAAGAATGAAAAATTTGAGTACCATAGGAATTAGAACCCTCACAGTGAAATTGATGTAGTCGAAAACTAATTAAGCTTTGGCAGTTCGGGAAATCAACTTCTTTATAGGGAACTAATGTAATCCTTAATTTTCGTAGAATCAAATTTGCAATTAAGGATGAGATTAGGTCTAAAAGTATCATTTCACACCGGCAATTGTGGGGTCACATAGCAGTTCGGGTGAAAATTGCCGGTGAACTTTTGTAGACAACTACGGGGTCACATAGTACTCAAACAACAAAATTCATGGCTTACAATTTTGTAACGACAACTGTTGCATGTAGTTATCTTCATCAATTATTATTTCAGACCACCTTACGAAAAAGGATCATCATAAACTAAAGTAGGTAAAAGAATTTCCACGGCTGATGATATCTTACATTGCTTTTAGTTCTTAATTTAAGATTGCCTGGCATGATAAAAAAATCGCCACCTGTACTGCACTTCCCCAGAAGATAGAAGAACAACTTTGCATAACACATACTTATTTACACTGCTTTTAGTCCTTCAGACTGTCCTTTTGTAGACAACTACGGGGTTTTTGAGTATTAAAGATACGTAGTGTTCTTGGAAGGAGTTTTTCACATAACTGAATTCCAAACAGTGATGACCTTAGGGAAGCTTGGTAATAATCTCTCTCAATTGGAAGGTGGTTTCGATCTGAATATCAACAGGCGAGGATGAATCCTCCCTGTTTCTAGCGCCAAAATGTTAGTTGCGGAAAATCCCACAACTACACCCAAAGAAATGATAAGAACACTAAGTTTAATTCATGAAGATAAACTTAAAGATTAATGATATTATGCACCCTTGACACTAGATATGATCTTTACACAAACTTTATATGAAGAAAAATGATGTTCTTATTGATATCACAAAGATTTATACATATAAGGAAGAAGATAACAATGGAATAGCTCTGGCATTTCTCTCTTTCTAGTGGTAAATTTCTACTCTTGGTCTTGACTGAACTCTTTCTCATCCTGCCTCTCTCTTCATTATTTGAACCCTTATATAGCCGGTCGTTAAGGTAGAAGACAACTGAGTTCACGTGTAAATCTCGACTAGCTGTTCTCTGTTTATCTTGTCATATTCGCCAGGCTTTGAGGAAGGTGTCGCTATCTCTCCTGTTGTAGTTTCGTTCTCTTCGTGTGGTGTTCTCGCGTTTGTCCCTTTCGTCGCATTGTTTTCCTTCGCCTAATTTCTCTCTTCGCTTATGCTAGTAGTCGTCTTAGTGAGGGCGGGGTTTCGGGTTAGTCTTGTGCGATATTTTGCCCCTACAAAGATCGCCCAGCTCATTAGGATTTAGGAATGACTGGAATAGACTGACTGGCTATTTCAGATAACATGATTGATAGAAATGGGAGATGGAAATGACCAGATGTACCTTTTGTGAAACTGAATTTTGATGCCGCTTTTAAATTCAAAACTAAGTATTCTTGTGAGGAACTAATCATTGGTAACTTTGCAGGAACTTGTGATGGAGTTAGATGCTACCATGATACAACACTAGACCCGCGTTCTTTGGAAGTCGTGTTATGGGCTCAAAGTAAAAGAGTTAGAAACCCGGACATTGAAGGGACTGTTTTGAAAAAGAAAAAAAAAGGGACTTTTCAAATTTCAACCATGTAGAATAGACTAGTAGGAATTTAGTAGTTGACAGTCTTAGGATTTTATCTAATTGTTTTGAGAGAAATGTATTTTTTTCCTTAGAGATTACAACCATGTAGCTGACTCTTCGGCAAAACATTGTATTAACCTCTTGCTATGGATGAAGAATGGTCTAATGACTATCCTTCTTGAAATTAAGATGAGAAATGAATCTGTTTTTAATGCACACTCCTAAAATATTTGTGATTTGTTTTAGTATTTAACAGTTTGTTTTAGTGATAATTTATGCACCACGCGTGCTAACAATTTTTTCACCCGTTTAAAAAATTCCTAAAATAAATCATATAGACAGAAAGCTGTGCACAAAATTGGACAAGGAGAAGGAGAAGCTAGCCAATTTTTTGTGATAACATTCAATCCTACAAAAACCTGGCTCTTGTATCACATTAACAAGAAGCTGTGGCTAGCACAGAAATGCCGGTCAGCAATCACGGTCAGACAAAGAATACGTGCCAACCTTATGTCAAATAATAAAATCAGATCAATGGTTACAGTAAACCCTAATCCAATCAACGGGTTACAATAAACCCTAATCCAAACTGGTAGATATCTTTGTCGTATAAGTAGGAAAGTTGTGCCCATCTTGTTCATCCCCAGTCGCCTCTCCTCACTGAAAGGAAAAAAAAAAACAGATCTAGGTTCCCTAACACTCAAAAATATCCAACAACAGCAGATCTCTCACTTTGATCATCATCATCACAACCCAACCAAGTCATGGCTGCGGATTTTAACATCTTCAACAACTATACCGATGTTCACACAATGATTTTTCCTCTCACAAAAGTAAAATATTTTTTCCGCCATTGAGGGTGATTGGGATTGCTCATTGTTTGTTCTGCCTTACAAGGGACATAGTCAAAGTGTTCATCTGTGGAGGATTAGATGCTTGAGGTATACTGAGCAGTGTGATGCCACAGACACACTGAGAAGTGTTTGCATATTGAAATGAACTGTTACAATGTTGCCGATTGATATCGTGTTTACTGAAGTTAGTTTGAATGTTTATTTTCCTTTAAACCTGTCTTAAATTTCTGTTGAAAAGCCTTGTATATGCATAGTTTTGCCTTGGAAATTTTGCGTCATAATAAATTTCCCAAATGTTTGTTCAAGTGCTATTTAACCTACACAGACAAATACCCAATATAAATGAGAAATTTCTTTAAGTGTTTTTTTAAGTGTTTAATTTCCTTAGCACTGCAATGTCTCTAACAATTTTTATTTGCATGGCCTTAAATCTGTTCAAGCGTACTGTTGTCTGTCTGTGCATAGTTTTGTTTTTGGAAGATCTTTGATTATTTTTTTTTGAAGGGAATTTGGCATCATAAAATTCCCTTTTTTTATAAGGATTTATAGAAACAATTTTCGTGCCAGTATCGTTGCTACTTTTGAACTCGTTAGAAATGAGAAATAGTCTCCACTGATTTTCTTCAGTCCACCTGACTTAAAACACAAAATACTTTGTAATGGTTTGACAACAACATGACCCATAAGATTGTCCAGATCATCAGGAAATGGCGGAGCCAGAAAGTTGAAATAAGGGGGACTAAAATTTTATTTATATAGCATTAGTGGGATAAATACAAAGGTTATGTGGACTAAATACAAACTATATGATTAAAACAAGGGCTTTTTTGTGTTTTAATGATTTTAGGGGGTTAGAGCCAGGGTTAGTCAACCCTTGGCTCCGCCTGATTGGAGGACTCGGAATAGACTGGCTAGGTCTGCTAACACTCCTAGTTCAGTTAACATGATTGATGTAAATGCATGGAAATGCCCCGATGCACCCTTTGTAAAAACTGAATTTTGATGCTGCTTTTAAATTCGAAACCAAGTATTCTTATCATGATGAATTTTACAGAAAATTGTAATGGAGTTAGATGCTTCCATAATACAGCACTAGACCCTGAATGGGTCGGTCCAATCTCATTGCATCCTTGAATGGGAGCTTAGATTAATAGTTTTCCGAGTTGGAAATGCGCTTTTGTTTTAGAGATTAAAACCATGTATTTGACTCTTTGGCAAAACATGTTATTAACCTTGCTATGGATGAGGCATGGTCCGATGACTATCCTTCTTGGATTAGTTTGAGAAATGAATCTATTTTGGTATAGACGGAAAAACCTTGTAATATCGTGAGAAAGGTGTGCACAAAATCTGACCAGGAAAAGGAGAACCTAGACAAATTTTTGTGTGAAAACATTCAATCCAAAAATAGATATGCCGGTCAGCAATCACGGTCAGGCAAAGAATACGTGTCAAACTTAGGTCAAATAATAACAGGAGATCAACGATTGCAATAAACCCTAATCCAAGCGGGCAGATATCTGTGCCGTTTAAGTAGGAAAGTATTGCTCCATTTATCCAGCCGCCTCCGTAGTGAAAGAAGAAACCAGATCTAGGTTCCCTAACCCTCAAAAATATCAACAACAGCAGATTTCCCTCTTTGATTATCATCTTCACAACCAAATCATGGCTGCCGATTTCAACATCTTCAACAGGAACAACAATATAACGCACCATGATTTTTCCTCTCAAAAATGTAAAATAAGTTGGTAAGTCTAATCTCTACATGCCACCAAACAACAAGTGACATAGTACAAATGCTCATATGTGGTGGACGAGATAGAAGCAATGTGAGGTTACGAAGGCGAGTGACATTAAGTGTTAGCATTTTGAAATGACTGAGTTGTTAAAGTGTTGTGGATTGTTAAGGTTTTATGTTCGAGGCTGTATGTATATAGTATTGACTTGGAAGATCTTTGGTTCCTTTTTATATTTTAGTGAGAAATTTTGCATCTTTGTTTCAACAGGCTAATACAAATCGTGAAATTTCCCAAATGTTTGTTCAAGTGTTTACGTTCCTTAGAGCTGCAATGATTACGAATTTAATTCAAATTAGTTTCAGTTTGTAATTTCCCGGCCTTAAATCTGTTCAATAATCCCATTGTCTTGCTTTTGGAAGATCTTGATTCTTTATGAAGGGAGTTTTTTATCCCCTTGATAAGGATCTATTAAACAAATTTTTTTTCCAAATTTTTTTCGAAGTTGTGCCCGTATTGCTATGAACTCGTTGGAAAGAGTCTCCACTGATTTTCTTCAGTCCACCTGACTTAAAAAACTAAATATTTCTGAAATGACCAGCTGAATGCAATATTAGCTAAACAAAAACGTAAGTGGAAGCAGTTTGCTCAAATAGTTTGAATGTCAGAAGCCTCTACTATGGCGGCACCATGGAGGTCTGTCCAACTCCAGTGATTAATTCACCTGGTCACTTTTTATTTTACCGCAAGAAGCATCTATCTTGACTATTTACTTTCAGCGCAAATTATTTCCCTGAATTTTTTATACCGAAGAGGTTAACAGCGTACAAGAACTCTAGGTAGCCAAAGAAAATCCTCAACTCGAAGGGCCCAAGGAGCATCCTGTTGAGCTTTGTCAGTATTATTAGCTTGTTTTCAGTACATGGAATTCTTTTTATTGGATCACTTTGAGGCTTTCTTATTCAGATTCACCTATGTATAATGGTTGTAACTCAAAGTCCATTCTTGACACTTACTTCATTGCAGTGTCCACATCTCATTATAAAGTCATCAAGCTGATCATGTCGGAATTTTATGAAACGATCAGCGCGGGAGTTCAGATAACAGGCGTCAAATATAAGAATCGGGTCCTGGACCAACTGAGCAGCTACGTAGTGTTCTTGGAAGGAGTTTTTCACATAACTGAATTCCAAACAGTGATGATCTTAGGGAAGCTTGGTAATAATCTCTCTCAATTGGAAGGTGGTTTCGATCTGAATATCAACAGGCAAGGATGAATCCTCCCTGTTTCTAGCGCGAAAATGTAGTTGCAGGAGCGGAAAATCCCAAAACTACCCCCAAAGAAATGATAAGAACACTAAGTTTAAGTCATGGAGATAAACTTAAACATTAATGATATTATGCACCCCTTGACACTAGATATGATCTTTACACAAACTTTATATGAAGAAAATGATGTTCTTATTGATATCACAAAGATTTATACATATAAGGAAGATGATAACAATGGAATAGCTCTGGTGTTTCTCTCTTTCTAGTGGTATATATAAATTTCTACTCTTGTTCTTGACTGAACTCTTTCTCATCCTGCCTCTCTCTTCATTAGTTGAACCCTTATATAGCCGGTCGTTAAGGTAGAAGACAACTGAGTTCACGTGTAAATCTCGACTAGCTGTTCTCTGTTTACCTTGTCCTATTCGCCAGGCTTTGAGGAAGGTGTCGCTATCTCTCGCGTTGTAGTTTCGTGCTCTTCGTGTTGTGCTCATCGTGTGGGTGTTCTCGCGTTTGTCCCTTTCGTCGCATTGTTTTCCTTCTCCTAATTTCTCTCTTCACTTATGCTAGTAGTCGTCTTAGTGAGGGCGAGGTTGCGGGTTAGTCTTGTGCGATAGTTTTCCCCTACAAAGATCGCCCAGCTCATTAGGATTCAGGAATGACTGGAATAGACTGACTGGCTAGTTCAGATAACATGATTGATAGAAATGGGAGATGGAAATGACCAGATGTACCTTTTGTGAAATTGAATTTTGATGCCGCTTTTAAATTCAAAACTAAGTATTCTTGTGAGGAACTAATCATTGGTAACTTTGCAGGAACTTGTGATGGAGTTAGATGCTACCATGATACAACACTAGACCCCGCGTTGCTGGAAGCTGTGTTATGGGCTCAAAGTAAAAGAGTTAGAAACCCGGACATTGAAGGGACTGTTTTGAAAAGGAAAAAAAAAAAGGACTTTTCAAATTTCAACCATGTAGAATAGACTAGTAGGAATTTAGTAGTTGACAGTCTTAGGATTTTATCTAATTGCTTTGAGAGAAATGCATTTTTTTCTTAGAGATTACAACCATGTAGCTGACTCTTCGGCAAAACATTGAACAATCTGATTGGCCTTGCTTTGTGCAAGTTCAACTTCAACTGTCAAATTAAAACCATGAGAGGAAAAATCATTGTGCTGTCTATTGTGTGGTTTAATCTTCCAGGGCATGTGTAATGCTTCCCAAACAAACCCAAAATTACATTTGTAACAATACCTACCCATTTCTGATCATCCGAGATTTTTATTCTGAAGGACACCGCATGACATTTAGAATTTCGAAATCAGAATAGAAATTTTTTTCACTCTTTCAATAGCGAGTCTCCAATCTTTCAATCGCTTGGTAACATAACAGAAAATATGTCTATGAACGATTTGTGTACCAAAACAAGTCCGGCAAGATGTTACAGAACTGATGCGTTTACATATAGTTGGACAATCTCAATACAGTGACAAGAAAATAAAAGTCATGTCTTAAACGAGATGTTAGTTACACAACCTATGTGTCTGCATTTATACGAAGATGCTTCCAAAACAAAACAAAAAAACATAATATCCATGAATCAATTCAGAATACAAATCTATCTTAATTGAAATTCCAACTACATTTTCAGATAGTAGTTTCTCCATCAGCATACAATATTCCTTTGGAAGATCTTGATTTACAATAGAGACACTTTCCATCAGATTCATTCTGATCTAGGTAACTTATTTTCCTGCTGGCATTCAGTGAGGTTTGAGGGAACGGATCTCTTCATTCTTCTTCCTACTTCATCAGTCTAAGCATTCAACACCCATCATTCATCAACTACCTGCTGAATAGGAACCTGAAAAATTCATTTATCACAACTTCAGCTTCAAAGTCATACAATGTAAATTAGGAAAATAAATCTGTATTGAGAAATATTATACCTCAAGTGGAAATCCAGTGTGATGTATTAAATCAAAACCATGAGAGGAAATATCATTGTGCGATCTATTATGTGGTTTAATCTTCCAGGATATGTGTAATGCTTCCATAACAAACCCAAAATTACATTGGTAACAATAACTACCCATTTCTGATGATCAGATCTAAGAGATTTTTATTCTGAACAACACTGCCGCCCTCACTAGTCACTCATCACCCTATCAACTTTTTCTTTCCCTTAACTAAAATATGAGAAGAATTCTAGGGTTTTTCATTTTAAAACACAGGAATGTAATTTACCGAAGTGTCCTTTTAATTTAACCCTCCCTTGGGGTCTAGCATAGGCCTCGGATTACACACCCCAAAATGTAACCGCTGTGGTGGGGTTGAGTTTCAAGTCCAGCGATGGTTTTTTTTTTCATTTTTTGTCAGAATCCAAATCGGTGATTCCTATGATATATCTATCTCATCATCATGGTGAGTAAAAGTAAAATGTTGAGTTTGGGAATGCTACCTGTCCACCTGATTAACAAGTAACAAGATTGCAGTGTTAGGAAATCACCAGAAGTCTCTACTAGTCCAAGGAGGATGGTGTCACATCCATAAATATTTGTGCAGAGCCAAGGGTTCTAAAAGAAATGTGGTGAAAACAAACCTCGTAGATGTCAAATTTTTATAGCTTGGTTGATCCGTCGACAGGTCCATGCTTATATGCACGTTCCTTATGTTGTCCAAACCTTAATTGTTAAAAAGTTCTCCAGACTCCATAGGCTCAACAAAAATGAGTCCAAATAGTCTATCGAGCAATTGAGAATGTAGAAAACTTCTAGATTATCAATTGCAGCTAGTCCTCAAAGTGAGACTGGAAAAGTAACTAAAAAAATGCTACGTTGTAGTCAGAAACAAACAGCAATGAGGCGAAGTTGGGATCTGGTAAACTGTCTCAACAAATAATCTTCAATAACCATTATTCTGAGTGATTTTCCGTTTCCTCTAAACAATAACATTCCTCCTTCTGAAGATCTTGATTTGTTCAGTCGAAAGATGCTAGGATAGTAAATTAATTAGCAATGGATTCATATAAAAAAGGGAATTGTCCAGTCGAAATCAATTGACTCAAGAGTCTTGCACAAATGACTAGCTAGTCCACTGGGACTTGATCATACCCACAAACTTCAAGTTGTGGAGAAAAATTATTTTCTAGTCTTCATAGAATTTAATGCCAAATTGGCCACGCGTTCACTAGTTGGGTGTTCTTGGCCAAGACTAGTAATTCAAATAAAATACGCATGACCAATAATGAAATAGCTGCAACGCGAGCAGCAGCCTGTGTCAACGGTTGGTAACTTGAAATTTGGGTGCCTTAAAATCCAATGACCAAATTTGTAATAAACCAAAAGATGCACCATTTCTTAAAAAACTCCATATCCTAAAAGGCTAAAACAAACTCTATTTGAAATTCAAAGAGTGAAATTCCGGGAGTCCAAAAAAAGGCCCCATTGGATCACTTGAATATCAAAAATGGTGTGCTCTTACGATTAACCTCCCCTCTGAACTGCTGCTGTTTCTTCTGTCTCCCTTTCTTCCACCCATGAGATTTCCAATAAAATGCTTAACTTCTTGAATTGCAATTCTATAACAAGGGAGCAAGCCATGAGTAGTAGGCCTAACCAATTCTATAGAACTGAATTACATATCATAGCAAGCGTTAGAATTGCAATAATGCTGTGAAGATCGGAATAATATCAAAATTTGAAAGAAAATTTTGAGATCTGAAAAAACAAAACTGAATAAGAAAGTTGGTTTCACTAAGGGGCCGACGGCGGCTGAACATATTTAGGGTGACTAATGTTTTTAGGGTTATTAGGACATGAGATACCTAGTTGATCCAACGGCTTGGGATATCATTGGGCTTGGAATATTTTAGGGCTACTGGATATGCGTATAGCAATTATTACCCTATCTTATGTGCTCAATCTCCGCTGAGATGCCCTAGATCTCGTTGTGATTTAAAGTCTCGGTTGGCCATGCGCATCTATCAGTTTCGACAAAACACAAAATGTCAATAACAAGCTCGAAGGGAGAATACTTTCCTTTCAGAGATCATAATTCGGTCGCATGTTGGATTTGTGCCATAAAAACACACAAATTGCAAACATAATTAAAAGATGTTGACAGAAAGAGCATACGTTGAACTCCAACTAAATTTACTGTACATAACTTGAGAGCAGGAGTTAAAAAGGGACATAAAAATAACAAAGCTGGAATATGCTGCTACTACTTGGCAAGATGCTCAATATGAGATAAGAAAACACCATCAGAAGTTCCATGATTAATCAGATTGACAACACCATGATAGTCATTCACAAAATACAACAATCAAGCAATGTCTATCTCCACTGGCAAGGTTGGTATCTCCTAAGTCATGCTAGATTTAGATAATACCATGAAAAAAACACACAAATTGTAAATACAGAAACCCAATTAAAAGTTGTTCACAGAGAGAGCATAATTTGAACTCCAGCTGAAGTGGCTGACCTTGAGAGCAGGAGTTGAAAAGTGACTAATAGCAACTACAAACAGAAAACCAACAAAGCTAGAGTACTGATAGTATCTGAACCGCCCTTGATTCAACTACTGCTTGAACTGGGAAGATGCTCATACCTAAATGGATCTCCCGACTTACTCGGAATTACCTGTTTTCAAACAAAAAAGCAAGAAGAAATCAGACCAATTCTAGTTCCAAACATAAATCGATTCAAACAGAGCGTGAATTAGAACCAAATTAAGCCGAAAATAATCAAAGATCAGTTAATCTATTGGTTAGAATTTATAAACATCCACATCCAAACCTTCTCCTTCCTCTTGGGAGGAGGTTCAATTTGAGCTTATCCAACAAAATTGTATGATATAATACCTTTCAATAGACCCACAAACTTAACTAATAGAGATTTGTCAAACAAAAATCTTGCTAAAATACAAAAACATTCACTTGTAAGTTCTTCCTTGCTGAAAAGGATTAGAAATCAACAAAATTGGCAACTAATAATGACTAAATATCTTACTATGGACTCCAATTACCTTAAACAAAACGGCAACCTGAAAGATCTCACCATTTTCAAATACAAGAAAATCTGCTCAAACTTTTTAGAGCTAAAATTACATTAAAATCAAAAAACAAATCACCAGTTGTAAGATCTAGATCTAAGAGAGTAATCGCACAATCTTTTCAAGAGCTATGATTACAAAAACGTTGAAAAAATTTAATTTCATATCTAAGATCAACATACGAAAATGAAGAAACACATTTATTCTGACTTAAATGAATAATACAACTTGAATCAAAATCTCCATAGCTACAAAAATAAAGAAATATAACACCCAAATTACCAAACGAATAGAGTAACTAACTCAAACTTCATGAAATATCTTACTTTCCACTAATAATGGCAACCTCATTTTCAAATACAAGAATATTTGCTCAAACTTCTTAATTAGAGCTAAAATTACATTAAAATCAAAAAACAAATCACCAGTTTTAAAGATCTAGATCTAACCTCAACAGTGACAACTTCTTCACCAGGGAACTTCCGGTAATTGAACCCTTTAAGTTCCGAAACTCTAGTGCCTTGGTGGCGGAGGCAGAATAAGACTTCCTGATTACCAATTCTGCGAGGTATTTTCATGTGTAATATATTTCTAGCATCTCTGATCGTTGTGATCTCCACACCACCAAACAAACATTCTATTTTCGAATTGGTATCATAGAGAATGTCATCCGGCTTGATCTCAACATTAACAGCCATGACCATATGAGAAACATCAGAATATATCCAATTCGGGGTATAAGAGATTATTCTGACTCTCCTCTCAGATTCTTCACTTGTTAACGCTTTCTGGAGATCAACTTCACTCCGATCAGGTGAAGACAAGGTGCTTCGAATTATTTCTGCATTTAATGCATCGAGGTCCGCCATCGAAAAAAAAAAAGCAAGAAGATGAGTAGCCGTAATTTGGGTGGGAAGGGAGGAGGAAAATGAAAAACCCTAGTCTCAATAATTGAAAAAAAGAAGACGACCAAAAGAAACCCTAATAGTGTCATTTATTTGGGCTGACGAGAGTGAGTGTACTCCTTCGAGACGACGGAAAATACTCCCACTGGATGCCAAAGGATTTGGATTTGACCCGCAAAATAAGAGGACATGGATCTGCTCAACTGAAATGGGCCTTCAAAGTATAACTTGTGTCGTGTGGTTTTTAATGAAAAATGAAACCTACAGTTACACCCACTTTTTCAAAAAAATATTACCCACAAACTCACGGCCGGAAAACTTTATACGGGCATCCTTTTTTGGTAAAGAAATTCCTCGGAGACTTATTATTTTCCCACAAAATTGGTCAAAAAGACCAAAACAGAAATTTTCTGGGTGAAATAGATTCTTAGCTTTAGATACGGTTGATATAGCCAAAAAACAGAAATATACTGTTTATATAGCCAATTTGGATATTTCACCCAGGAAAAAATAAATAAATAAATAGGTTCTACCTAAAATAACCCCCACTATACAAACTTTTAAATTCAACCCAACACAGCATCTTCTCTTTTTTCTCCCGTCGATTTCTTCTTCTTCAGAACGATTTGAACCCAACCAAGCAAACACAACAGATTTAGGTTTTCATATCAGGGATCGATTTTCAGAGATCAATCATCAATCATGGTGGTTATTGTTTGTTGAATCGAAGTTAAACAGTATTCAACCTTCAAAAATCGATCGTGAAATCTTTCGTGAAAGTTTCGCTTTGTTGATTTCTGTTTCATTCATCCAATTTTAATTTTGATTTTGGTTTATTTGTTGTAACGCTCGCTCGCTTTGTGTTTATTTTGGGTTCAATTTTTATTTTTGTTAATTTTTGGGTTGGGGTTGGTGATTATCCAGAGTTTTACTAATAACCAATTTTTGGGTTTAGTTGGTGCTTCTAAACGATTATTTGTTTCTATGCAACATTGATTGTTCATCAAAGTAATTTTAGTTTATACTTACTAAAAACAAACCAAATGTTGAAGTTGATTCTTAATTTTTCATTGTTTTGATGTGAACCGAATTGCTATAATATCATCATGTTTGTATGAATTTAGTGAATTGAGCTAGTTGTCTAGAGAAAATTAATGTCGTGTTCAAAAATGAATTTGATTTGGTTAGTGTAGAAGATATGGATTGACTAGTAGAAGACTAATAGTGTTAGATTTGGATTTGAAACATAAACGATAGAATGAAGCTAGAGATTTTCTTTGAAATCAAGTATTCGGTGGGTGGAATTGATTATATGTGACAGGTCAGTAGTTACATCCCGTGTTTATGTGTTTGCAAAGTTGTTAACTAAATAATTATGCTTGTTTCATCTAGCATTAAACCAAGATGGTATAATAAGTGCATATTTCTTCACATCTCTATAACCAAAGATGGGATAATTTATAGTATAATAAGTGCATATTTTTTTAGATGAAAAATATGGTATAATGCTAGATGAAAACCAAGATGGTATAATAACTATTTGTATGGTATTAAAGTTTTAGGAACAGATCATTACTTTTAGAGATGCAAAGAAAGTCTATCATTTGTTTGTATATTCCTTTTGTAGATGGATCGTCATTTTCTCTTTGTGGTTATCCGGGGTACCGATGCATGCCCATACCATGTTAATGTGAATTCAACAGTTGATGAGTTGAAGTCGCATGTTTGTTCTCATTGGAATATCATTTCAACGGACTCAATTCAGTTTGTATTTGATTTATGAGGGGAGAAGCAATGTTGTTGATGTGATGTGAAGCTCTGTATTTCTTATCATTGTGTATTGTTAAGGAGTTATCTTTCTTGGAGCTTCGTTTATTTGAACGTGTTCCTCTTCGTTCTCCTGATTTTGTTCGTGAACCTACTATGAGCGAGATTCGTTTAGCACCATACCCTAGCAGAGATCAGTTTGTTATTCCTCGTCATATTCCTAGCAACATTACAATGAGCGAGTTTCATTTAGCACCAGACCCTAGCAGAGATCAGTTTGTTATTCCTCGTCATATTCCTAGCAGCATTACAATGAGCGATTTTCGTTTAGCACCAAACCCTAGCAGAGATCAGTTGGTTCATCTTCCGAGCAGCAGTAAAGTTACTCGTACAACTACAATGACGGAGTTGCTTTTAGGTAAAGGCAATAGCTCAGATCAGTCACCTATTCCTTCCTCTCAAGAACTTGTTTCATCTCAAGATATCCCCATGTCTCAAGAACGTGCATTCAATGGAAAGTTGGCAATTAAAAGATCTTTAAGGCTATTTGAATGGGAGTTTATTATAAAAGGTGTTGGTCAAGATTTTTATGGAGGACGAGATGAAGCCTCAAATCTTGTTGTTGAGAAATATAACCATTTTTTGGTCGCAGGGTGAGAGTCACAAGAGCAATCTAGAACTGTGATACGGTGGAATGTTATTACAAGGAGAAATTGGAATGCGATTTGGATGTTCCATGGCTCCAAGACTTCAATGAAGGGTCATTTATTCCTCAAGGCCTATAACGGGGAACATAAATGTTGTGTCAAGTTATAGTGACGGAACAAGGGCTGATCCAGTTACGCGCGAACTTGTCAAGAGCTTGATATTTGACCAGATGGAAATTTAATCCCAACAAGAAAGTCGTGGATATTGTTAAATAATTCAAAAGTGATTATGGGTTAGAATTGAGCTATGATCAAAGCGCATGCCGGGAAAGAATTATGTTTGAAGGAATTTATGAGCAGGACACTAAATCATACACCGACTTGGTTTGGTGGTGTGAAGCCGTGAAGAAACGCGATCCAGGTAGTAGGGCTGATTTAGTTGTTGAAAGGGGCTAGTTTAAGAGTTTGTTCTTAGCCTTCGATGCTTGCATATCGGGTTTCGAATATTGTCGCCGGTATTGTTCTTGGATGCAACTTTCCTAACTGGAAAATTTAGGGGTTGTCTTATGGCGGCTACCGAGAAGAATGCGAATAATGGTAAATCTTCTATTTTTAGATTTTAAATTTTGATGTCAGATTATAAATTTGAATGAAATTCATTAAAAAAAAAATTGTCAGATTATCACTAGATGAAACCAGTTTCATCCTTAATTTGTGAAGTCAGACTAGAGAATGAAACTGGTTTCATTCTGTACAATAGCAGTTTCAGTCAGTTTAATATGATTTAAGAGTTACCGATTTTCATAAACTTGAACCATTAGATACAGTGTTTAAACAATTGTGTTGAGTTTGATAATCGGGGTACCTTTTATATTGTCAATACATTGCTTCCTTCGATTTCTAGCGAAGATAATGTATCGACCCAATGTATTTCAGCTGATTTGGAACCTGATTTAGAGTGTGCTTCCCGAATCGAAAATAATATACATTCTATAGTTTTTGTCCATGTGAGTGATTTATTTATCTCAACTAAGGACTATTTGATATTGAGAATGGATTTATACATTTTTTTCGATGTTTATAGTGGGTGCAGGTTCATTTTTACAGCTGACCAGAATTTTTGGATTGATCACCAACTTTTCAGACTTTATATATATGCTTCGCAGTTTACTTTGGTGTATCATCACCTGGTTTGAGATTACATGATACTGCAAGCAGGGAAACAAATACCTTTCGCTTTATGGGAGTCAACCCATACGATTTTGCTTCATGGGAGTCAACCCATCAGATTTGTTTTCTTTCCTCTATCTTTTATTTGTTTGCTTGAATTTCTCATCTTAATTTCTACGTTGGATGACTCAATTACATTGAGGACAATGTAATGTTTAAGTGTGGGGGAGTGGCGCTTTCGTTAGGAATTTTGATATAAAAAGAAAAAATATATATACAAAAAAAAAAAAAAAGTACAAAAAAAATGACCAAATTGTGTAGCGGGTCAAAAAAAAAAAAAAAAATTATTATGATTGTTAGGTTATGACTCACTGTGAAATGTCCTGTTCCTTTTTGCATGTTATGACCACATGTTGGATGGACTGTTTCTTTTGTTCTCTTATCATTTTATGACCAGCTGTGTAGCGGGTCTAAAAAAAAAAAAAAAAAAATGATCATTTGTGTAGGCGGGTCTTACTCTCTTTTATGACATGACCAAATGCGGTGGCGGGTCAATTCTTTTGTTTTGCTGAGGACTAGCAAAATATAAGTGTGGGGGTGTTTGACAAGCACGCAAGTGCTACATTTTATACCCATATTTATATTAGCCAGGACTCAATATTTTGGCTAACGATACTATTTTAGTGCTTTTGTAGAAAGTACACGCAAATCCGATTTCGGAAAGAATAAACAGTTAAGTGAACAACTAAATGGCGGTTGCGGCAAAATTCACCGAATATGGGTGGCCTGGTATTTTATATATCAGCACCAAAAAGAGACAGAGATTATGAACCAGATTGTAGGCTTCCAAGTCGACTAGTCACGTGGTGCTTTTGGAAGCTAAGGCAAATAAGTGAAGTGTGACGTGTCTGGATCTCCACCACATCTCATTTATGGAAACAGAAGAAAGACATTTCTTTCTAGCAGCTGCCTCATTTCGTCTCTCTCGGTCAGTTGTGTAGCTGAGCAGATAAATGGGAACAAGAATTAAATGACAGAGAACACACAGAGAGGTACAAGTTCGTGGTGCAAAGGCTTGGTCCGTATGTAGCTGGGAATTGAATCATATGGGTCCATCTGTGGCCTGGGATGCTTACGAGACACTTGATGGGTGATTTCCGACGCAGTGGTGATACTTTTTATTGTGGTTTTGTCTAAAATGAATGATGATGGACTGAAATGGAAGGAAGGAAGTAGTGCTGTTGCCCTTGATTCAAGGCTACCGTATGGCTAGAATCTCAGATGTGTAGGGAGATAATTTCTGCTGGTTCTCAGTATTTTCAACAGCAACTATGAGTTCACATGGAGCTCAAGCTACTCGTCCAAATCAGAAGCTGAGGAAATGAAGTTATTACACGAACTGTTGGCACTGGTTTAGGAAGGTGATTAGCCGTCCAGGGAGAAAGAAAATGATGATGTAGCCAAGACAGCCAAAGAATTGCTTTTGGTGGCGAAGAACTGAAGTAGGCTGGACTCCGGTGGTCAGTGTGGGGTGGTTTGGTCATGCTGTTTAGGAAGCAGTTCCGGCGATCGGTTGCTATGTCCAGTCAGTGGGCTGATGGTCGTGAATTTGTGAGACGTGAATGCAGACAGTTTAGGGTACAGATGGGGTTTTCATGATAAATGAAGTTTGACGAAACTGCAGCTGTTGTTCGAGTCAGATGGAACTTATCTTGTACTGCCAGTAATGACGAAATTTGGTTGAATTCTTGTACAACCCGGTTGCTGGTGATAACCTGGAGACTCCTACAGTTGGATGTGAACAGAAATATAAGAGAAAGGGAGTTGTTGCTGCTGCAATGGTAGCGAGACAACAAGTTGGTGTTGTGGTTTCGAGATAGTGAGAAGATAAGGAGCTGCGGTGATCATCTGCCGTGATTTAATGCTCTCAATACTTGTGGTGTGAATCTTGGGGCAGTCGAGAGTGAAGAATGGTCGAATTCGACAGTTGTTTGGTCGAGTTTCTGCGCCGAGATGAGAAGTTTGGGGAGGAATGAGGCTAGAGATGGATTCGAATTGGCTGGGTCATAATTTGAGCTCTTGGTTCTCGAAATAATGGACAACGAGAACAAAAAGAAGTTGCAGTAGCAAGAGGTTCACGAAGGGAATAAATTTGGTTGCTTCCATGGCATTAATTACAGGGGAATGAGATTAAATGGGTCGAGTGTGGATGATTTGAATTGGCTATGTGGGTTCGCCTGAAATGATTATGACCTGGTGGAGTTGCGGACGCTATGCTGCTGTGAGTTTTCAAATGATTAAGAACGGGGTTCTTGTCACGGACACATATGGTTGTTTTAGTTGTTGGTGCCAGTGGAGGAGAGGCTTAGCCGGACAGAATGGAGTCAAGTCTCCATGGAGTTTTTACTGTGGGTGTAACAACAACAGTTGGTGTTCGAATGTTGACGGATCTGAATCTATTGTAGGGAAGATCAGCTGGTGGCTTAACTTGGACTGAAATCTGGTCGAAATGGAGGTTGACTGTGATGAGAATATTGGGTATAAATTGAATTGTGAATGAAGGAACAATTGCAGCTGCTATTTAGGTTATGAGATGAACTGAAGTTGGTTGGTCGGACGATGGAGTAATGCCTAGACAGACGGATATGAAATGACCGATTGGCTGGTGTTTACATGGACTGTTGGTTTGTTGGTCGAGCTGATTGAATCGGTGGCAATAGTTAGAGAGGGCCAGACAGAGAAGATGAAGGATGTGAACTGAAGTATACATGCGAAGTGGCCGGACCATGGCAGTTTGCGATTTGGAAGTGAGGTGACCGAGTTGGGCCTTTGGCACAAGTCCACTAGGTCTTATTTTCGAGCAGCTAAGCACCTATATGAGCAGAAACGAACAGAAAGTAAAGGGAGGCCGACGTCCAGAGATGGGAGTAACAAAACCTTGAGAAGGTTGGCGGCTGCGGAGGTGACTTCGGTGCGAGAACAACTGAAGACGAAGAAGACCCGTCTATATTTCGGTTTAATCTTCTCATTCTCGTGTTGTTCAATATTTTTATAGATTTTTAAGAAACCTATGGCTATGTCTTGCTAGACTTTTCGTAACTAGGGTTTATGGAGGAAACTACTTTTAAGCATAGACCATTATGAAATAAATTCGAATTAATTTGGTATTAGGCTATGTGAATTGAATTTCGAAATCCAATAATCGTGGTTTATTGATTTTATAGATAATATGTGTTGTTGTCTTACCGGCTTTGTAATATACAAAAGCCTAAATGCATAAATGTGATAGTTTTGCAATTCAGTTTGTTATAGTATTTGATAATCCATGCTTAGGTTAAATCATTTGATGGGTTATGCTTAGACGAGGCAAATAACAATTGTGAACCTACTAATTATCTTTTCAATAATTTTCTTGTCATTATAATTTGATAGCCCATGCTTGGAATACTTTGATGGGTTATACTTTGGAGATGCAAGTCATATTAGAGAAAGTTATACCAATAATAGGCGTTGCAATTGAACAAAGATATAGACTCATATGGAATTCGAATTCTTTTCGGTACTCAATTAGAAATAGTAGTGGAATCCATTGACTTCCAGTTCAGGCGCTCTCTTATCGTATCTATTTTAGTTTAGTTGAGTTTTTGTCTTCATTCTTTAAGTCCTTAATTATTTCAAAAATCCAAAAACAACATCTCCGGTTAGTCGATCGTAATTCATTGATTCTGATATTTCCACCGCTCTCACTGAACGACCCGTACTTGCCTCTGTCTACTAGTTAGACACCGTGCGATTGCGGTTTATTTTTTTTTTCGAAAATAGAAAGGTTATATTAAGAAAAGAAAACGGGCGAGGCCTGCATAGTTCAAGAGTTACAGATTAATAGCCTTAAGCCTAAATTACATGTGCGAAACGACTTCCCCAATTGTGGAGCACCGAATTTGCATCAACAAAGCTAAAAACATCCGTATCACAATTCCAAAGCACTAGGAGTCTTAACCAAAACGATTATCTCTTCCACTCGATCTCTTCCTATGTCCAAACACTCCCTATTGTTCCGTTCAGTCCATAAGTTCCAAACGATGGCGAAGTGTGTCATATTCCATAATGCTTTACATCTGTCCTTTAAAACGTTCCACTTCCACGCAATGAAAACTTGCAGAATAGATAACGGCATAGGCCATGATATGTGAAATGATTTGATAAAGAAATCCCATACCTTAAAAAGAGAATTCGATTGGATCAACATGTGGTCTCCATTGCCTCTTGAACGTGGTTGCCAAAATACACATATGTCGGATTCAAGTTGGACACCTCATTTGTCCGAGCATAGTCCAGTAGGTATAGAATTATTGAAAGCCGCCACAATAAGAAGCTTACCTTGTTTGGAATCCCTTTTAACCAAAGAATGTTCTTATAGCTGCATTCTTCCACATTACCTAACTAGCTTCATAGCACATTTTGGATAGGTTTTCCACAAACTTAACCTCATCGCCTTCTACAAGAAATGCAGGACAGATCCTAAATCACGTTGTAGTAGATCCCACTCCATCTTTTCATTTTGATTAAGAGCCTTTTGAAATTTCTACCCAACGTCCATTAGTGATCATCTCAGCTATGGAAACTTGTTTATTTCGCAGGCCTTGAAAATAACCTAAACAAGTCCTTGAGACATCCCTGTCAACCCAATGATGCGTAATCCCAATATTTCTACCACTGTTTATTTTATACGTTACAAATTTAAGAATTTCGGGAACTATCTTTGTAACATTCCTCCATAAACTTCTTCCTTGAACGAGAGAGTCATCACTGCAAAGCAATTTCTTCATTCACCTTACATTTTTGTTGTGCTATTCTTCTCCATGAGCACCTCGTTGGGTCTAATACCGCCAAACCCACTTAGCGAGGAGAGATTTATTGGTTAGTCTTAGGTTTTTAACCCCTAACCCTCCACTCTGTTTAGAGGTGCTAACCTTTGGCCAATTCACCCAAGACATCTTTTTTTTTCCTTCAACAGCACCCCAAAGAAAGTTACGCATCAACTTTATCATCTTCTTCTCAATACACACAGGCAGATGAAAGAGAGACAAAAAATAGATTGGCAAACTTGAGAGGCAGCTCTTTATGAGCGCTAACCTACCCGCTTTGTTGAGAAATTTCTTTTTCCAAGAAGCTAGCCTCACTTCCATTCTTTCTAAAACAGACTCCCAAATAGAAGTGTTTCTGGAACAAGCACCAATCGGAAGGCCTAAATACTTAATAGGAAGAACTTCTGTTTTACAACCCAACTCTTTTGCTAAAAGAGATATAACATGATCAGCACCTATACTGACCATAGTGCTTTTCTCGAAATTCAACTTCAAACCTGTCAGTTGTTCAAAAATAGTGAGAATGATGAATAGTCTAGTTACCTCCTCTTCTTTAGCGTCGATAAAAACATTAATTGCGGTTTATTATATAGGCATCTCCGGATCCTATCGGCAACAACTTCCAAAGAAATATTGGTGGGATTAGAAACATTAATTGGTTCACTAGGTTTTGGAATCACAATAGTGGAACAATTATATGTAGTTGCAGCATGGTGTGATTTGACGACGACTTTAGCTCCTCTATGCTCACGGAGCTCTTGGAATGCAGATTCCCAATAAGCACGACTTTCGTCTAAATTTTGTTGCAAATTGGCTAAAGTAAGTTTCGGATCATCACTTCCAAAACGCTTTAATAAAGCAAAACAAAAGTTATTCCAAGACCCTGAAATATAATCTTGCATCCACTTGTACCATTTAAATGGACTACCGATAAGGTGATTAGAGGCTGTCTTCACAAAATCTTTCGAATGAATTTTACGAAATTCAAAAATTAACTGTGCTTGAAATAACCAACCTTCGGGATCTTTGTCATCGAATTGCCCTGGGCCCAGTTACCTCCCAAAATAGGACGCCGTTTTCTGTTCAAGTGCTTGGTGTTCGGTGGAAATTTGCAAGCCTTGTGAGATTTGAATAAATCCCTGCAATTGGTAATGCACGAGTTCTTAACGGTAAAAGAAACCAACCCAAAAGATGCTGGTTGTCTACATGGAAGCTTTGGAGTTTACAATGAGTGCACCTGCAGCCAGTTTTAACACTTTTGAAACCACTAATTGTTGTAAATTACGAATTGTACAAATGGTATAATAGTTACGGATTTGAGCTCTTGTAAGATTTTCACAGAGTAGCCTAGTCTTGTAGTCTTTCAAGAGCACACTGACAATAGTTAGTCTGCATATGGCAAAAACAAACAAGAGTAAGTAATCTCCCGACTAGGTCCATACATTTAGCAAAAATAAAATGAGGTCCAAATACAGCTAATAAAAATATACAAAAGCAAGTGACAAGAGACTTCTATTCAATGGCCAAGATCTACATGTTTTGCCGGTCTCCACTGGACTTGCTTTTACCACAATTCTGCTACTTGAGCAGGATCTGATTAACTAATGGGAACCATTTACATATTGAGCCCGCATTCAGCCTGACAACTTCTTATTTGTAAGTGAACCTTCCACTCCCCTGTTGAGCTTGGCATTTTCCTATTCAATGGAGACTAGATCTGGTGTCACGTAGGGGCAGATGTCAATTATTCAACATTCCCCACCCGAAGATAAAGTCATTTAACTGGGCCAGGTATACATAATTAGGCCCAATGTAGGTTCAATCGGCAAAGTCCATTTTGGGGTAGCTTCGTTCCTCTATGGTAGTGTCGTTTCTTCAAAATGAAGGAAGGGCTACCAATTAGAGCTAATTTGATCCTATTAAAGTGGTTTGCAACACTTCTTCACCATAAAGTTTTTCATACACTTATTCGTACGGATGAATAGTTGGTAGTGGGCAGTGCACTCCAATCAATCAGAGCTTAATTGGGGGCCATAGATTTTAATTAGGGGCCTCACCCATTTTATTTGCACCCAAAATTTTCAGGGGCGTATCAATAATAAAGTGAAATACTATTTTACTCCTTGTTTTTTTAAATTTTTTTTTTTAAAATCAAAATCAAAACTTTAACATCAAAATTTTAAAATCAAAACTAAAACTTTAAAATCAAAATTTTTTAGAGATTTTTTTTTTTTTGGAATTTTGTGTTTGCAAGTTTTTTTCCGCTCAAATTTGTATGAAAAGTCGTTATTGTTTCAGTGACGACTCTGAACACTCGTTATTGTTTCAAAAGCGACCCTCAAGAGTCGTCATTGTTTCAGTGACTATTCTGAACAGTCGTTATTGTTTATAAAAGAGTCGTTATCTACTTTGAAGAATGACCTACGTGTTTAAACATTAACGACTGTCTAGAGTCGTCACTGAAAAAATGACGACTCTTTAGTGTCGTTTTTTAAACAATAAACTGTTTAGAGTCGTCACTGAAACACTTAAATACCATGACGACTTTTCATACATATTTGTGAATAAACTGTTTAGAGTCGTCACTGAAACACTTAAATACCATGACAACTTTTCATACATATTTGTGCAGAAATAAAATAAAATAATAATAATAATAATTTGCAAACGTCAAATTTGAAAAAAATAATTAAACTCTAATTAAGTAAAATGAATACTAATTAAGTGAGATTACCACTAATTAGATAAGGGCTAGATTAGTCATTACCAAAATATTTGGATAAGGGGTGACTCAAATTATGTTTGGGTGACCTTTTTGTCCTCTAGTGGGAGTCCCCCAGTAAAATTCATGGCCCCCAATTGATTTCTGCGAACAATCTGTCGAGTGAAAAAGAAGGCTAACTGCATAAAAACAAAAAAGTGAAAAAGAAGGCTACACACCAAACAATTAGCCGTCCATACAAAGTTTAGATATTTTTTAATACGTTGCAAACTCAAAGCCTCTTTTTTTTTTCCTCGCATTTTTAGGGAGACCCCAAACGAATTAGGGGTGACACTAAAAAACAAAAAAAGGTCAGACAAACTTAAATTTAAGCTACCCCTTATCTTCGATTTTTCGAAATGGTCAATATACCCTTATATAGTCGGGAGCCTACACCATAATCGGAGGTTAAAGGTGAATCGATAGGTTAAATTGAAACTGTACCTACCGATTATTGTGTAGATACTTCGGCTAATAATCCATTTTATAATTGGTAGCTTATCCAACTTGTAAGACTACCGATTATAAGGAGCCCCATATTCAACCTTGGCCAAATTCCATAGGTTTTAAGGGGTGCAGAGCCAACCATAAACAATTGACTTGAGCTGTGGATGTAACCATAATCGGAAGCCTAATAGGTTACATACACTACCGATTATAAGTTGCCCCAAAATGAGTTTTCTCTAAAATCCTTCACGTAATGAATTTTGAAATCTACCATAATCGGTAAGGTATATAATTATATAACCCACCGATTATAATGAACCCCGAGATCCAACCTTTACCATATTTCATAGGTTTTGAGTGTACACTGACCAGCCATAACCACTTGGTTCGTGTTTTGGATGCAAGCGTTAATCAGAGTTAAATATATTACCAAACCATCCGATTATGGGTTTCCCAAAATGAGTTTTTTCTAAAATCCTTCATGTAAGGAATTTGAAATATACCATAATCGGTAGAGTTAACAACTTAACAACCTCATCGATTATAAGGAGCCCCAGATCGAACCCTTGCCAAATTCCATAGGTTTTGAGTGTACAGAGCCAGGCCTAACCATGTGGTTCGTGATTTGGATGTAGCCATAATCGTAAGTCAAATAGGTCCACAACCTACCGATTATACTGATTGCCCAAATTTAGTTTTTTCTAAAATCCTTCATGTGATGAATTTTGAAATCTACCATAATCGGTAGAGTTTATTACTTATTACCGTCCGATTATACGAAGCCCCAAATCCAACATGTGCAAAAATCCATAGGTTTAGAGGGTACAGAGCCAGGCATAACCATGTGGTCCGTGATTTGGATGTAGCCATAATCGTAAGCCAAATTTGTTCCAAAACCTACCGATTATAGGTTGCCCCAAAATGAGTTTTTTCTAAAATCCTTCATGTGATGAATTTTGAAATCTACCATAATCGGTAGAGTTTAAAACTAATAACACTACCGATTATAAGTGGCCCCGGATTCAACCTTTGCCAAAAACTATAATATTCGGTAGACAAAACAATAATCGGTAGTTTCACAAAATAATCGGAAGCAAACTCTTGTAATCGGTAGGATGGGGTCTATATATTAGTGTTTGGAAATTGTTTTTGACTCATTGTGAGATAACTCCCAATTGAGCGAGAGAAGAAGAAGAAAAAAAAAAGAAGTGGGAATATGTTGCCAACTTCCGATTGTTGCCAACTTCCATAATCATGGATGGGTACGAAGAAGGACGTGAAGTTGTTGAAGTTCAAGGTTCACTACCGTTTAGAGATGACAATTTGGGGTATATGTTGGGGAGAAGAAGAGTCACGAGGGAAAGAAAGAAGATTCGGTTTGAAATGATATTCGATTAAATCTTTCCATCGCCCTAAGGGTTCTAAAATGAGCCTCATAATGGAAGTTGGATCTGTTCCATCTCCGCCATTCCCCGAGAGATCATTCTATAACCTCATCATTGGTTTTACCCCTCAATCGATATTGATTCACAAGATAAGTTAAATGGACGAATTCTTCGACGTGTACATTTATTGAACCTACTCGGCAAGAGAAAAGATCAGCAGAGTGACGGTTGTTTGGAGTTCTAGGTGTCGGCGCAGAATTTTTTCGTGAATTTTCCCCAAATAACTCATACTCATTATGCCTCCTTGCCTACGTTCTTCTCCTCGTCTTGGATAGAATTGAACATAGCGCCTACATAAAGATAAATCTTCTTCAATCGTGAACTCCGTAGGATTAATGAATGGTTGGGCCATTATGTTGAAGATGATGTTGGAGAGAGTTTAAAGGTATTTGTGTTCCATAGAGAGTAAAAGGATACAATCTTTATATAGAGTTTAGAGTTCCAACGGCTCTATTTTGTTAGGCAACTTTATAATCGGTAGTCAAATGAAGTATTTTCACTTCCGATTATCTGATTACCCCAAATTTTGTTTTTTGCAGAAATCTCAATATTTTCGAATTTGAGAACTATATTAATCAGTAGTTAATAAGACTTCCGATTATACAGATTGCCCCCAAATTTTGTTTTTTAATTGTCTTTTTTTTCGAATTTGGGAACTAGAATAATCGGTAGTTAATATGACTTCCGATTATAAAGTTGCCCCAAATTCCTTCCTTGACGAAATCACCAATTTTGGGAATTTAGGAGCTTTAACAATCGGTAGTCTCGTGAGGTTGTTTTTGCTACCGATTATTATAGAAGCAAGATACGCGTTAGGCACAAAATCGATAGTAATCGGTACTATAATATCGTTACTAAGCTTCCGATTGCTTTATAATAATCGGGCATAAAATAGCTTCCGATTATGTAAGGGCATTAACGTATTCTCCGCGTTTTTGGTCATCCCTTAACGGTGTATATGGGTTGGGAATAACAAAGTCGCCCCTAATTCGTTTGGGGTCGCCTCTAATAAATGCCAGGCTTTTTTTTTTTTTTTTTTTTTTTTTTTTTTTTTACACGCCTCATCATTTGCCGTCCAATTGTAACTTTTGCATTTTTCATATAGCACGAGATCTCCTTCGTATGAACCTGTCCTCCAAAATGAGGGAGTTGGTCTCACGATGAGAAGACCCACAGGTGATTACCCAACAAAACAAAATAAGGACACTAAAGAGTAACGAGGAAGGATCCATTCACACTTTTATTATCACACTATCTCACACATTGGACGTCATTTTTGCAAATCAAACCCAAACCGTAATGAATTTGAAGCTAATATTTTGATGATATGTTCCTATTACCAAGTTATACATGCCTAGCAAAAATGAGCACATTCCGAAATATAAAACCTCACGATCTACCGGTCTCAATTTCGACGGCCAGAAATGACATGATTTTCAACGGCTCATTTTTCAAAGTAGTAGATGATGATGTTATACGTCTCGGAATACGCTCATTTTGGTAGGCACGTAGAACTTGGTAATAGGAACATATCCTCAAAATATTAACTTCAAACCGCTGAGTTTGGTCTTAATTCGTAAAAATGACACCCAACGTGTGAGATAGTGTGATAATAAAAGTGTGAGGGGATCCCTCCTCAAGAGTAATACATTCAAATGCCTTTATCCACGTATTTTTCATAATGGCTAAATTGTCCTTGATTAATCAGTGTTAATAATTAGTATGACTAATTAAGCTGGTTATATGATTTGTGTTTGAAATTAGAGCTTTTACATGCCGGAGAAGAAATATTATATTAGTGAGAAAGAAGAGGAAGTCGGGGAAACCATTGAAGCAAAACTAGGTTTTGGTGATTTCAATATAATAGATGGTACGAAGAACAAGAAGAAAAAGAAGAAATATATTCACACAGTAAAGAGATCATGTTACAAGTTCAACGATTAGAGACGAGGATCTGGGGTATTTTCTTGATGATCCATATTTTTGAGGAGAAACCCTAGATGATGATCTAATGAAACAAAATGAAGAATCACGTCAAAATAAAAACAATAATGCTTCAAACAAGCGTGTATTGTGTTAAAGAAACTCAAATACCCATATTTTATGTGATCATTAGCAAATAAACTCTATTCTTACATGCATTTAATGCCATTGGCATCCTAGAATCCGTAGGTAGTAGATTATGATATCTACCAATTATACATTTCTATTCCGAAATTTCGATAAGATCGATTACAACCAATTATATAAAAAGCCACAAGCTAATTTTTTTTTTTTCCAATTTCGAATTCTCCATCTTTCATAATTGGTAGTTTAATGAAATATGATATCTACTGATTATGAATATAGTCCCAGAGAGAAAAAAAATCGAAGTTAGAAGTTTTCCAATTTTTATACTCATAATCGGTAGTGTTGCATGATTATCTATCTACCGATTATGAAAGTAGCTCCAAATATAGCTTTTTTTTTTTCAAACTTAGAAACTTTGAAATTTTTCTACTTTCACAACTAGTAGTTTTGACGAATTAGATATTTACTGATTTGTGAAAGTAACCCCAAATATAAAATTTTCATAACTTACAAGATTTTGAATTTTTCTACTTTCACAATCGGTAGTTTTGGAAATTTGATATTTACCGAATGTGAAAATAGCTCTGAAAATAAACTTTTGCAACACTTATTTACTGATTATACTAATTTCCGGTATCAGGAACCACTAGTTTTTGGTTACACTAAGTCGTAACTGGGTTTAGTTTTCTACGTACCGATTGTAAACTAACTCTCGGTAGTGGTGTAAAAGCTTAAACCTCTGATTGTTGTTGTTTTTTTTATCCATAAATCTAAATTTCTATATATAATCGGCAGTATGTGGTTTTTAATTATCAACCGATTATGCCACTATCGGTAGATTATTAAAATCTTATGCTGACTTGTTGTTATCATACGTAGATCATTGTAGCGGTTGATCCTGATTCGTATTAGTGGCCTATTACCTCCCCACAATATGCTAATTAATTATTATCTGGTATGATACCTACCTACCCGTGTTCTAAGAGTTTATGTTATTTGTTTAGACTCGTAATTTAGTTTGGTTGTATGCGCATTTAGACATTTAAATTTAAGGTGGAGGCAAAGAAATGTCTTATTAACAAGGAAAAAAATAAAATGTGCGTAGTAGTTTTGAACAATCAAGTAAAGCCTAAATGATTTAAAATGACTTACGAGAGAAGCGGCTAGCAAAAAGTCCCTCAAAAAAGAATCGTAAGTACTAAAGAGAAGTATGGATGCATTTTAAGATTATCTTCCATGTACCCGGCGGTAAAGTATGGAAAATGTTAGAGTTGCTAAATGGTCTTAAAAACAACGAGATCCGGGAGTCTTGGTGGACATGTAATGGTTTCTAGGTTAAAACTGCACGAAATGGAGACGATTAAGTATACGAAATTAAGTAAAGCGGGTGTGATCCTAACTAAGATAAAGGCGGACTAACCTAGAAACTTGTCTTCGTTAATCTACAATTAACTCGGACCTAGTGACAATCAAAAAGACGGAATGCAAATGTAGAATTGTTATGCAATCGAAACGGTTATCCAAACAACACAACTACAAGTTAAAAACCGAAGAAACGAATGGTAAAGTGATTCGTATTTTCTTGCCACGTCTGAAGATGATCCAATTGGCTCCAAGTGCAATCTCTATAGATATATAATCCTAATCATAGTTGTAGTTTGTAATGATAACTATCATAAAACCGCTGAACACACAATTCTCAATTATAAATTTTCTTAGGATGTATTATGCCCCATGGTCACTTGGTACTTTAGGTGGTAGGCTCAAACATTAGCCACTACTCACTTCTGGCTAGTTAAATATTGAAAAGTCAAGAAAAGTTCAATAATGTCAAAGGATTACATAAGGCGGTTTATTACAAGTTATGCAAAGAAATGGGTTTTAGTCCTCACTGGTGTCAGCTTATTCAACAATGTATTAGCACTGTATCTATTTCTCTCTTGGTGAATGGATCTCCTACTCCACCTTCTTCCCAACTCGAAGATTTGCAAAGGTGATTCCTTATCACCTTTCTTTTCATTATATGCATAGAAGGATTTAGCCGATTAATACAACATGCATAATCAGTAGGACTCATCAAAGGTGTGAAACCAGCTATGCAAAGCCCAGCAATTACTCACCTGTTTTTTGCAGGCGACTGCCTCTTATTTAGCTTGGCTAAAGGTAATTATATTCAGAACTTAATAGATGTGGTTCACAAATTTTTTACTTTTGGCCAGCGCCTAATACAACTACTCAAAATCAAGTGTATGTTTTAGCTCTAATTTATCTCCAGCAGCTTGTGAGGATATTCTGCACATGCTTAATATGCAACAGATGACACTCAATGAAAAGTACCTAGGCATCAACTTATTCACTTCAAGAAAGAAGACACAATGCTTTGTTGGTACCATTGACAAGATGCGATCTCGATTACCAAGTTGGCAAGGAAAGATTATTAATCAGGCGGGAAGGTCTACTCAAATACAAGCAGTTCCCAGATCAATGGCCACCTTCCATATGAACTATTTTAGGGTGCCCAAGAAAACAATTCAATCTCTGAATAAAATATATCGGCAATATTGGTGGAATAAGTTCACATCTTAAGGTATTTCTAAATCCCGGAACTCTATATCCTTGCCTAAAAGATTTGGCGGACTTGGCTTTAAAAATCCTCAGCTATTTAATTTAGTAATGTTAACCAAATTGGCATGGAGATTAGTTACAGAACCAGATGCCCCGTGGGCTCAACTTCTAAGAGCTGGATATTATAAAGATAAAGATCTACTTTATGATGAAATACCTACTAGAGGTACCTGGATATGGCAGAGTCTTCTCCAGGGGATACAAATTGTAAGAAAGCACTATATATGGATTGTTGGTGATAGTTGTTCCATTAATCCGAGGAAGCATAAGTGGTTATCTAACTCTACTATTGATCCAATAAATATGAGATGTGGTCATTCTATTACCACTTTGCAACAGTTTATAGATAATCAACAATGGAACATGGATAAACTTCAACAATTCTTCACGCATGAGCAAATCAAGCACATTCAGCAAATTAGATTATTTCCCAACACTAATGATGTAATTAAGTGGCCTTTCACCAAGTTTGGCAAATTCACTGTAAGTTCCACTACTTATCACCAACTCATAATGCAACAACAACAATCACAACATTCCATTACCCCATTTAATGAAACCTTTTGGCTTAAATTGTGGCATTTAAAACTACCATATATAAATCATTACTTTTCTTATGGAAGTTATGCCATAATATCCTCTCAAAGATTCAGACCGGTGTTCAAATATTCAAAAGATAAAAGTATGATATGTCATCTATGTGGTGAAACTACATAAACTACGCTACACCTCTTCATCCAGTGCACATTTGCTCGAGCAGTTTGGTTTGCTTTCTCAGAGTATATCCTTCATCATTTACTGTCTATTAGAAATATGCAGGAGTGGTTACAGTCGTGGACTAATGGGCAGAATCATATCTCCTTCAAACAGTCTTCGCTGGTTCATTTGCATTGTGGTTACTTTCTGACAGATATGGAAAAATCGATGTTCCTTTGTATTTCAACTCATTAAACCCAATCCCACTAGTATTGTTCATTGCATATATTACGTTTGCACCTCATATCATATCGACATTGCCTTAGATCATGTTGTACATACTCCTAGGTCAACTTTTCAGCATATGCATTGGTCGCCTCCTCCTGCAGGATGGTTATGCATTTCTGTGGATGCTTCTATGGGTAAAACTAATAATTCTTCTGGTTTGGGTCTGGTTATTCGCAAAGATGCAGGAGAGTTCTTAGCTGCCAAAGCTATCTCACTCACAGCTAGAGATATTGATCAAGTAGAAGCATTAGCAGTGTTAGAAGATCTGCAATGGGCTCAACAACTGAACTGTAATAAAGTTATTGTACAAACGGATAATAACAAAGGTGTGGCTGAAGTTGTTTCCCTGTATAATAGTTGTCGCAAAGAAGATTCCAATCTCTTCACTCACATTAGAGCTATGGTATCTTCTTTTCCTTCGTGTGTGGTTGTTTTTGTACATAGGGTGTGTAATAAACTAGCAGATCAACTGGCAAAATTTGCTCGTAAGCATATGTATACAGGTGTATGGTTCGAAAATCCTCCTAATTTAATTAGGAGGCAGCTTCTGCTTGACAGAAGCTAGCTTGTAACTGCTCTTATATGAAATAAAACTTCCTTTTCTTTCAAAAAAAAAAAAAATTGTAAGGGAGTGGGACCCACACTAAAACCCACTCCTACTAAACCGCCGAGTCTCAAGGTTCTCACTCCCTTCCACTCTTGCGGTGCAACCCGCGGATTGGGCCCGAGGGATGTGTATCACTTCCGCGAAGTAAGAGGAGGTTTATAGTTTCTGGTTTGGAGAAAGAGCGAGAGAGAAAGGGGGAAGAACGAAGGTGATTCAATCATGAAAAGAAAAATAAAAATTCGATCTTTCTTCTTCTACCGATTTTTTGAACTATTGCATGTATATATGAAAATCAATATCTTGTTTCTTGTACTGACTGATGATTGTTTCTTCATTCTTCTTCTGTCTAGGGTTAGGGCTTAATTTGAACAAACATGGATGGGAATTACCAATTGACTGCTGAGACTTTTGAAATTAGATTGGAAGGAGAAGACGAAGAATTTGACGAGCGTCAGAAACGTAAGAACTACTAGCTATTTACATACTTACTGCTACTTTGTTCTTTACTCTTTGTGATTGAGAAATTCTCAACTGAATTTTGTTCTCAAAATGGAACAGTTGTACTTTCCATCACCGAGGACCGTTATGGTGGTCAGCTGCCTTTCTTAGTTGCAGATGTGCATCCCTTTAAGCTCGTCTGTACGGAGACCAAATGGGTAAGTGTTTCTCTTTGTGCTTTTCTTGTTCTAGTTGGTATTGTAGGTTGTACCGAACCTTTTGATGTTTTCTTCTCAGATCACAGTTAGAGGTCGTATTCGTCATGATTCCATTGATCCAGAGTACTTAGCTCTTATGATTGGAGATGTTTATGTCAAGTTGAGCAAGATTAAGGATCATGAATTTCGTGCTATTGCAGTTCCACACTTTCCTAGTCGTGTTCCCGTCTTTGTCACACAAAATGGGATCACACCCATTAGTGAAATCTTTTGTTTTGAGTATCTCCCGTCCGCTGAAGATGATACTAGGATTCTCAAAGAGGAAGTGATTCAGTTGGAGGCGAGACTTGGTCGTCTACTTGGCTTCAGCGACATAAGGTTAGCTTTAGATCAAGCAAGGGCCGAAAAGACACGTCCCGAGATCGTTTTGAGGACTTGTTTAAGGAAATGGCTGTTAGAGAGGAAACATGATGGGAGTGCGAACAACGGTATTGTTCTTGATGCTGACGGTCAAGGAGTTATTCACCTTTGTGCTAAGTTAGGATACAATTGGGCTATCATGTTGTACAACCGTTTTGGTTTCTCTCTTGATTTCAAGGACTGTAATGGATGGACAGCTCTTCATTGGGCAGCATATCATGGATGGTAAGTAATCTACTCCTTGCTTGTTTTATCCTGTTTTCGTTTTCATTCTTTGATATATAAATTCTCTTTCGTAGGAGAGATACTGTTTTAGTACTTTCAAATCAAAGAGCTGATGTTACCTTGAAGACTGAAAAAGCAATGGGTGATGTCGCAGCAGGAACCCTGGTCAAAGACATTGCAATCAACCTTGATCATCAGTTAATGGCCCGAGAACTTGCCAATGCTGAAAAAAGAATTCATTCTGAATCTGGTAAACAGACAACTTTCACTTTGTTCACTTATTTGTCAGTGTTAAATGTCTGATTCTAAACAAGGTGGCTACTGCTATCCTCCGTGCTACTTGATGAAATTCTGTCTGGACTCTAAAACATCTTGGTCAAGTACACTTGACAACTAATTAATTTTCTCAAGTTTTCAGTTACATGGATTGTCATACTCAATGTAGATGTTGTCTATTTTATCTCCTTCTTTCGTTAGGGTGGCTATTAAGTGTACGGAAACAGGTTGTCATCTAAGAGTGAATTGGTGCAGTAATGTGAAACATTCCCCGGTTTCATGATTGAATACGATTTCTTGCCTCCTTAATTAAACACACCAGGCTTTATACACAATTACTCAAAAAACTAATCCAATGTTTTGTCTTGCCAGAAACTTATTTTGGTTTTTTATTTTTGTGTCAGAGGATGTGAATCTCCTGCGGGCGTAGGAATAGGGGGTCAACAGACGCATATGAAAATCAACTATATGATGCCTTGTACTTCTTTTCTTTTTTTCTTTTTCTTTTTTTTTTTTACGATGCCTTGTACTTCTTAGGGAAGGAAAGTATATAGTTCTTAGTCGTGACACCGTATCTATCATGTTATCATCTTTCTAAGGCTTTATATTGTTGGAAGACAATCTGTTTGGTAAACTTAATTGGTGTTTTGAGGTGGGAACGGATTTGGTCTCTACATATCCGTATCCGATAAGGATATAAAATCCGACGGATATTCAAAAATGATATCCGATAGTATTTCATTATAATAAAATAATTTCATTTTTTTTAGTCTTTCTTTAAATTCCATAAATTACAAAAAATAGAAAAGAAAAATTGAAAAACCATAAGGAAATTTAACTAAATAGAACCAGAATTCATGTTTTACAAATGTAGGATGTGGTCGAATAAATATTTGGGCATTCGCCAAAAAAAAAATCGACTAATATGGCATATTTTCAGACTTCCCCGATTGACATCATAATAAATACATCAATTTTGGGGAAGGAACTGTGCACTTTGATGTTAATAGCCAGCAACGAAAACATTACATGTCAAAATGGCTTGAATATCTCGTTTTTTAGAACCATTTTTTGGGGACCAGCCTTTTTTTGGGGACCATTCTTTTATTTTGGGTAAGATATTAGAAGTAAATCTAGGTCACCCCTTATCTAGATATTTATTAATTATAATACCTACATTACCCTCTGATTATTTTTGGTTAATGATTAGTTAGTGTTAATATTAGTTAATGTGATTAGTGAAATGATTTTGAATAAAGATTTGAGATTAAAAAATTGGATTTTTAGAAAAGAAGTAGAATTATTGAGAGAGAAAAGTTAGAGAAGACGAAGAAGAAAAACATGGAAAAAAAAAAAAAAATTGAGTTCACTAAGCTAGACTATTCAAGTGATGAATTATTTCTTAGATGGTGAATGTATTCTTTCAAAGCCAATCTCAAGATGAAAACGATGGATTTTACCAACCACAACCGGAGGAAGACTATTTAGGTACCCGTGTATGCTCTAAACTTAGATAATGTTGGTTGAATTGGTCCAAATTTTCAAAAAAATGTGAATTTGTTAAGTAGATTTGGGCTTCTTCGGTTACCTTGTGAAGAACATGTAACCGAACTCATCCGAAAGTGTAGTTCGGTTATTTTTTCTAAACACGCAGTGTTACCGAACTCTCCAATAATGGAGGTTTTTTGAAGTTCGGTTAATCGGACATGTTACCGAACTTTGTAAATAGGATTATAGTTTTATGTTCGGTTTGGCGAAATGTAACCGAACTTTAGGGTCTATAAGTTCTGATTAGTTTGCAACCAATAGCTAACCGAACTTATGTAAAAATAAGATTGCACATTAGTGTACAAAGTTCTAAGTTGTTTCGCAAACTTCATACCAACCAATATCTAACCGAACTACACACAATTAGTTAAGAGTTCGGTTTGTCAAGGTTTTTTATAACAAACCGAACATAGTGGGACAAGTTCGGTTAAATTTAAACTCAACATTGTGGGCAAAATAGCACAGTTCGTTACATTGTAATTTTTTTTTTTTTTTTTTTTTTTTTTTTGTAATAATGGTAAAGTTTAGTTAGAAAATAGTTTTAGCCTTTTTGTAACCAACCGAACATAGTGGGCAAAGTTCTGGTTAAATCAAAAAATCAACATAGTGGGAAAAATAAGATACAGTTATTTATTTGATTTTTTTTTTTTTTTTTTTTTTGTAATATTGGTAAAGTTCGGTTAGAAAATAGTTTTAGCCTTCTTTGCGAACCAACCGAACTCGAGTTCGGTTAAGAAAAAAATTAATTCGTGATAACCGAAGTGTTCTTCGTGTTCTTGGTTTTGAGAATGTTAGGTTAGCAAACTAGTTTTTTTAAACTATTCCTAACCGAACATGCCGCCGTAACTTCCATTGAAACCATATTTTGATGACTCTTCGCTCAAAATTTCAATCAAAAAAGAATTAGAAGTAATGGGTTTGTGGGAAAATACTTATGGATAGGTTTGTTTATAAAAGATTGATTAATCAACAATGAAAATTCAATGAATCGACCAGGCTAAAAATTTGATGATTTTGATTAGATTTGTATATGATCAGGGTTAGATGATCATAAATTGATGAAGAAGAGAAGAAGAAAAATTGTAGAATAGAGGAAGAAAAAGTTGTAGATTAGTTATAATTTTAATTAGGTAAAAGAATAAATATGTTAATGATTTAAATTAAGTTATATATATAGAGGAGGTGGTGGTGGTGGTTGGTGGTGGTAGTCGTGGGCGGCAGTGGTGGGAGGAGGTGGTGGTTATATATATAGGTGATTATTAGGTTAGTTTTAAATTAAATTAGGTTAAGGGTAGGTTAGTCATTTCCATATTTTAGGACACCCCTTATAACTATAGGAAGGTGGCCTAAGACTAAGTCTTATGGGCTAGATTGGAGGTGCTAGATTAGCACTTAAGTGTTGCAATCAAAAAAAAAGTGTGGCAAAAAAGTTAACACTAGTTCTCTCTCCTACCAGTTGCTAGTATGTGAACTAGCATGCTAGATAGTTATTACTGAATGATTCAGTGGCTTGAAAAACTACCTTTTCGCGGAATGGTTCAGCGCTGAGAGATTTATTTTTGATATGACGGCTGAGATTTAAAGCGCTGAACCATTCAGCGCTGGGCTGACGTGGACTGCTAATCTAGCTGCTAGACTAGCACCCCATAAGACTTAGTCTAATAAGACCATGGTTCCCAAAAAAAAAAAAACCATGGTCCCCAGATAATGATTCTTTTTTTATCCAGCACATAAATTCACAAACCAATGTCATCTTCAAGCCCATCAATGTTTATTTTCTTTCGTTCGTCTTCCGGAGTCTTGGAAAGCCGAAGCCACTATCTTTTCACCCACAGTGCATAAAATTAGAATCGTTTTTTGGGGACCAGACCTTTTTGGGGGGACCATGGTTTCTTTTGGGTAAAGACATTAGAAGTAATTCTAGGTCACCCCATATCTAGTTATTTATTTAATACCTAATCTACCCTCTTTATTAATTTTAAGTTATGATTAGTGAAATGATTTAGTTAAAACAATTAGTGAGATTAAATTAAAAGATGGGTTTATTATTAGTTGAGTAGAATTATTGTGAGAGTAGAGTTAGAGAAGATGAAGGAGAAAACATGAAAAATAATTTTTTTCCAATTCACCCCTTTGAGTATTCAAATGATGGATTTTATCAACCACAACCGGAGGTAGAGTATTTGGGTGAACAAGTATGCTCCAAACTTAGATAATGTATGTTGAATTGGTAAAAACTTCCCCAAAAATGTAAAATTTTGAACTCGATTTTGAACAGTTGGTTACTTTATATGAAGAACAAGTAACCGAACTCATCCAAGGTGTAGTTCAGTTTGCTTTGTGAGGATGAACAAGTAACCGAACTCATCCAAGGTGTAGTTCTATTGCTTGATCCAAACACGCAGTTACCGAACTCCATATTAATGGAAGCTCCGACATGCACAGTGTTATGTTCGGTTGGTTCGCAACTAACCGAACTTTATGTAAAAATAAATTTTAACCAAGTGTATAAGGTTCGGGTGGTTCGCAAACTACATGCTTTTGCGATCCAACCGAACTAAGTTTAATAAGTTTGGTTGTTTCGCAAACTTGAGATCAATTGCACAACCAACCGAACTTAACAAACAAAAATTTCTTATGTTTTTAACCGTAGAGTTGATTTACATGGCGCTTTAAGATTTTTACAAATAAACCGAACAAAGTTGATAGAGTTCGGTTATAAGAGAAATAAAAATAATGGGAAAAACAGAAGGTTCTTTACATGGCAACTTTTTTCTTATGTTTTTAAACCTAGAGTTCTTACATGGCGCTTTATACATTTATGCGAAACAACCGAACTCGTCGATTAGGTAACATAGTTATAAAGCATACGAACCGAACTCATTCGAAGGTGTAGTTAGGTTGCTTTGTGAGGATGAACAAGTAACCGAACTCATTCGAATGTGTAGTTCGGTTGCCTTGTGAGACGAACAAGTAACCGAACTTCAAAGACAGAACCTCCATTAAACCTCTCCACAACTTCCATTTTCAACTCATTTGGATGATTACTTCTCATTTTTTCAACCAAAACAAACGACAAGTAATGGGTTTGTGAGAATATCTTTGCTAAAGATTTAAATTAAGTTATATATATATAGAGGTGGTGGTGGTTGGTGGTGATGGTGGTAATCGGTGGTTGGTGGTGGTGATAATCGGAGGTGGTGGTGGTGGTAATCGGCGGTGGTGGTGGGAGGAGGTGGTGGTGGTGGTAATCGGCGGTGGTGGTGGGAGGAGGTGGTGGTGGTAATCGGCGGTGGTGGGCGGTGGTGATGGCCGGAGGTGGTGGTGGTATTTATCGGCGGTGATGGGCGGTGGTGGTGGGAGGAGGTGGTGGTTATATATATAGAGAGGTGGTTATTAGGTTGGTTTTAAATTAAATTAGGTTAAGGGCAAGTTAGTAATTTCAACGCATTAGGACATCCCTTATAACTAGAGGGAAGGTGGCATAATCAAACCATGGTCCTCTCAAAAAAACCACGGTCCCCAAAAAATGGTTCTAAAATTATGTAGAAGCCCAAGCTTTCTTACATTGTAATTCAAAACTTTCGTCCCTGTTTCTCAAGCCTAGCACCGGTTACTCCAAATTTACTAAATAATGATTGGTTTATTTCGAATCGTAATTGATTTGAATTTCATTATGACTAAAATGACCCACCTCAAATATTCTACTTATGTATGTTTTATCCAGCTTTTCCCGTCCTCGTCTCTCTCATTCCTTCGATCAATTTTAAATAGATAAGTTTTGATTAAATTTTAATCTCAATTTTGTTAAAAGATATTATCCTGATCTCTTGGGATGAATATCTTTCTCTACATGGCATGTATATCTTTGTTTATTTGTTTCCGTGTTATGTATATCTTGTTTCCTTGTTTATCTTTGTTTCTTGTATATAAGAACAGATGTATTGTTACTCTTGTTATTATGTTGAATACAACCCTAATATTCAGAACATACATGTCATGACTATCTTTGTCATGGCATCAGAGCCTGGCAAGATCTAAACAACCCGTCTTTTGCTGCAACAATAACAAAATCAATACCTATCAATCCCTTCTCTGTGTAGTATCTAGTTATGTCTCATCTGTGTTTAGATCGTAAAACTCAAACCCTAGTACCTTATATCCCTCATGCAATATGTCACGTGAAGATTATCAACCTATCACCGTAAAGTTTGATGGAACAAACTACAATAGAACTTCGATAAATTAATCCTCGATGAATTAATTACTTCGCTAAAATAATAATTTTCTCCGGTCCAAAGGCTATTAATTTATCGAAGTTTTACTGTACAATCATTGGTCCTTCCTGATGAAAAGCTTCTCAAAGGAAAAGCTATGTGGAAATACATTGATGGCACAACCAAGAAGCCTGCAAGTAGTGTTGTTATTGCCGAGAAAGGCAAAGAAGTTGAAGGAGAAACTAGTGAAAGCTGGGAGGTCAACAATCACAAGATATTAACTTGGATAGGTAACACAGTAATAATCTCCATACGCATGCAACTCACAGGTTTTGAAACTGCCAAAGATGCATGGGATTTTCTCTCAAAAAGGTATACCCAAATCAACTTTGCTCAACGTTACAAACTAGAAAAAGATATCCGATCTATGAAACAGCGGATGGATCAGTCATTTTCAGACTTCCATTCTGAGATGTCAATTATATGGAATCAGCTAGCACTAATGGAACCCAATTGGACTGTCGATATAGATTTATGGCAGAAGTACAGAGAAGAGTCACGATTGGTTCAACTCCTAATGGAATTAAGAGCAACTGCAGTGGTGCGAGCATAACCAAAGACCAAAGAGGGAAAAAAAGACCAAAATTTTGGTTTAGTCCGTGTTGTGACACTATGGGCAGAAGACTAAATTTGGTGGAGCGTGCATTATAAGTTCGCCCGATGGTGGAGCGTACATTATAAATTCGCCCGATGGAGCGAGATTTCTGTTCACGTGCTTGAAAAAAAAATGGGGCGGAGGTATAAAACCCGCCCCATTCAAGAGAAAAAAACTAAAATCATGGGGCGAAGGTATGAACAATCGCCCCAACATAAAAAAAAAAAAAAAAACCTGTGCGAACGTATAGTTAACGCTCGGTGGGGCGTTCACTTTATGCACGCTCGTTGTCAGGCGTTAACTATACGTTCGCCTCGGTGTGGGGCGTTAACTATACGTTCGCTCGACTAAAAATTTGGGTTTGTCTTGGTCCTGCACTCAAATATAGTCTGGGATTTAGTCGATGGTCTGGGATTTGGTCGATGGTCCGTCCCGCTACGCCTGGTTCTTTTACCAAATAAATGGGTTTAGTCGCCCACTGCAGTTGCTCTAAGAGATGATTTTAAGACTGTGAGAGCTTCAATCCTTCATCGATCACCTCTTCTAACTGTTGAAGCCGCATTATCTGAACTTATTACTGAAGAAACTCGAAAAAGAATCAAGCCTGAAGTACCTGCTGTGTTTGCAGTTCCTTCACGTACAAGTTTTAATAATCACTTCAACCTCGTAAAAGTCATCGTGACATGTCACAAACTCAGTGCTACAACTGCAAGAAACCTGGTCACTTGGCAAAGAACTGCACTTTGACACCAACAGAGAGTGTGTCACAAGCATCAACTTCTCAAGTTTCAACCTACCAAGGATCGAATTTTCAAATCCAGTGCAACTACTGCAAAGAGCCTGGTCATACAGTAGGAAACTGTACGTCTCCATATTCCAGAAACATGAGAGAACGAATAAGGCTAAATGGAACTGGATACACACCTGTACCATCCATTCTTGCAGAACCAACATTAGAAAGGAACCATGACTCACCAGCACCTACACCAAACAATCTTGTTGATATTCAAGAAATGCTCAAGCAAGCACTTTCAATTGGTAACAATAACTCTACAATGCCTCTCATTTTCAAGCACCCACAAGTAGCTTCTCAAATGGTTGGTTTCTTGACTCAGTGCCTCTAATAATATGACATTAAATTATAGCATATTTGAAAACAAGCATCCTATTGTTACACCTAAAATCCAAACCTGGATGAATCAGAAATAATTGATAGTCATATTGGTCAAAGTTAAAGTCTCAGACAAGATACATATATCCGATGTATTACTTGTTCCAAAGATCAAAATGAATCTTATATCAATTGGACAACTATGTAATCAGGGGTTTAACATTTACTTCTTCTCATTTGGTTGTGTGATACATGATCCCAAGACAGAGAAGCTTGTTCTGGATAGGCCGTAGAGTTGGGAGACTATATCTTCTCGAAACACTCATTGTTCCCAAACACTCAAAGAATGAACTTGCTGCAACTGCAAATTCCCTACCTTCAACTGTCTCTCCTTTTATGTCTTGGCACTCTAAGTTAGGCCATGTCTCTTTCTCTCGTCTTACTTATATGATCAGTAAAGTACTATTGTGAACAACTTAGGTTGATAAATAACCTCATTGCATTTCATGTAAGCTGGGAAAACAACCTGCTCTTTCTTTCAATAACAAAGATACTTATTCTCGTCAAACCTTTTGATCTTGTTCATTCGGATGTGTGGGGAAAATCTCCCATTGCCTCTAAGGGAGGAGATTTATATTATGTTATCTTCATTGATGATTTATCTTGTTTCACACGGATATATCTTTTCAGTTCTAGGTCAGAATTTTTGAAAATATATATACAGATTCTCTAGAATGGTCAAAACTCAATTTGGAAAATCCATCAAAACCTTTCATGCTGATCAAGGAGGAGAATACATATCAACTCCTTTCAAAGATTTTCTTAAAACAAGGTACTCTTCTTGCTTATCTTATACTCGGAAACCTTAACAAAACCAAGATAGCAGGAAAGAAAACATCGTCACATCATAGAGACATCTAGAACACAACTCCTCTCAGCATCTGTTCCTTCTAATTTTTGGGGGTGAGTCAGTTCTAACTGCTGTTTATACAATAAACCGTATTTCATCTATAGTCACGGAAGGAATATCTCCATATGAGCGTCTCTATAACAAGAAACCTAATTACTCTGAGCTTCATGTTTTTGGTTCAACATGTTTTGTTCTTCTCACAAAAAGAGAACGAAACAAACTCAGCAAAAAGAATGCCATCTGTGTGTTTCTAGGTTATGGTATAGAAAAAAAGGTTATCGTTGTTATGATCTAGAGAGTCGACGATTACGTAGTTCTCGACATGTTACATTTTAGGAAAATATACCTTTTTGGTCTCTCCACACTAGTAAGTTATCCAGTCTAGAACAGTTTTCATATCTAGATCCGTTTGAGGATATGTTTCTACCTAGTTCTCAACCAACACCTATACCTTCCATCACCACAGAAATTATTCCTGTTGAAAGTCTCGAAATTACATATGACCAATCTATGGATAATCCTGACAATGCTTCTCAAGAAGGGGATCCTAGGACTGAAAATGATACATTACCACCACGCAATCGTCGACCACCGTCCAGGTTTGCAGATTATCATTGCTCTTTATCATCCATTATATCCTTACATAAACCAAAGTCTTACAGGGAGGCATTTATTGTTCCAGTCTGGCAGGATTCCATGGGAGAAGAACTGGTTGCACACAAGGAAGCTAATACTTGGGATATGGTTGATTTACCACCAGAAAGTATGTTATTGGAGGTAAATGGGTATAAAAAATCAAAACTGATTCAGAAGGAAAGATAGTTCGATATAAATCTCGCTTGGTTGCTCAAGGATACACTCAAGAGTATGGTATAGATTATGAAGAAGCATTTGCTCCTGTTGTTCATAAGACTACGCTACCGATTCTCCTTGTTGTTAATATCGTTTAGAATCGGAATCTACATCAAATGGATGTCAAGTATGCCTTTCTTCATGGAGATCTTCAAGAAGAAGTATATATGAGATCTCCACCTGGAATGCCTCACTCTTCAAATCAAGCGTGCAAGCTTCATAAACCTTTGTATGGACTTAAACAAACACCTCGTGCTTGGTTTGAGAAGTTTTCTAATGCCATACTACAGTACGGATTCACTCAAAGTGCATATGATTCATCTATGTTTACCCGATCAACTAAGAAGGGTATGGTTATTCTACTCTTATATGTAGATGATATGGTTATCACAAGTTATGATATAGAAGGCATTATTGCTCTTAAATCCCATCTCGCTTTTTACGATACTTTCTTGGTATAAAAGTTGACAATTTGTCCGATAATGCTTTATTTCACAAGTAAAGTATGCCTCTCGATATTTTACATCCTCGCCGGATTAACAAACAACAAAACTGCACTGCACCGCTTTGGAACTAAATAAAGAAGGTCAATCCTTTGATGGAAAAATCATCCAACCTGGGCATTATATCGACAACTTGTGGGGAGTCCAATTACTTGACTATCACACGACGTACATCATCCTTGCAGCTCACATAGTTAGTCAATTTATGTCACTCCAAGATCCACCCATTATGCCAGCAGTGATCAGGATCTTACGTTATATCAAAGGTACTTTGTATCAAGGTATTAAATTTTGATCCACCTCTGATCTTTGTCTTCATGCATATTCGGATTCAGATTGGGCTGGTGACATCACAGATAGATGATCAATTACAGGATATTGCTTATTTCTAAGTAACTCTTTGATCTCTTGGCGTAATAAGAAACAACCGTAGCTGCTCTAGTGTCTGCAGTATCGAGCTCTTGCACACTCAATCACCGAGATTGTTCGATGAAATGGCTTCTTGAAGATATGGGAGTTCACCTATCAAAACCAACTTCACTATATTGCGACAACAAGGCTGTTATTCACATTGCTCACAATGATGTTTTCCATGAACGTACAAAGCACATTGAGATTGACTGTCACTTTGTACGTCATCATTTCAAGAAACGGACTATCGACTTACCATTTTTTCCTTCAGAGTTGCAACTTGCTGATCTTTTCACCAAAACACTACCTTCAATACGCCTCGAGTTTTTGGCTTCCAAACTCAACATGTGTTCTGCCCCATCTTGAGTTTGATGGGGGGTATTAAAAGATATTATCCCGATCTCTTGGGATGAATATCTTTCTACATGGCATGTATATCTTTGTTTATTTATTTCCCTGTTATGTATATCTTGTTTTCTTGTTTATCTCTCGCTTTTAGTATATAAGAATGTATGTATCAGAATCCTTGTTATTATGTTGAATACAACCCTAATATTCAGAACATACATGTCATGACTATCTTTGTAAAATTTCAATTACAAATGTTAAATAAAACCTACTCTTGAACACTCCAGTTCGTGTCAAATATGCCCCCTGCATCATACTCCCATACCATTTGTATGATCCTGGAGTTTAGATATTTTACCTTCAACTTGATTTCCAAACATGGATCCGATCCTTCAGTTGGAGAGCCATCGAAGTTAAATGGTTCTTCTATAATCTTGAGGATTTTGTTGACTGGGTAGACGATTTGGAGATAGTTAAATTGGTTGACGATATGAAGATTGTTGCATCAGATAATATAGAGGATCTTGTGAGTCCCGCACTATTTCCTTCGAATGTGGAGTTGCAGAAATTGATTGAAAAATGGGGATTGTTGTTGCTGGACTCTTCCATTCTACGCATCAGTTGAAGGTAGATAAGCCTAGTTTCCTTGTCTCATAACTGCATTTGATTCAATTGTTCTTGACTGGACGATGTGCTTGTATAAAAATTAGAGTGGTCGAAACTCTCGAGACAATTGGAAGCATCCGACTTTCACCGAAAAATTTGAAGTCTCTAGCTCCCAACTCAAAACCGGCAAATCAAATTCGCCGATAAAGAAGAAGTAGAAGGTCCTCTTGAAGGGCCTGATGAAGAAGAAGCTCCTGGAGATAACCAGTGAAATTTGGAATCATCGATGGTGGTTGTCTTGGAACTTCCAATTTCAGTAATACTTTACCCAATGCGATATAATCCAACCCGTATATGTTAAAACTTCTTCACAAATTATCGGCTCTGTAACCGATTTGAGCAATTTTTCTTCTTCACCAGGGGTGCATAACGTCCCGCATCTTTTCTATCCTTTAGTTTTGTATATTCCCATCTAAGGAGGTAGATATACGAGGAGGCTTCTTTGGTTGTAGGGACTGCACCAACTAACTATCTAATAAATCTCTCCCCAAAATAATAAACACCAATATCCCTAACAGGACTGTATAATGCTATATATGCCAGAGTGCAAACTATAGAATCCTTTAGGGCTTCGCCACCGTCGAACTCCTCAAAATTCGATATTGTCTCCAAATTATAACATTATATTTGATCTCGATACCATGAGTTAGATATCTTCATGCACCTATTATCTCACTCATTTGTGTATGTCTTGATGCTAGTTATCGTCTTCATACCTTAGTTACTCTAGTTCTGAAGTTTTTTTTTTTTAATGTAGTCAACAAGTCTTGGTACACCAATGTTGGAAAATGTATACCACCAAAACTAAAATATACAACATACAAAGTAAAGTAAACAATATTTAGTTTAACTTGCTAAAAAGATGATGTAAGCCAAAAGAATTTGTTATCAAATTTAACTCAAGGAGGCCCCATAGAGTATCGATGCTGGACGAACCAAGCATTCGATATCGATAAAAATGTACAACTTGGTTAATCTAGTGGATCCTCAATCATATCTGACAACCTTTTTTTTATATTTTGCAATGCCTCTAACCATCCTACTTGAGTACTTGTGCTTGAATTCGGGAAAACATATGAAACAAAAAACCATAACATTCATACCTTGGCAATTTCTGTATCTTTATCAGGGTCATATGTTGACGAATTAAAGATCATGTTTTTAAACCGAATTTGCAATTCCACCACTTCTTAAATTTCTCTCGATTCTCGGTGTGTTGTTACGACAAAGTATAACGGAAATTCCTATGCCACTTTGTTTTGCAGACAAATGACCTTGAGTTGTGGCTAATTCTCACGCCAAAGTAGACGGGGTTGTTTTCTTTATCCGAACTTTTCAGCCTCCCAATAGAGGTCGACTATATATGTTTATTCCTATGTGGTTTTCTATTTCTTGTTAGCCTATTATCTTGAGATTGAGATATATATGGTAGTATCAAACAATGTAGAGAAGTAAAATAAAAATTAAAAATGAGTTTTTAGCAGATATAATATGTAAGAAGATTGAATTTGATGTTTATTGAATTTGTAGAGAAAATTCGTAGAGAAGATTAAATTTGATGTGAGTAAAGTAGCAAAAATGAGTGTTTATTTTATAGGGTTTGAAAAAAAAAATGTTCTTTTAATGTTACAAATTTGACCGTCATCTCACACTAAAACGCGCATAAGCTCAACTTGAGATCGAGTGTCGTCTCAATGTGGGCCGACCATCCCAACCAGCAACGTTCTCTCGTTATACCATTTTTTCTACCGTCCTAAAATTGGTTTCTCCATTCCCAGTGGAGTTGTACTTAGAGCATCTCCAATGCAAAGGGTCAAGGTCTTAAAATAGCACGATACATAGATTTAAAACTTTTTCCATATTCAATTTTCACTTCTAATATAAGCGTAAATGAGGAAGTATAGATTACACTTTCTTTATGATTTTAGGTTACACTTTCTTTATGATTTTAGGTCTTAAGTCCATTTCTTCTTTTATCTCTAATAATTTAAATAAAAGTTTTAAATAAGATCTTGCGACTTGAGGTGAAATTCTTTTAGACTAGAGAGTCTTAGCAAGTCTTATGGTGAAATCCAACCTATTCCAAGCAGTGGAAAATCCATGGAATGTCAAGTCTAATGGCTTCCAAGTTGGGGTCTTCCCGTAAAATCCAAGCAGGTTACATGATTTGGTGGAATGGTCCGCGGGAATCCATGTAAACGCTTAATAAGAATAAAGGTGAAAACGCAATTAAGAATAAGCGCTAAAAGACAAAAAACGCTAACAAGAATAGCGTAAAACGCTATTAAAAATGGAGCTTAGCTCCATTAAGAATAGCGTTTTTTTTTATCCGTAGATTTAAACCGGGAAGTTATCGAGAATCTAACAAATTGAGAAAAAACTCTATTAAGAATGGAGCTTAGCCGCATTAAGAATAGCTGCTTTCTACTATTCCACCATTACACTTCAAGGCCCATCCACAGCCCAAGCCAATGGCTGGGCGCCTACATTTAAAAATCTAATGGATTCCACCATCGACTTGC
>JAJJWW010002553.1:0-10002 GCA_023531295.1 Papaver armeniacum
GGATTTTCGTTTAAGGTTAAATTTGTAAATAACCGTAAAACTCATGCGCCGACATCTTGTAAAAGATAAAGCCGTTTATAAGTGACGGATACTCCTCACTTAATTCACCAAGAATGGAGCATGTAGCAAACAATCCCTTCCCCGTGAATTTCATATCAGCCTTGTATTTCCCGTACTCATTATTGTGGCATGACGATCGAGTGTTACTCTCAGTAACACGAACCTCCAAGCACTATAATGAATCATTATCGCTGTGGCATGACGACCGAGTGTTACTTCTTGCAGAGTAACACGAACCTCCAAGCACTATAATGAAACCATGTACGAAATACCCGTACAGCCGATTCTCTGTGTTATACTAGCCCGAGCCCTCGGTGTGTTATACTAGCCCGATTGAGCCCATCCGTGTTATACTAGCCCGATTGAGCATCCGGACTTGATCGTATCGGGCCTCCTGGATATGATCCGATCGCAGCCATCCAACTCCACAAGCATGATTGGATGACCACAGATCAATTCCATCACCCTAAGCATGGTATGGAATACCCACGGCCTTAGCTTGCCAGATATGATTCGATCGCAGTCATCCAACTCCACAAGCATGATCGATGACCACGCATCAATTCCATCACCCCCAAGCAGGTATGGAATACACACAACCGACCCCGCATGGTCGACCATTGGCTTCGCTGCCAAGAAACCGTCCATACCAAGCATTATGGACGGAAAACCCTAAATTAGGGTTTGCGGCATATTACATGTGCCGCAAAACGGTCTCAACCATCCATCTTCGCAGGCATAGATGGAGGGTGTAGATGTAGACTCAAAGGGCCCAGAGCATGTCAACACGATCACCGTGTGACCGCCTACACACTTGACCAATCGGTCAAAACCAACCATGGTTGGTTACAACAAATTGGTCCGCCCAAAAGAGCATGGTCGCGCGGCTTTGAAAGCCAAAATTAGGGTTTCAAGTCATCACGCGCGTCCATCTTCTCCCAGCATGAATGGAGGGTCACAGATTGATTAACCAAGGCCTGGCCATACCAAAGATGACCACCGTGGGCCCATCTACCTCCTTCTTGCGGTCGGCCAAGGCATACCATGCCCGGCTAATCCAAAACGCCCGACCAAACTCACGCGGTTACATCTCCCAAATCCTAAACCGATCTCGACCGCTCAACTTCACGGATGATTTGAGTGGCTTAGATCACGTTTTCATGGGATAATCGTATAGGTGTGAACACTAGCCTACCACCTACACGCTGGTATGATCGACCAAGACCGACCAAGATGGGTCGTCTTGGAACGCACGCCCAAACTTGGGATGTCATGCGGTTTCCAACTCCTTTGCGGCAAGGGATTTCGCCGCAGAAACCGATCTCAACCACTCCTCTTGACGGTCAAATTGAGTGGCCTAGATTGCATCTTCATGAGACGGTGAGACATGGACGTGTACACCATCATGCCGTCAACACGCATGTATGGTCTGGCCCTCCACAAAATCCTTCCCATGCTTGGTTTCGACCAAGTCAAGAGTGATGCTTGCGCACCTCTTTAAAAACCCCGATTTCATCAACGGCCGCAGATGAGTGTCTCAAACATCATCTCATCCGTCCGACTTCACCAGCCTTGGTTATACAACCCCGGTCGAGTTATTTGGTTAGTGAGGAGTCATTACCCATCACTTTACCACACCGTAATGCAAGCACTCGCATAAAATACACACGATACTTCACAAGTATCGACTTTCTCGAATAACGCAGCTTATTCAATTCAAGCATTACATGCTATCTTCGTGGATCCACGATCCACATTCCGACATCAATCATGTCACAAACCGGGGGATACATATCGGGGTATTGGTCTCGGCGGTTTACACAGGCCGCAGGCAACGCGCCATCACAAGAACGTGTTAGGAAGTCATGGACGGTTAGAGATGAATGGGAAAAGTGGGCAAGACCGGTCGTGTGTCACCGACACACAACTCCACTACTCCATCATTCCACTACCTCCACTTCCCACGAGAAACGTGAATGAGGCTCAATGACTTGTATAAATAGATTCTCCGCCCTATTTTCCAACAACAAGGAATAACGAGAACAACACAAGTTCGTACGAGTTTAAAACCAAGTGTTAATACAAAACCGTATTCAAACACTCGAGCCTCGCTTGCATCAACCGTAAGCTTGCTCATCTTTCACAAGTCATAAGCAAGCCAACACCTTCACAATCTCAACACCTTCTTCGCTTCCTCCCTAAGATCAACCCCATCTCCTTCACTTTGTGACCGAAACAAGTCCTGAACGGCCATTTCTTGGTTTAGGCCGGACTTGCACGTATTGATCTCTCGAATCTACAAGCACTCACCGCAAAGGCATTTGTTGAAGGTTTAGATTCATTCCTCATCCACACCCCAAATTACCAAATTCTCAGAGTAGTTTTCACCCATCAACAATTGGCGACCACAAAGGGGAGATTGATCTATCGGTTGCATAAAATTGAATCCTCAATTTTTCGTTTCCATCTCGCAATGTATCCGAAACTACAAAGTGTTCGTATATCATGGGAAGCATAGCTGGAATGCCGGAGGATGTCTTGGCAAATCAAGCCAGATCACCAGGAGGCGAGCGAGACATTTCGCCTTTTGAATGATATAGCAAGCACAATTACAAGAAGGGTCGACGAGCATCTACTCAGCAAAGACAAGAAATGTTGAATCATTAGCCAGGAGTCACACCTTACCGGTGGAGAGGCAAAAAGAGGGCAGGAGACTCAAGAAAGATGAACAACATGGTCTGGCCGACAATGAAGATCCGAGGCAACTCCACAGAAAAGAGACTTATCCGGAATACTACAATGTCTCGCGGATGAAGAAAGGGGAACCTACAGCCTATGGAGCCTCGCTAGAAGATTTATATTTCAAAACTCTTGTCGAAGCCCTAAGACCGTCCAATCCGCATCGGCCTTCCAACCAATCGAAGAAACGCTTGAGGAAGGAGAAATCAATCAAGAAATGCCCGAATACAGAGGATGGGAGCGTTCAATTCAGCCACTCAAGCAGTGACATTACGACACCTTCCACATCCTCTACTTAGGAAGGCAATCCGCAGATATGATGGCGCCCGCAAGTCTTCCAACCTCATCTCCCGTTCCACATCAAAGCCACGAGAGACATTGCAACGCCCACTAACACAGAAAGCTAGGGACTCAAGGTACTTACATTTCCCATTCCCAATGAAGAAGATTCTCGAGCTACTGGAGACATGGGTGCGAAATGAAGAGGTGGAGCTACCTGCATGGCGTCCGCCACCGATCAAGAAGTAATAGACCCGAGGTACTGTCATTACCACCGGTTCCTTCATCACCCCACCGGTGAATGCAACGCTTTTGAAGCGCATTGTTCAGAGAAGCTTGGTTCGTAAGAGATAGCTTGCGAGGATTTTCTTAGAGACTACTCCGATTTGATATAAGTGAGGCTTCAAAAGGCAAGTAAGTTTTACTCAACAACTTTACAAGAAAGATAGTTTAGAATTCACCGGGGACTTAGCATCCCGCACGTGGAGAAAGAGGCTTAGTGATCAAACGCCATGTTTGTTTCCATTCGTACTCTCCCTTTTACATAACATTTGCAACTTCATATATGTGCAATCATTCATGACCAAGATGCAAATCTCATTTAACATAATCTCTTTCAAAAAGGTTGTTCACAAAACTATCTCAAAATAAGCCAATTCAATTACCTATTAAATTCAAAACCGAAGTCAAAAGAAAATCCTCACTATCACTCAAAAGCATCTAAAAGAAAAGACAAGTATATAGCTACAATCTTTCAAGGGAAGTCCTTCAACAAGAACTCATCCTTCTCGGGGCAAGAGAGGCTTTCATCCTTTGGAGCACCTGCTTCACCCAGCTAACCTTTAGACAACCTCTCAACCTCTTCTTCCCGACGAGCAACACAATTCCGCGTGAAGGGACTTCATCATGTAGTTTCGGGAGCTCCCGAATCTTGAGAACCCTTTGAAGAACCAAGGAGCATTGAAGCCGTATCGCGCAAACACGTCCGATGGCACCTCCAATCTTCAATCACCTCTTCGTAAACCGTTCCACTGGGCCGCACGCCATCCCATGGATGGAAACTAAAGCTTCTTGGACGCGGTTGACCAATGCAAGACGACTCCCGAGCTTCGCGGTGGTAGCAATATGGCCGTGTTTCTTCCAGATTGTCGTGTACAACTTTTCAAACCGAACCGCACACCGAATCCACCAACCAACACATGACCCGGATAAGGGACAGAAAAGGAGGATCGAACAAAGCCCCAGTCGCATCACCGGCACTGGCGACCGCGGAGTCTTGTCGCTGCAGGAGGCCTTTCGTAAGAAGTCACCACAATAGCCATATGGTCCGAGCCTGCTCAGATGGATGCCAAGGGGAGCCGCCTCAACTACAAGCAGGGCACCGCCTCTCTTGCATTCCTTACGCATCTATTTCACTGGGTGCCGATTTCCATCACGACCCCGTCGACAAGATCACTAAGGAAAGCGCCTTGTTCAACCGAGCTTGCATCATCTCTGTCGTGGTCGAAAAAAGGAGCGACTTTCTCCGACTTTCAAGCATGAAGGTCCATACCGCCTGACTTCTCAAAGATGAAGGTCCGTACCGCTGCAGACTTCTCAAAGCATGAAGGTCCGTACCGCTAGATTTCAAAGATGAAGTTTCATAAGGTCCTCAAAGATGAAGGTCCGCGCTAGACTTCTCAAAGATGAAGGTCCGTACCGCTAGACTTCTCAAATGAAGGACCACTGCTTCTCAAAGATGAAGACCAAGCATCGCCGCCTTCCCGTTTTGAATGCGTGCCAACCTTGTGAAGGCATTATCTTTCGAAATTCCCGATTTAAAACAAGGATCGTTTTAGAAGAACTTACACCGGAGAAATGAAAGAACCGATGGGAGGAGATTTAAATACCCGCATATTGGAAGAATTGAGGATTACCGACCGCATGCTTGCCTCTTAGGTCTCTCTCCTACTTGGGGACCGCAATCCTCGCCTCTTGTCCGTTTGGCCGGAAGTGGCTTCAACCGGAAATGCTTCACAAGACGTCGAAGATGGCTCACTACGGGAATTCGTCACAACACTCTTCGAAAATTTCTGGAAGATCAACAGCTTGTTTCCCCAAAATTCTTTATACCTCGCTTGGTCACCACCGGGTTTCTCCCACAGGCCGTAAGGGAAGGCTCACCCGGTCTAAGAACACATTGGCGTTAAGAATTTGTGGAAGGAATTCTTCCGAGCCCCTAGTGGACTGGATAAATGGGACACCCCGATCGAATCCCATTTGGCGAGCAGCCCTGTCAATGTTGTACGGAGTCACAGAAAATTCTCCGTCGAATAGAGACGGACATATCCTCGGAATGCAACCGCGCAGTAAATAATTTCCCGCATCTCATGGTCTTGACATCCGTACGCAACACAACGCCAGTGGATAAAAGCAAAGGTCTTTGGCCGAACGATGGAAGAGTGAATCGCCTCATGGACGAAAATCTACTAAGAAATGTTGTCAAATACCTCCACAAGTTTCGCACCGGCTTTTGGACGCTTCTTATTCCATCGGAGTATTCTCGAGCCGCCGTACAAGTTAACGAGTGAAGGTGCAGGAGTAGGAGCATAACTTCAAGTGTTCCCATAAGAGCGCTCGAAGAAAAGCGGTGAACGTGCGACTCCACCTTCTTGTACCCGTTAGAAACATGCATATCCATTGCTAAAGCGTCAGGTGAGAATACAAACGATCCAAGGAACAATGCACCTAGAGGAAGAACTTCACCCTGCGCCAGCCTTATAGCAATTTTGACAAGGTTACGTCTAATTGTCCTCTTCCGAACCGTCATCAAATACATCTCTCGGGATAGCCATAAAGACAGAACGCAATCACGCCGAGCTCGTTTTCCAACTCGTTAAGACCACTCCGAAACCCACCAGTGTGTAAAAGCATTTCGTGTCCTTTTTCTCCTCCTTCTCCGTGATTGTCGAATTCCGCCACCTTTTGAAGTATAGCGGCATAATTACTCTCCTCCGTGTCGAGAGTTCGTAAGAAAGACTTCCAAAGAACAGTGTGTTCATTAATGCAGCTACACTCTCCAAAGTAATAGTCATCTCTCCCCATCTAGATATGGCTGTGTGAGTGGAAATACGCCACCGAGAAATGAAGGTGATCAAGCCCGCGGTGTCTTTCCTAATTTCGAGGGTAGCAGATGCCATGAACGCATCCAGAATTTGTGCTTTGGTCAAATTGTCCTTAATGCCCTCATTACTCAACATGCGTCTCATCCATCCTTCATAAGAACCCAATGGAGCATGGCAAATCTTGAAGTCAATAGGAGAAGGCGGATATTCGTGCCTTGAGACAAAATCTCATCACAAGTGCTAAGAAGGAAATGGGTCAAGATCCATATTTTCCTCAATCGGAAAGCAAGACTATCTTATGAGAAGGATGCTTCCTAATATTTGGAAAAGGCGAGGTGAACAACTCATCATTGATGTTCGGCATATCCTTGAAGCTGTCAACACTTCCCGACTTGGCACCAAGCATTATCTTCAAGACATGTTGATAGGAGTTCTCTTCTTTCTACCGCAATGAGATAAAAGACAGAGTTAGAACTTGTATGAAAGCACATGAGAAGTGTAGTCACACACGGCAAGACACAACTCACGAGCGGAGCATGCAATGGCCGGTCCAAATACCATTCAAATCCCAAGACAAAATTCACCGCCGAAGTCTCTGGGTACGAATTTTAGTCCCAGACAAGTTTTGGTCTGGTATTGACTTCAAGTTCTCCAGATAACTTTCAAGTCGGTATAAGTTTCAAATTTCAGTCAAGCATATGTGAATAAGACCCACGTTCCTAAGCATACACGGCGGGCCCGCATTCATCCGCATACATCACAACACAATTTTCTTTATTCATGGGAATTGTGTCTACTGGATTCAAGCTAGATGGCGGAAAAGCTAAGCATGCACATGTCTTACAAAAGTGTTTACCTAACAAACTAGGGTTTTACTTTCTAAAAAAAAAAAAAAAAAAAAAAGAAGGAGCTTTAACTTACCTCAGACGGCGCAAGACAGTAGCAGCCTCCTAAGAATTCACAAGACGGTAGCAGCCTCCTGCGGCAACAAAGGCAAAAGAATTGGACGACGGCAGTGAAGACCCGGAGCTGCTTCAACAATAAAAAAAAAAAAAAAAAACTCGTGAGAAAAAGAAAGGGGTTTTGTCTCTTTTATAGACAAAAAATTAGAAGAATCCCAATAGAAGAAGGATTCTCCCTTATTTGGTTTCCTCTTTGATTCAAATACCCAAAGAAAGAAACCGCCCCACCAAAGGATTCCATACAAGCGTGACGGCGTGGGAAACTAGCGGTCGACCAACACTCTTCCGGTAAACTCCTTTATCCCGCCTTTCTCACGTATGTATGTCACCATCTCATGCCTACCACACAATAATGTAACCATTATGTGCTAGGCAGGGACTTAATGTTGATGGTGGATTTTCGTTTAAGGTTAAATTTGTAAATAACCGTAAAATCATGCGCCGACATCTTGTAAAAGATAAAGCCATTTATAAGTGTTGATACTCCTCACTTAATTCACCAAGAATGGAGCATGTAGCAAACAATCCCTTCCCCGTGAATTTCATATCGCCTTGTATTTCGTACTCATTATCGCTGTGGCATGACGATCGAGTGTTACTCTTGGCGAGTAACACGAACCTCCAAGCACTATAATGAATCATTATCGCTGTGGCATGACGACCGAGTGTTACTCTTACAGAGTAACACGAACCTCCAAGCACTATAATGAAACCATGTACGAAATACCCGCACAGTGCCGATTCTCTGTGTTATACTAGCCCGAGCCCTCCGTGTGTTATACTAGCCCGATTGAGCCCCTCTGTGTGTTATACTAGCCCGATTGAGCATCCGGACTTGATCAGATCGCCTCCTGATATGATTCGATCGCAGTCATCCAACTCCACAAGCATGATTGGATGACCACGATCAATTCCATCACCCTAAGCATGGTATGGAATACCCACGGCCTTAGCTTGCCGTGATATGATTCGATGGCACTCATCCAACTCCACAAGCATGATCGATGACCACAGATCAATTCCATCACCCCCAAGCAGGTATGGAATACACACGGCCGACCCCGCATGGTCGACCATTGGCCTTCGCTTGCCAAGAAACCGTCCATACCAAGCATTATGGACGGAAAACCCTAAATTAGGGTTTGCGGATATTACATGTGCCGCAAAACGGTTCTCAACCATCCATCTTCGCAGTATAGATGGAGGGTGTAGATGTAGACTCAAAGGGCCTGGAGCATGTCGACACGATCACCATGTGACCGCCTACACACTTGACCACCGGTCAAAACCAACCATGGTTGGTTACAACAAATTGGGCCCCGCCCAAAAGAGCATGGTCGCGCGGCTTTGAAAGCCAAAATTAGGGTTTCAAGTCATCACGCGCGTCCATCTTCTCGGACGAATGGAGGGTCACAGATTGATTAACCAAGGCCTGGCCATACCAAAGCATGACCACCGTGGGCCCATCTACCTCCCTTCTTGCGGTCGGCCAAGGCATACCATGCCCGGCTAATCCAAAACGCCCGACCAAACTCACGCGGTTACATCTCCCAAATCCTAAATCGATCTCGACCGCTCAACTTCACCTGGATGATTTGAGTGGCTTAGATCACGTTTTCATGGGATAACGTGCATAGGTGTGAACACTCAGCCTACCACCTACACGCTGGTATGATCGACCAAGACCGACCAAGATGGGTCGTCTTGGAACGCACGCCCAAACTTGGGATGTCATGCGGTTTCCAACTCCTTTGCGGCAAGGGATTTCGCCGCAAACCGATCTCAACCACTCCTCTTTGACGGCCAAATTGAGTGGCCTAGATTGCATCTTCATGAGACGGTGAGACATGGACGTGTACACCATCATGCCGTCAACACGCATGTATGGTCTGGCCCTCCACAAAATCCTTCCCATGCTTGGTTTCGACTAAGTCAAGAGTGATGCTTGCGCACCTCTTTAAAAACCCCGATTTCATCAACGGTCGCAGATGAGTGTCTCAAACATCATCTCATCCGTCCGACTTCACCAGCTTGGTTATACAACCCCGGTCGAGTTATTTGGTTAGTGAGGAGTCATTACCCATCACTTTACCACACCGTAATGCGCACTCGCATAAAATACACACGATACTCACAAGTATCGACTTTCCGAATAACGCAGCTTATTCAATTCAGCATTACATGCTATCTTTCGTGGATCCACGATCCACATTCCAGACATCAATCATGTCACAAACCTGGGGATACTTACATCGGGGTATTGGTCCGGCGGTTTACAACAGGGCAGCGGCAACGCGCCATCACAAGAACGTGTTAGGAAGTCATGGACTGCTAGAGATGAACAGAAAAGTGGGCAAGACCGGTCGTGTGTTACCGACACACAACTCCACTACTCCATCATTCCACTACCTCCACTTCCCACGAGAAACGTGAATGAGGCTCAATGACTTGTATAAATAGGGTTCTCCGCCCTATTTTCCAACAACAAGGAATAACGGAGAACAACACAAGTTCAGACGACGTAAAACCAAGTGTTAATACAAACCGTATTCAAACACTCGTGAGCCTCGCTTGCATCAACCGTAAGCTTGCTCATCTTTCATAAGTCATAAGCAAGCCAACACCTTCACAATCTCAACACCTTCTTCGCTTCCCTCCCTAAGATCAACCCCATCTCCTTCACTTTGTGACCGAAACAAGTCCGGAACGGCCATTTCTTGGTTTAGGCCGACTTGCACGATTGATCTCTCGAATCTACAAGCACTCACCGCGCAAAGGCATTTGTTGAAGGTTTAGATTCATTCCTCATCCACACCCCAAATTACCAAATTCTCGCAGAGTAGTTTTCACCCATCAAC
>JAJJWW010002554.1:0-210621 GCA_023531295.1 Papaver armeniacum
CAAAGGAGAAGTGCACATGAGGATACCCTTGCAGGGGTTATCAACTGATATTTTGTTCTGTGTAGTTGATGTGGAATCTCCCTACAATGCATTGATTGGAAGACCATGGCTTCATGAAATTCTGGGTGTAGCATCCACATACCATCAGTGCATAAAATTTCCACATCCTAGCGGTGTCGGAATTATAAAAGGAGATTGGATAGAGGGGCAAAAATGTTATGAGGTGGATGTAGAGAGATGCGAAGAGAGAACAGCAAAAAAGAAAGGTTGGAGGAAGAATGTAACGGATGAACAAAGAAAAGAAAGACTAATGGTAGATACCATAGAAACAAAAGAAGAAGAGATGCTGCGAAGTGAATGCACAAAAACAACTGAATATCATGATGCAAAGGAGACATTGAAATGTTGGACTGATGCGGAGGCAGAAGGAAGTAAGAATAAAAGGTGTAAAAAATGAATAATTGTGAGAAAAGATAACAATTTAGTGGTGAAAGCATGATAAGGATAAGAAGCAGAGATGATGGTTGCGGAAAAATTGTGCGAGAATCTCGCCATGAAGAATATGTACAAATCTAGTGAATAATTGAAATGAGATTGTGCGATAACCCATGAGACAAATGATTGAATAAATTGATACAATGAATGAGTGAGTGAATGGGACAAACCTTTATGGCGTACACCTAGTTCGCGAATGATATTTCGCAAGAGGCAAATATAAGACCTAAAGTACGTCATATAAGGGGTATCTCTTAACATGGCTCGGGTGGAAGGTTACACCGCTCCTAAAACTGGGTCATGGAGATTTGGGGCCCATGAAAGCCTATCCTGGGAGATACCTTGGATTTCTAACTATATATATATAAGGTTATACCACAGTTGGACGCCCGAGGGTCTCTTCCAAGGAGGAGTGTATGACCAAGGCGCCGAGGTACGGTTGAGTCAAGAGTGCGGGAGCATGGAACTTCCTTACCACTCTTGACAAGTCTTGGCACATGCCGCACTCGGCCCGAAGAAAACTCCACTTAGGGTGCGTCTCGTAACCATAAACCATATAGGTATAAGGGATAAGAGGCTGCGAAAACAACGGTTGTTGTTAAGACCAGGATGGGAGGAGCTAGTCTTGTATGGCCGATGTACGCCTCCTTGAAGGGGCAACCAGGGAGAAGATAAGGGCGGCACCCTCCATTAGGGAGGCGATAAGTGTCAAAAGACACAAATGTCACGAGGCTTTATTTTCGCAAGAGAATTTAGGCTTGTCATATTTGTGCAATGATCCTGCAGAGGCAATAATACTAACGCAAGGGTAAGACGAGATCAAGGGATTTTTACATGAAAGTGTAAGAACGTCCTGCGATTTCGTCGCAAAGACGGCAATGTCACGGGATTTTATGGTCGCAAGAACGTTTAAACCTATCATATTGTCACAAATATAATGTCCTGCAGAGGCAAAAATACTTAAGAGATGATAAGACAAGGTCAATGGGTCATTACATGAAAATGTAAAGACGTCCTGCGATCTTGTCGCCATGAGGGGTGGCAAAATAAGACCTTTACTTAGGAAGGCATAATAAGACCACACAAATAATGATAAGGCAAGATCAATAGATTTCTTAATCCATGAAGATATCTTGCGATCTTGTCGCATTGATAATGTGCAAAGTAAAAAAAAAAAAAAAAAAAAAAAAAAAAAAAAAGATAAATGATATATATATATATCTCGCGAGAATAATTATATTTTATGTAACTCGCAAAGTTGATTATATTTTATGTAACTCGCAAAGTTGATTATATCTTAGGGACAGAGGCAAGTGTGAAGTTATAATTACAAAGAAGGGTTGTTTGATTGATATATCTGAACAAAGGAAGCAAAAGTTGAAGTTCACATTCAATGGTCAAAGATATATGTATACAGATATTACAAGAAATGAAAGAAGAAAAAGAAGTTATTTCTTTAAGGTTCTTCTTCTTGATCGATTCTTTGGTTCCATCACTTTCGTCGCCAGATTCTTCTTCTTCATTAGCTTCACTATCAGAAACATCAGAGACAGGCAAGTTCTTGGGAACTTCTTCAGCAAGGAAAGGATATGAATGAAGAGGAATGTTGTGATCGTTACAAACTATTTCCATAGCTTGATTGCGAAAACGAACATCATCATTATTAAAATTCGCCATTGTAGCTTGGAATTGCTGCTTCAACTTAGAATATTTATTCTCGCGAAGAGAGAGATCCATGGCGAGTTGTTCTTTTTCGGTTTCAAGTTCTCCAATCCTTGTCTGAAATCTCTTTTCAGATTCTGAAAACATGAAGAAATGAATTAATGATAATAGTACAAAAAGAAAAAGAACAGAAAAGTAAAGAAGTATAACAAACAACCTTCTCTTTCAAAGATCATATCCTTGATTAAGGTAGTTTGCTCGATGCGAAGACTAACATCGACACCTAAGTTATTTCTAGTGTTATCTAAAACTTTCGCAGCCCAGGCAAATTCATCATCATTATTTATGACAAAAAGTGAGCGAATTTGGTCTTCTCGCTCGCTAAGTAGGGTATTCTGACGAAGGAGCTCATCTCGCTCAACTTGCACATCAAGGAGAGATTTTTGAAATTTTGCTAATGCCTGTGCACCTCTGTTAGTAATGCGATCTTTCTCATCTATGAGATCACTAATTTTCTTCCTTAAGGTTTTGGCTTTCTTCTTGGAATCAAGATACATTCGTTTAAGTTGATTAGCTAAACTTAAACTAGCCCTATGCTCGATCTTTAAGAGATGATATTTGGATCGAAGATCCTTTAATGAAAGAAGGTTGGTATCATTTGAAGAACTACTTAGAGATTCATTGAGGCGAGTAAGAAGGACATCATCATCCATGGGCTCGGGAAATGAATGGAGAAGAATAGATTCTTCAGAGAGATTATATATGTCTCGCGAAAATAGTAAGTCGAGGCAAAGAAAAGTAAATGATAAAAAAAAAAAAAAAAAAAATCGAGGAGTAAAGATTGCTATACCATACGTTTCTTGATTTGCGCTTTCAAGAGTAGATACTCTATTCCGTTGAGAAGTAAGCTCAGCCTCCAGTTGTTTAATCCGTTCATCCTTCTCGCGAGATCATGCAGCTTCACTCTCTAGTTCTCGGATCTTATCTTTAAGTTGCAAATTTCTCTTTTCAAGATTGTTGTGTCTTTTCTCAAGGTCAGAGGCGACAAAAAAAGAAGCTCTCCCAGACTACAAAGAGAAATATGGGAATGATTAAGATAGAGTTTATAATTGAAATCACAAAGAAATAAAAGGATACAAGCATACCAAAGCATTAAGAGCGTTTAAGAAGCTAGAAGTCACTGTTCGGGAAACCCCGCGAAATGACTCATTATCCTCCAGCAGTGGGGCATCGCAAATCTTAGCTAGAGCTTCGCAAGTAGCAGTTAAATGATCGTCTCCCAACCCTTGCATGGAATCGGAAAAGATGCTAGACAATTGCGCCATAGCAGAGGTGGTTGAGTGATTCTCCCTTGCAGAAGAAGTACCAACCTCATTTTCATTCTCGTCAGAATTCTCGTCTGTTTGAGAACTACAATGAGAAGAGAGATGGGTTTTCCGTTTTTTAGAAAACGGAGCAGAAGACTTGTCCTTATGCAAAGTAGCTTTATTCTTGCCTTTAGCCTTCGCAGCTTCAGCCTCTTCAACTTCAACCTTCGCATACGCATGAAGATAAGAAACAGAGGCAACAATATTGTTTAAAATAACAAAAGAAAATGTTTCTTACTTCATTCGTGAGCGATCGAAGTATCGCCAAGATGCTTGGCTTTGGATTTTCTTTATATTTCTTCCTCATTCTGGCGATCTAAAATTTTTGAAAGTTAATAGATAAAAGAGGAAGAAGATGTCGCAAAGCCAAATTGAAAAAGGAAGTATACCTCATTTGATTCCTCAGGCCACTTAAATTCCCAAGGATGGTAGTTCGCGAGGTGTGCAGGGAGAATATGTGAACCTGCGATGTAAGGACCACTCAAAAGTAAAGGAATAACCCACCATTTCTCATCTTTGGAATGACGGGGAGTATTATTGTTGCCCGAATGCCAATCAATATCTTGCATAAGCAATTTGTCAAAGCATCAACGTTATCATTCTTTTCAAAGCGAGCACCCAGTGAGATTTATTATTTCTCATATTTATAACGAGTAATTCGCAAAGAAATTGTCCACGGTATACTTCTCAAGTAACTATTTGTAAATCTACAAACCTAGGATCCCTAACATTATTAGGATATAAAGATCCTTTACCAGCGCCACGATGGGCGAATTCAAGCATTAAACGAATGCAGTCGCCACCTCAATTGATAGACAGCTCGCGAGAATTTCTCATGGGCAAGGATTTCATAGAATAATGGCAACTCGGGATTGTACAAAGGGATGGGGAGTCCTGCGAGGAGTTGACCTAATGAGATTATGATTTTATGATCATCACATTGATGATCAAAAACGATTTTGCGAAAGAATAGATGAAGATCCATGATCGGGAATGGTTGATAAAGTGAAACCCTTTTCTGTAACTTCTTTTGAACATCAATAAAAGAAGGAGTGTATGAACGACCAAGTGAAGCCATTGCTAGAAATATGGGAATGGATGATTGTAGATCAAAAGAATGAGAAAGAAGTAGAAGAATTATGGTAGCGAGAAGAACAAATTGCGGAAAAGAGAGAGAGAATTAAAGAAAATTTGCGGAAGGAAAGTAAAAAGAAGGAGAAAAGAGTGGGAAACTATTTATAGAGAGAAAGAATCTTCGGGAATATAAACGCATTTAATGCGAGATGGGACGTGAATGGTTAGGAATAAGTAGTTGAAAGAGACGTGTCAAGAAAAGAATGGAAGAAGAAACACCTGTAATAAATTCCGTACATAAATAAAACGAGCAAAAATGAACAATGGCGAAGTAAAGATGAGCGGCTGCGGCATTCTAAAATATTGTTCTCATGACATTCTCTTCTTCGCAGAGAATACATGAGAAGAGGCAAGATGTAGGATCAGAATATCGCAACTCCAATACTTCGCGAGATTAATAAACGATTGCGTCGCGAAGGAGTCGCATGGAGATAAATAAATGACATAATAAATGACGACAGTCAGAACATGAGGAAAATGTGAAGACTTGGCGAGATTTAGGAGTGTCGCGAAGTCTAACACTTACATACTTGCGACGCTTCGCGAAGGATTCCCGAAAATAAAGGACAGCTTAGCTGTCATCCACTTTGTAATACCCTATATAAAGGGTTGAGTAAGTCTGTTGTAGAGAGAGGTCTCTTTGAATTGTGAAGCAAGTCATTAGGAGAGAGAAAATTAAGAGTGATTGTAATTTCTTTAGCTCTGATCTACATTTCTTTGTAAACCTTTCAAGAAAACAATTAATAAAACAAATTATTATTCATCTCTAAATGGATTGATTAAGCAAATTCGAGTGAGGTGTGTAGTGTAGGATTTCCTGCAACTACACAGACATCCAGTATGTCTTTCAAAAAAAAAAAAAAAAAAAAAAGAACCTAAATGAGAGTTTAACAGAGAAACATTCAAGGAAAATCATCCAACAGAGGTCTATTCTTCTTGGAGAAAGTCAACTTTGCATCTTCAAGAGCCGCTCTCTTCATAGTCAACATCTTGGAAAGCTTTTCGAGTTCTACCTCCTGTCGTGCAATCTCCCGAGGCGGAAAGGCTTTCGATTGCTGCATCTTTCAACTTTTGGATCTCAGCAAGGCCTTCGACAAACCACGAAGTGTTGAACTCCTTTTCTACGCACACGTCGCGATGGTGCTCCCATTCGGCAATAACGTCTTTAGAAACGGTGTGACCAGTCACCTCACGCATATCCTCGATGGAAGATAAAGCCTCTTCCACACGCTTAACCAGCGCAAATCTACTAGTGACTTTCTTGGTTGTTGCCATATGTCCGTACTTCTCCCAGATTCTGGTGTACTACGCCTCATACTTAGCCAGCACGCTGAAGCCGCCAACCAGCACATGACCTGGATAAGGAACCAAATACGGGGGATCGAAAATGGCGCCTGCAACTGGCCCCACGACTCGCAAAAGGTCTTCTTCCATGTCTACGTCAACAACCATCAGAGAATCATCCACCGTTTGAACCACATCTGTGCCCGGCGATTGGCTAACTCCCATCTCCAAGTCACCGGTGGTGGTCACCAAAGGCAAGTTTTCATGTGACTCCACCCCAGAATCGTCCTCCGAACCGGATTCCTCTGCGAACTTGAGTTAGACATTTTTCAAAAGAAGAAACGAGAAGAAGAAGAAAGAAAAAAGCGCGAAACTCACCAAACCACTTCCAGAAAAGAACCGGTCTTTGCAGGAGGAATCACTCTCACTTGTTGAACTTTCTTCTTTCTCGACTCATCACCGCTATGAGTAGGCTCGGTCCGCGGAATTCTTGAAGAAATTGCCGTCTCCGGCAACGTGCAAGGGAAGCGAAAGAATTAACACTACCGAATCCCTAGAAGAAACAAGACAGATGTTTTGAGACAAACCAGCAAGGAGATGACACATACCTGATTATTGGAAGAAGCGAAAGACACGAGAGTTGCGGGAGGATATTTTGAAACCTCCTGGAACCCACCAGCACGATTCTTCGTTCTTCGTTCCTTGGCCTGGGGACTTTCCGAGTTGCTAGGCAACTTTCGCTTGAGATCTCTCAACATTGGGTACTTCTTCAAAATTGCTTGGGAAGGTTTACAACGAACATTCTCCACCACGCTGCTTACAAAATCTTGGATCATAATAAACTCATCGCACCAGAACTCATTATAGCCAAAGGTCGTCGAAGTTACTCTTCCCATTTGAAAGAAGGGAAGACGGATACCCGGCTCAAGGTGATGCGTGTCGTAGGTGCAATCAAATTAATCAATATTTCCACTCAATTAGAAATAATATAATGGAAGTCAAGTTCGTTCCCACGAGGAGCAAGAGATTCTAGTTGTAAAAATTGTCACGAAAGGGGGTGTAAAAAGCAAAAGAAAATAAACAAAGCAATTAAAAGATAAAGTTGAAAGCAATAAGAGAGACAAGATCAAGGAATCCTTCTTCGTTACGAAACAATGAAACAAGTTATGTTCTTTTCTACTTGTTATTAGTCACAGATTATCACCAACCGTAGGATAGCAGGTCCGCTTAGCTAGCCCCAAAATCCCTAATTTCACCGAGTAACAGTCCGCTTAGTTATCGATTCTATTCAAAAGAACCACCACGAGGTTCGCTTACAAGATGTAATTCCACTGAATGCATTAAGATTTATGAATTTAGGTTTAGTACTAGTAGTTAAACTCGGTTCGCTTGGTTCACTTTCTAGCGTTGTTTCTACACACAATTGCTCCACGGAATCCCTCCGCAAGGTCTCGTGTTTGCTACTTATGTAAAGAGTCAAGAAATGATTACTTATCCCCTAACTTTCACTAGCTTTAGATTAAATCGACAAATCAATTTAGTTGGCCACCTAAACAATCTATCAATCAATCATGAATGTCTTTAAGATCATTCCTATTAGTAAAAACAAACGATAATCATGTGAAAAACTTCAAGATAGAATTGAAAACAAAAACTCAAAACATAAATTAAGAACTAGGAATTCATCCTCAATCAATAATAAAATTAGCTACTCATGTTAAGGAGTTCACACAAAGAATAAGAAAAGAAAAGTGTTGTGTGTGTAGAGAGGTGTGTGTAAAAGATGTAGAAAACTTCTCTATTTATAGGCTTCAATATTCTCCAAATCTTCCAAGGAATAGAATCCTTTTCCTTTAGCAATTCAATTTCCAAATCCAAGCTTTTCTCAACTCTTCCACCTTCTCTTTCCAAATTTGAGTCCAATTCTCCATCCAATTCCTAGTCCAAGTCTTCATACCCATGAGAGAAGTCCATAGAAAATTCTGGAATTTTTGGCTCGCCGGAAAACTGGTATTATGGCCGGAATCCGTAGGAATAATCGCCGCCGCCACCGAAAATTTCTCTGTCGAGGGAATATTCGACGGAATATTCCGTCAGTCAACCGTTAGAGATAACTGTTGACTTAACGGTCATCGTTAGTCAAACGGGTCAAAGCAGGAGAGTGAATCACTGAGTCAACTCGGAGTCAACTACTTCAGTTGACCCGAGTCAGTCTAGGCCAACTTCTCTTGCAACCATTTGTTCAGCCATGATGGCTGTGCTTCTGCCCTTGACAACTCGGCTCAATCTCCGGTCATACTTCAACATCGGTTCCACCTTCACCTGCCATACCTCCCAAGCTCGTGTCGACAAACCCTAACCGCAACACACCGCTTCTACTCTCTATCTCATCATCTCAAAGCATCACCACAACCGCGACAACCCACGACAACCATGGTTGCTTCATTCTCAGTTTCAGCTGCAATTGTCATTACCAACTTCTCCGGAGTTTAAGTGCCCAACATCTCATGAGCTGCATCTTCTTTACTAACCCACTGCAACACCATGAGCTTCTATACTATCATACCTCCTTCTCAGTTCACCTGCAACTCAAATCCTTGAACCCTGCCACAACACAACCTCCACCATTTGCTCAATACCTTCACCTAGTTCTGCTAAACACACAAACATCAACAACACTCCTAGTTCCATGGCAACAACTCAGCTCCTAGGTCTAGCATTCAACCATTGCTCACTTTGTACTTGCAATGCTATTTATAATTCAATTTGTAGCTTCATTACTTCCTGCAAGACCCAATCCACCTAATCCATATTCTGCTCATGCCAATTCACAACATAGCTGCAACATATCCAAGCTGCCACCTCCTGCTATTCAGCTCAGTCTCACAACCCCATTCTCATCTTCCATATCACTTTAACCACCAATTCATCATAACTTCCAACTGCTTCGGTTCTTTTGCTTGACCTAGCCTCGGTTCAACTCCATTGTTTGCTATTGAGTCTTCACGACTCATAATATCATCACATGTAGCTTCATACTTCTCAGCTCAATGAGCTCTTAACCCTTTCATAACCATCGGCCAAACCAACTCCCACTCCAACTCCCATTTATCTCTCGCAATTCTCGGCACATCACGAGACTCCATAATCATTGGCAGCGGCCATTACTAACAGCTCACCTCATCTGAGTTGAATCCCATTAACCTTAACTGAATCAGTCACATACCCATTATTTGCAGTCCTGACTAATTTCCAATCAAACCTCCAAATTAGTTCTTCAAGAGACCAACACCAACCATCAACTTCTCAGATGCACATCGACAGACCCCATTAAATTTCCACCAGGACCGATTTCATCTCAAACCCGAACTTCAGTTCTTCACACAACAATCACAATTCATTCTCTGTGTACCAACACCACAAACCCATTCTCTTAATTAGGTATTTCAAATCATGCATCTGTGCTCGAGCTCATCATAAATCGAACCCAGAAACCATCTTCACTAACAAACCCTATCATCTTCATCATGAATTAATCCACATCAACATCCCTTCTCTCCCTGTTTCGATCCATCGAACCCTAACTGTAAATGAAAATCCAAAACCATCACAGATCCAGTCTCGACTCTCTCATCATACTCTCTTCTCTCGATTCGATTTTCTCCTCTCTGATTTCTCTGAATTCCTAATTTCAGGTGAAAATGACTGAAATGAATGAGAGTAAGGTATTCTCTCGATTTAGGGTAGGGGTAGAAGTAGGGTAGGATATAGACACTAGTTCATTCTTGATAGGGGCTAACCAATTTACAGCCCCTTAACCTCAGCTGGACTGCGTCTAGATTTCCTCCCAAAAGAGTTGCTCCTTAACCTTGGCTGGGCTCCAGATAGTGTTCGCCCATAAAATGACATTTTTGCCCTTTTTGCTCAAATTGGGTGATTTCTTCTTCTTTTCCTCCGTGCGACTCCAAAGTAGCTATAAAACTCAAAACAAGCGTAAAATACATAATTTACACGAAAAATAGCAAAGAAAGCATAAACTACTAGATAGTAAATAAGATGTAATTTACACCCTATCAAATTCCCCCACACTTAGACTTTGCTAGTCCTCGAGCAAATCAAACTAAAAACTCACAATTTCAAAGCGTTCAAGCGTCCCAAGCATCCAAAGAGCTATGAGGACATAGAGCTTCTGCATGCTAGTAATAAGAAGTTAGAAATACTAAAGAACATATTCTCGTTCTTAAATGTTGAGTGAGAAATAACCACACCATAATGAGAGACTGCGTGTTTGAGAAACGATCAATAAGCATTTCGCCTCGACTTGTGCCTCACCAAAAAGGATTTTATGATAATTGCACTCAAAAAGACGGCTTTTTATGGGTCTCACATGTGTGCAGGTAGGAATGAAGAGAGAATTCCTGCAACACGTTTGAATGGTGGGAAGGACAACTTCCGAAATATTTTGAAAAACCCACATCTTTTAATATTTTGAAAAACCATTTTTCTGACGATCTCTAAGAAAGGAAATCAACCATATATTATTGAGGATGAGATTACTTACTCACCTTCACATCCGATCGCCAATTATGATAACACCACTCTCACGGCATCCAATAGAAACGTCTTCCGCTCCTCGTCTTGATCTTCATGGTCTTCGTCTTCGGTTTCAACTATTGATGATAAACTCTCGAATTTCACAAATCCTTGACAATTTGTAACCTTTTTTACCTTAAATCCTTGTCGCTTGAAACTTCCTTATAGATTTTCCTTCCCCACGGCTCATTAAATAAAACAAATATTTCTCTTTTTTTTTTTTTTTTTTTTTTTTTTTTTGAACAAGAGAAATTAAATACAAAATAAACCATGGCCGTGGGAGAAGTATTTTACCGCTTGATTCTTCACAACTTGTATCGTCTCGAAATCATAAACTTCAAAAAATTCTCACCTTTTAATTTTCTTCGCTTTCATGAATAAGTCTTCATACTTGGATATAAAATTACCTCATTGTATTGTAAGTCCTCAACATATATGTAAAAATCCGCTCATTTGTATGTTGCTTTACTTGAATTTGAAATTTGCTCTTTTTTCTCATTCCGTTGCTTGTAAACCTTAAACTTTTCCAACTTTCCTTGTAGATTTTGGTGTCGCTCCTTGTTGATGATGAATGTGTTTCTATGGACCCGTTGTTGTCGAGAGAGAGAATGGTGCTAACCGCAAATCGAACTACAAGAAGGAAGCTTTCATCCATGGACGTCACCCTCATGATTGACAAAATTAGCACTCAAGAGATCAAAGAGTAGTGCTTCTATTGGTGGGAGGTTGGGTAGCTCACCATTCTACCCGGAATTAACGTACGGTGACACACACTCAAAAGAAAGCTCTTTAGTAGATGGAAAAATTTCTGGTCGGTGCCTCACATGATATGAATACGGGTAGTCTCCACTAATGATTGATCAGCAACTCTAATAACGCATTTCTCCCTGCACCAAATTCGCATCACCGGCATGATTAAATCCATTATTTAACACTCTAACAAACAAGAAATCCGAATGTAGTTCTCTAACATTTCCAAGTTCAATTATGTCGGTCAAAATCTCTATGTAAACATACCTAGAAGTATGCTAGTGACTCTAAAATCTTTAAAAGTTGGAGTTTTAGGTAAAACTTTTTTTTTTTTTTTTTTTTAATTTTTTTTTTTTTTTTTTTAATTTTTTTTTTTTTTTTTTAAATACATGCTTAACCACTCCCCACACTTAAACCTTACATTGTCCTCAATGTAATTGAATCCTCCTAGTAAAGTCAAGGTGGGAAATTTTAACATGATAAGAAACAAGAAAAACAAATAACAAAAAGCAAAAGGATAAGAAATACAAAACCTATGGGTTGCCTCCCATTAAGCGCTTGTTTTAAAGTCGACGGCCCGACTTAGCTCTTGCAAGATTCATTCCCCATATACTAACAATCTGAAAATTTGAGGATCCACCCATAATACCTGTTTTGAAAACAATAACTCCATACAAATGTTAGCACAAGAAAACAATAGTGAAATTATCGCTCGATTGAAATTTCCCCCACACTTATTCTCGTCCACACTCGGAAGTTTATAAAGAACATAGAATTTGGGAACTTCCATGTATTCTTCTTGGCAAACCTGCATAGTGTTAGCATCAAGTGTTTCCAATGGTGGATATTTAGAAACAAAATCATCCAAAAATACTTTCGAAGCACATACATTCAAACCAATAAGAGGTAAAGGAGAAGAATCAATAGGCAAAGGGTTAGACAAACCTTGCACAATCTCTTGTATTATAGAATCCTCTTCATCCTTAAAAAATTCAAGTGAATTACTTACCTCTTGTATATCGTGGTCCTCTATTAAACCTTGCAACCATTCTTCGTCGTTTTCTACCTTAACCAAAGTCTTGGCATCATTAAAATCATTGGCAAGTTCAATTGGGTCTTCCACAAAATCAATGAATGTGGTTTCATCCTCTAGAATCATCTCTTCAACATTTTCATCATCGGAATCGGGCCATTCACTAAAATGATTTTCATCGGTATAGATTGTAAGATCTTCTTGTGAGGGTGTTACTTCATTTACAACAATAGGCAAGTGATATCCAAACTCCTCCTTTTGAATAGGTGAAGGATCTTTATTATGATCCGGAGTTAGAATAACTTCCTCATTGTTGCAACGTTCATACACTTCCGCGGACTCATATCTTTCCCTAAGAAATTTTTTCCAAGCAATAAATGCATCTTCCTCAAGCTCTTCCTTTTGAATAGGTGATTGATCATTATTAAGATCAAGGCTCGAGTAAGCTACACTAGCGTCTTCAAAAGTCTCCAAAGGTTGATTAATTTGTTCGTATAATTTCTCCGAATTCCTTTGAATTTCTCGATGTGATTCTTGCAACTTTTGTTGAAGATCCCCAATCATGGCGGACATCTTATCTCGCAAAACTAGAGAATTTACGATCATAAACAAAACTATCCTCCCATCCTTGTGATTGTCCACTTACATACCCGTCATAAGGTTGTTGATATGTATGAGAATATCCATAATGTCTCAGTAGGAATTTGATCATAGCCAAAAGATTGGTTTTGATTGTATCCTAAGGATGGTTGGAAGTTGTCATAATGTTGAGGTTGAAAACCGTATTGATTGTTATAATATGCTTGCTCTTGTCCACCATACATGGAAAACGGCTTTGAAATAAGATTCAAAAACCAAGTTAGATACGGAATAGAATCCAACAAAGCAAGAATAAAGCAAAAAGAAAAATAAAAAAAACTAAAATCGCCCGTTGCTCCCCGGCAGCGGCGCCAAAATTTGATGCGTGTCGTAGGTGCAATCAAATTAATCAATATTTCCACTCAATTAGAAATAATATAATGGAAGTCAAGTTCGTTCCCACGAGGAGCAAGAGATTCTAGTTGTAAAAATTGTCACGAAAGGGGGTGTAAAAAGCAAAAGAAAATAAACAAAGCAATTAAAAGATAAAGTTGAAAGCAATAAGAGAGACAAGATCAAGGAATCCTTCTTCGTTCGAAACAATGAATCAAGTTATGTTCTTTTCTACTTGTTATTAGTCCTGATTATCACCAACCGTAGGATAGCAGGTCCGCTTAGCTAGCCCCAAAATCCCTAATTTCACCGAGTAACGAAGTCCGCTTAGTTATCGATTCTATTCAAAAGAACCACCACGAGGTTCACTTACAAGATGTAATTCCATGAATGCATTAAGATTTATGAATTTAGGTTTAGTACTAGTAGTTAAACTCGGTTCGCTTGGTTCACTTTCTAGCGTTGTTTCTACACACAATTGCTCCACGGAATCCCTCCGCAAGGTCTCGTGTTTGCTACTTATGTAAAGAGTCAAGAAACGATTACTTATCCCCTAACTTTCACTAGCTTTAGATTAAATCGACAAATCAATTTAGTTGGCCACCTAAACAATCTATCAATCAATCATGAATGTCTTTAAGATCATTCCTATTAGTAAAAACAAATGATAATCATGTGAAAACTTCAAGATAGAATTGAAAACAAAAACTCAAAACATAAATTAAGAACTAGGAATTCATCCTCAATCAATAATAAAATTAGCTACTCATGTTAAGGAGTTCACACAAAGAATAAGAAAAGAAAAGTGTTGTGTGTGTAGAGAGGTGTGTGTAAAAGATGTAGAAAACTTCTCTATTTATAGGCTTCAATATTCTCCAAATCTTCCAAGGAATAGAATCCTTTTCCTTTAGCAATTCAATTTCCAAATCCAAGCTTTTCTCAACTCTTCCACCTTCTCTTTCCAAATTTGAGTCCAATTCTCCATCCAATTCCTAGTCCAAGTCTTCATACCCATGAGAGAAGTCCATAGAAAATTCTGGAATTTTTGGCTCGCCGGAAAACTGGTATTATGGCCGGAATCCGGCCGGAATAGTCACCGCCGGCCACCTGAAAATTTCTCTGTCGAGGGAATATTCGACGGAATATTCCGTCGGTCAACCGTTAGAGATAGCTGTTGACTTAACGGTCATCGTTAGTCAAACGGGTCAAAGCGGAGAGTGAATCACTGAGTCAACTACTTCAGTTGACCCGAGTCAGTCTAGGCCAACTTCTCTTGCAACCATTTGTTCAGCCATGATGGCTGTGCTTCCTGCCCAGCAACTCAGCTCAATCTCCAGTCATACTTCAACATCAGTTCCACCTTCACTGCCATACCTCCCAAGCTCTGTGTCGACAAACCCTAAGCGCAACACACTGCGCTACTCTCTATCTCATCATCTCAAAGCATCACCACAACCGCGACAACCCACGACAACCATCACATTGCTTCATTCTGCAGTTTCAAGCTGCATGTTTATCATTGCCAACTTCTCCAGTTTAAGTGCCCAACATCTCATGAGCTGCATCTTCTTTACTAACCCACTGCAACACCACAGCTTCTATACTATCATACCTCCTTCTCAGTTCACCTGCAACTCAAATCCTTGAACCCTGCCACAACACAACCTCCACCATTTGCTCAATACCTTCACCTAGTTTACGCTAAACACACAAACATCAACAACACTCCTAGTTCCATGGCAACAACTCAGCTCCTAGGTCTAGCATTCAACCATTGCTCACTGTACTTGCAATGCTATTTATAATTCAGCTGTAGCTTCATTACTTCCTGCAAGACCCAATCCACCTAATCCATATTCTGCTCATGCCAATTCACAACATAGCTGCAACATATCCAAGCTGCCACCTCCTGCTATTCAGCTCAGTCTCACAACCCCATTCTCATCTTCCATATCACTTTAACCACCAATTCATCATAACTTCCAACCCGCTCGGTTCATTGCTTGACCTAGCCTCGGTTCAACTCCATTGTCTGCTATTGCAGTCTTCACAGCTCATAATATCATCACATGTAGCTTCATACTTCTCAGCTCAATGAGCTCTTAACCCTTTCATAACCATCTGGCCAAACTCCAACTCCCATTTATCTCTGCAATTCTCGGCACATCACAGACTCCATAATCATTGGCGGCGGCCATTACTAATTTGACTCACCTCATCTGAGTTGAATCCCATTAACCTTAACTGAATCAGTCACATACCCATTATTTGCAGTCCTGACTAATTTCCAATCAAACCTCCAAATTAGTTCTTCAAGAGACCAACACCAACCATCAACTTCTCAGATGCACATCGATTGGACCCCATTAAATTTCCACCGGGACCGATTTCATCTCAAACCCGAACTTCAGTTCTTCACACAGCAATCACAATTCATTCTCTGTGTACCAACACCACAAACCCATTCTCTTAATTAGGTATTTCAAATCATGCATCTGTGCTCGAGCTCATCATAAATCGAACCCGTAAAACCATCTTCACTAACAAACCCTATCATCTTCATCATGAATTAATCCACATCAACATCCCTTCTCTCCTGTTTCGATCCATCGAACCCTAACTGTAAATGAAAATCCAAAACCATCACGAGATCCAGTCTCGACTCTCTCATCATACTCTCTTCTCTCGATTCGATTTTCTCCTCTCTCGATTTCTACGAATTCCCTAATTTCAGGTGAAAATGACTGAAATGAATGAGAGTAAGGTATTCTCTCGATTTAGGGTAGGGGTAGAAGTAGGGTAGGATATAGACACTAGTTCATTCTTGATAGGGGCTAACCAATTTACAGCCCCTTAACCTCAGCTGGACTGCGTCTAGATTTCCTCCCAAAAGAGTTGCCCCTTAACCTTGGCTGGGCTCCAGATAGTGTTCGCCCATAAAATGACATTTTTGCCCTTTTTGCTCAAATTGGGTGATTTCTTCTTCTTTTCCTCCGTGCGACTCCAAAGTAGCTATAAAACTCAAAACAAGCGTAAAATACATAATTTACACGAAAAATAGCAAAGAAAGCATAAACTACTAGATAGTAAATAAGATGTAATTTACACCCTATCACAAGGGCACTGGCATTAAGGGCGGCACGCAATGAATCCTTAGGGATCACCGGCTGGTAAGCAAGAGGCACCCCTTGATCGAAACCCATGTGACGAGCAGCACGATCAATATTGTAAGCTTGACTATCTGGAAAGACCCCATGAAGAAAGACGGCATATAAGGACGTGCAACTTTGAATAAACAAGTTTTCACCAACGCTCAAATCGCCATCGAAGACAAAGACATGAGCGGAGCGAAGCAAAGGTGTCAATTTGAGTCACCGACCTATGGACCGGCTCCCATGGGCGGCGATTTCATACGACCTATCAAGAAGACTAACCAAGCTCACGCCGACTCTTGGACGCTTTGTTCACCCATCGAAGAATTCGAGAGCGCCCCAACTCGCGGGAATCGAAGGCATCGGTTTCGAGCATACTTCTCAAAGTGCTCCCATAGCCAGACTTGCGAGAAAAGCAACGTGCACATATGAATTCACTTTCATGAAACCATTCGAAACTCGCATGTTCGCAACTAGATGATCCGGATGCACATACGGGGAACCGAGGAATAGCTTGCCAATGGGAAGAACTTCACCTTTTGCCAACTTCACAAAGACAACCACTAGCAACTCTGGTCTTATCTCCTTCTTTTACGTAACCGTCGTCAAAAATGTCTCTAGACAACCGAGAGAGCCAAAAGTGCTGCAACGTGAAGATCACTTTGCTTTTCCATTCGGGTTCCGGCTCGTCCAGGAAACCATTGAGATATCCACCAGCTGTAAAGGCACCTTTCATCCTCTTTAGGACAGAATCCTTCGACTTCGCAGTGGAATCTTTCCGAGCGAAATCTTCCAACTTAGCGGCAAGGTCATCCCGCATCTTCCCCTCACTTTCGGATAATTGGATTTTAAGATTCCCGATTCTGGGAAGATTCAGCAAAGAGAGCCACACTCTCCAAGGAGAAAGTTATCTCACCCCATCTACATATGATCGTATGTGTGTTCGAACACCATCCGGAGATGAAAGCAACCAAGCCCGAGATATCCTTCCTAATCGGAGATTTATGAAGCTCGACGACATCAATAATCTGCGCTCGAGTCAAGTTGGTATTTATATGCGCCTTACTCACCATGAACTCAACCCATCTATCAAAAGAACGCAATGGGCTTTGGCACATCCGAAATCAATATTGGAAGAGGAATATACCCCTTTATGAAGACAGAACCGTATGGTGTTCTCTCGGGGCGAACCGAACGTGTCTTCTTTTCATCTTCACCACCGGTTAACAAAATTGGCACGAAACCCGGGTGATTTTTCCGAGCGAGAGGCAAGTTTTTGGCGAAGAATTCATCATCCATGTTCGGTTTGGAACTATGGACATCTTTCGATGAGGCGAAATTCTGTTCAGGTAACATCTTACAGGATTTCTTCATAACAACTTAGTAACAAGATATCTGCACACGGAGAAAGACAAAATTATCTCCCGACACATAACCGCGCCCAACAAAGGAAAACCCGAAAATAAAAAAAAAAAAAAAAAAGAGAAAGGGCGTATTCTTTATCGGCTCAAAACTGCACACGTGATATCATTCTTCGGGTTTGAAATTATATATGGAGCATTCTCTACGGGTTCAAAAATACACACGCGGTATTTTCTTCAGGGTTCAAAATTATATACGCAGTATTTTATACGGGCTCAAGTGCGTCTGCATCATTCTTCGGGTTCAGAATTATATATGGAGCATTCTCTACGAGTTCAAAAATACACACGCAGTATTTTCTACGGGTTCAAAAATACACACGCAAGTATTTTCTTTGTGTTTCAAATTATATACGCAAGATATTTTATACGGGCTCAAGTGCGTCTGCAGTATCATTCTTCGGGTTCAAAATTATATATGGAGCATTTTTCTACGGGTTCAAAAATTGCACTTGTGATATTCCTTTCAGGACCGAAAATTCATATATGCGATATTTCCTACGGGTTCGAAGTCATATGAAGCACATATACGTATTCTTCTTCGGGATTCATATATAGTATTCTCTACGGGTTCGAAACCGCACATGAGTATTTTCTTGTGGTTCGAGTTATACGCGTGATTTTATACGGGCTCAAGTGTGTCTGCAATATCCTTCTTCGGGTTCAAAATTATATATGGAGCACTTTCCTACGGGTTCGAATAATCTATGCAATATTTCCCTTGGGCGCATACATACAATATTTTCTACAAGGGTCACGCCAAGAAATTATATGCGCAATATATAAATGCCCACTCTTAGGGTTTACACCTACATAAAAAGGGAAACAAGAGAAGTACTGGAAGACATACCTGGAAGCTGGTTTTTCCTTGTGACTCTGCCGCTAGTAGGAAAGGATGAAAAGATGAAGGTGCAAGATGGGAGAAAGGGACTTTGTATATATAGGCGTGAAGATTCTGAAATAGGGAAGGATTTCCATTTACCAAAATCGTGCGTGTTAGAAACGGGCCCACAAGGGCGCCCAACTTCCCAATGTCGCCCAAGCTGCATCGGCCCCACCAATTGCACCGACTTCCCAATGACCGCCCGAGTCACGCCTGCAAGCACGCACAGCTTCCATACCTTGCTCCGGTCCCACCAGCTAGCACACTCAGTTTCCCAACTCACGCCAACGTTGCCCAAGTTCCACCGGCCCCACCAATCACGCCAACTTCCCAATGACCGCTCAAGTCCCGCCAGCAAGCACGCACAGCTTCCCCACCTTGCGCCGGTCCCACCAGCTAGCAAGCTCAGTTTCCTAAACTCGCGTCAACTTCTCAATGCCGCCCAACTGTCCTGTCTCTCACGACGCTAACTTCCCAATTGTGCCAGCCTCCCGATTTGCGCAAAACTGCCAGAGGCAAGGATTCCAAATCCTATTTATAAAAAGGTCAGACGAGCCTCCTCAATTCTCTTTACAGTTTCTTCTGATAGTTTGTCACCATCTTATGCTTACCCCGCAACAAAGCTCCTGTTCCGAGCTAAGCAGGGGACTTAATGTTGATGGTGGTTTTTAGACAAAGGGTAAAATCGTAAAACCCCAAATAACCTAATGTCACCAGTGACACATTTATTAGAACATTTAATGCGTGTAGTCAGTAATTAATAGGGGGTATTTTTTCAAATTAGGGTTACAACAAACAAAACCCTAATTCACCTCCGTGCCATTGGCAAACCATGCCAGCCACACCTAGCCCGAGCTAGCCGCACCTCTATGCCAATGGCAAGTCATGCCATCCATACCAAACGCGCCGAAGCATGCCAACCATGCTAGCCGCACCTGCGTGCCAATGGCAAATCATGCCAGCCACACCTATCCCAAGCTAGCCGCATCTCTATGCCAATGGCAAATCATGCCAGCCATACCAAACGCGCTGAAGCATGCCAACCATGCTAGCCGCACCTCCGTGCCAATGGCAAATCATGCCGGCCACACCTAGCCCAAGCTAGCCGCATCTCTATGCCAATAGCAAATCATGCCGGCCATACCAAACGCGCCGAAACATGCCAACCATGCTAGCCGCACCTCCGTGCCAATGGCAAATCATGCCAGCCACACCTAGCCCAAGCTAGCCGCATCTCTATGCCAATGGCAAATCATGCCAGCCATACCAAACGCGCCGAAGCAAGCCAACCATGCTAGCCGCACCTCCGTGCCAATGGCAAATCATGCCAGCCACACCTAGCCCGAGCTAGCCGCATCTCTATGCCAATGGCAAACCATGCCATCCATACCAAATGCGCCGAAGCATGCCAACCATGCTAGCCGCACCTCCGTGCCAATGGCAAATCATGCCAGCCACACCTAGCCCAAGCTAGCCGCATCTCTATGCCAATGGCAAATCATGCCAGCCATACCAAACGCCAGCGAAACATGCCAACCATGCTAGCCGCACCTCCGTGCCAATGGCAAATCATGCCAGCCACACCTAGCCCAAGCTAGCCGCATCTCTATGCCAATGGCAAATCATGCCAGCCATACCAAACGCGCCGAATCATGCCAACCATGCTAGCCGCACCTCCGTGCCAATGGCAAATCATGCCAGCCACACCTAGCCCGAGCTAGCCGCATCTCTATGCCAATGGCAAACCATGCCATCCATACCAAATGCGCCGAAGCATGCCAACCATGCTAGCCGCACCTCCGTGCCAATGGCAAATCATGTCACCACACTAGGCCCGAGCTAGCCGCATCTCTATGCCAATGGCAAATCATTGGCCCATAACAAATGCCAAGCATGCCAACCATGCTAGCCGCACCTTGCCAATGGCAAATCATGCCACCACACTTAACCCGAACTAGCCGCGCCATGCCAAACACACCCTTGGCCCTAACTACACTGGTCACGCCATGCCAAGCCAAACACCCTTACCTTGGCCCCAGTCACGCCACGCCAAGCCAAACACCCTTTACCTTGGCCCATGCCGCGCCATGCCAAAGTAGCGCCCGCACCTAGGCTTGCAAACCATGCAACCTAGGCCAAATTGGCCGCGCGTGCCATTGGCACATGCCAACATGCGTCATCGGTAGCTTTTCTTACCAAGGCCACGGCCCAAACGGCCACGCATGCCATTGGCACATGCCAACATGCGTCACTCCAAGGGTAGCTTTTCCTACCAAAGCCACGGCCCTAACGGCCACGCATGCCATTGGCACATGCCAACATGCGTCATCGGTAGCTTTTCCTACCAAGGCCACGGCCCAAACGGCCACGCATGCCATTGGCACATGCCAACATGCGTCATCGTAGCTTTTCCTACCAAAGCCACGGCCCTAACGGCCACGCATGCCATTGGCACATGCCAACACGCTCGCTGGTAGCTTTTCCTACCGAGGCCACAGCCCTAACGGCCCCGCACGCCATTGGCACATGCCAACACGCTCGCTGGTAGCTTTTCCTACCAAGACCACGACCCTAAACGGCCGCGCATGCTATTGGCACATGCCAACACGCTCGCTGGTAGCCTTCATCGCCTAGTCGTGCCCCTAATGCATGCTGGTAGCCTAACTTGCAAGCCGTGCAACTTAGGCCAACTTGGCCGTACGCGCCATTGGCACATGCCAAAACCCACGCTGGTAGCCTAACTCGCAAACCATGCAACCTACCACCAAGGCATTCCGCACATGCCATTGGCACATGCCACACACGCCACTAGCAGCTCTGGCATTGCCACCTACACTCAACGTACAACCTACCACCAAGGTGTTCCACACATGCCATTGGCACATGCCACGCACGCCACTAGCATCTCTGGCATTGTCACTTGCACTCGAAGTACAACCCGCAACAAGGGCATTCCGCACATGCCAATGGCACATGCCACACGCGCCACTAGCAGCGCCACTTGCACTCAAGGTGCAACCAACACTCGAGATATCAACACAAACTGGGGGATGCTTTTTAAGGTTTTGGTTTGGCGGTCACAGCATGCAGCGTACACTCCGCTCACATTAAGAAAGCGTGAATAGGAATAAAGCGGTCAAATAAAAGAGGAAATAATGGTGAAAAAGTTTTCACCCATTAACACCATGCGGTTACCACCTCCTCCCATTATTTCACCCTTTACTCTCTTCCTTCATGAGGCCAGGGTACGTTTCAATCTCGACTTGTATAAATAGGTCTTACCTATTTCCACCAGACAACAAGTCTCGGTCGGGAGAGAAAAAATACACTCTCGAAAAGGCAACTTTGCAAGCTCTCCAAAAAAAGCTTTCATCTCTTGCAAGCTTCCGAAACTTTCACTTTCTGATACAAGTCGAGACACTACTCTCTCAGAATTATTCTGGTCTCAACACCTTTCTTTGCTTCCCTCCCCAAATCAAACCTTCTCTTCCACTTTGTGACCGAAGCAAGTCTGGAACGACCATTTCTAGGTTTAGGCCGGACTTGTATAGATTGATCTCTCGAATCTATAAAGTGCTCACGTGCAGCACATTTGTTTAGGGTTTGAACCAGTTTCTCACTCACCTACCGAATTTACCGAAATCGGCAGAAACGATTTTTACCCATAAACAACATGGTCTGGGAGTAAGTTCACACTGGCTCCTAAGTCAAGCAAAGCTTTCTCAATACGGTATTTACCTATTGTGCAAGAAATGGTAGGGGACCCTGGGTATTTATACTTAGGAGTAGTGGTATTCTGAATAATGGAACTCACATGACTAGATAGAAAGGCTTTCTTCTGGACACTAAGCTTTTGCTTTCGCGTACACATATCCTTAAGGAACTTGGCATAAGCGGGAATCTGCTTAATCGCATCTAACAATGGGAGGTTGATAGTAACCTGCTTAAAAACCTCCAATATATCATTAAAGTTGGTCTCCCTCTTAGTTGGAACTAGCAGCTGGGGGAACGGGGCTCTGGGAACAAAGCCGGGCTTAACATGACCCTCATTGGTCTCTTTAGAGACTGTATCAGTCTCCTCATTTTCTGTCTCAGAAGGGTGAACTACAGCATGTTCACTGTCAGGCATGAAAACCTTATTGTCAACTTTCTTTCCACTCCTAAGGGTTGTAACATAATTCACATGATTGTACGATTTCTCTCATTCGGGATTAGGATCAGTATGACTAGGGAACCTTCCATATTCTCTCTCACTAAGAAACTTAGCTATTTGGCCGACTTGAAGTTCTAATTTAGCAAGAGACTGGGAATTATTCTTAAAATTCTGCTTGGTTTCCTCTTGAAAATTAACCTAGCTCTTTACTAACATTTCCTGGCTTTGTGATAGCATATCCTGGATCTTTCTTAATATACTAAGAGATTCCTCTAAGCTAGTTATTCTATTCTCAGATGGGTTCTGGGCCTGACCTGGAGAGTTCTTAATATAACCAAAACCTGGGGGAGGCTGAGAATTACTAGACTGGCCTTGATTCTGGCCCTTAGACCAAGAGAAATTAGGATGGTTCCTCCAACCAGGTTTATAGGTCTCTGAGTATGGGTCAAGCTTCTGACGGTTTTCAAACCTAGAGTTGTTATAGACAGCGTGGGCTTGTTCTTTACTAACCCGTCCTTCCCAAAATGAGATATTAGGTTCTACTCCACAACTGGAGACTTGAGAGGCTCTAATCCTATCATCAGGTTCAACAAGAGACCTATGTTTGGGCTGATTCAATTCCAAATCTTCTAACCTTCTAGACAAAACAACAAACTTAGCATCTGAACCGAAGCTTGTATCTACCACATTGGTGCTACTTCTATTGACCAAGAGTCTCTTAGGGGGTTCAACACAAGACTCCCACTGTTGGGATTTTTCAGTGACAACTCCTAAGAAGGTAAAAGCATCATCAGCATTTTTACTAGTGAACTCACCAGCGCACATAGACTCGACCATGGCTTTGGTCGAATAGTCTAAACCATCATAAATAATCTCTACAAGTTTCATCTTATCAAATCCATGGTGAGGACACTGGGATAGGAGATCATTGAATCTCTCTAAAAACCTATAAAGAGACTCTCCCTCTTGTTGTATACTAGCACTAATTTTCTGCCTAACACCTGCATTTTTATGCTTAGGGTAGAATTTCATATAGAAAGCAGCAATAAGTTCCTGCCATGTTTCAATGGATTCAGATGGTAGGTTGTTCAACCAGGTCTTAGCTTTATCTCTCAAGGAAAAGGGAAACATCTTAAGTTTCAAGACTTCATCAGTAAGGTCTTTTATTCTAATTGTCCCACAAATTTCCTCAAAGTCCCTAATATGAAAATAAGGGTTCTCATCATCTTTCCCTAAGAATATAGGGATCATCTGAAGAATACTAGGTTTTATCTCGAAATTAGCCGTAGTGGCTGGCAATTTAATGCACGAGGATCGGGTGGACCTAGTTGGGAACATGTAATCTTTCAAAGTTGCCATCGCTGGCATGGCTGAAGTACTAGGGGTACTTTCCTCACGAAGAGACAGATTCTCAAAACTGAAGTTTCCAAAAACAGGGCTCTCAAAAGAAGAGTCTTCGAGCTCCCCGCTTCCACAAGAAGATCTACTAGGTTTTTCACTAATCAATCGACCTAGATTGTCTCTTTTCCAAGCCCGTTCTCTAATGACCTCGGGCATACACTAGAAAAAACAAATAAAAGAAATATAAAAAAAAATGCTAAAGGACGGGAGGTTCTAAGCAAACACAAAGCAGGCTGACTCCACCAAAGCAAACCTAAAATTTTCTAACAAACAAAAAGCATGATGGCTCCACTTAGATTGTTTCTAGACCAGGTTCTATTCTTTCGAAAAGGAATTCGTTACAATCTGAGCAAACCTCTCTGGAATCAATCCGAGTTAATGTAAGTTAAATAGAGACAAGGGAAGCTGCGTGGAGATTTGATACCCAAGGCCTCACCGGCATTACAAGGCGGCGCATTCAACTTACAGTAACCATCATGAACTTCAAAGTATGCTCAAAAGAGTAACCAATATTTTTCGAACGACTTTCCTATTAAGCTCGTTACCCTATCGGTCTCGTTCTATTCCAAATTGTAAGGCTTAGGTTCGCATTAAGTATCGTTTTCCTAAGGCGGGCAAGAAGAGAACGGTGATGAAATCCGAACCCTTATCTTGTATGGCTAGTCCTTGCCCTTTACTAGGAAATTAAAGCAGCCGTTTTTAATTCCTCAGCATATATGCAAACGAAGGAATACAGTAAACCCGCTGACAAGGGATTCGTAGGTGTTTCGATAAACTTACCTCCCGTACCAGACGGGGGATGAACCGCTGAAGTCGACTCGAGCCACAACTCCTATGTCATGTGCGAACCCGAGGGGCCGAGGCGATATCGTAATCGCCGTCCTTCTCTGCAAACAGTTTATATTTAAAACTACCCTCCCGTAGGGTTTTAAAAAAAATAAAAATAATGTCCCAAAGTTTAAAGTCCAATGTCCAAAAATAAAGTGCAAAAGAAAAAGAAAATTACAAGAATATAAGATATCCTAATACAATCTAAAAAAAAAAAAAAATCTTCTTCTTCTTTTTTCCGCTCTTTTCGCCAAATCTTTAAGTATTCACCAAAAGCTTTGGCAAATTTTTCTTTTGCTCCAAATTCCAAAATATGTAATGCAAAGACAAAAACCCAAAAACGTAAAGTAGAACAAATAAAATAAAAACAAAAACCTAAAAAAATAAATCTAAAAACTCTAGCCTAAAGACAAGTCCGCGTCAAGCGGCAAAAAAATGATGTGATTTTTAATTAAGTTGTAGTAAATAAGTTCGTTGAGACTTGTGAAAGCAATAGATTTTAGACTTATAAAACTTAAAAATAAAGAAAACTTAATGCAAAATCGATTTCAAGATATTAAAAATAACCAAGACACTGATTCCACTATTACACATGAATGAATGATAGTAAATAATCCAAAATTCTAATTATCTTTTGAGTCCCTTATTTCTTAATTCACAAATAATTAGGCAAATTCTCAAATAATAATTGTATTCCCTAAGCATAGATTATCAATTGACTAAACAAAGTATAACCTATCAAATTGAATCACAACTAATTAAGAAAATTATGCAAACAATTTAGAACTCTGCAAAAGCAGTGATTGAGTGAATTATAAATTATAAATTATAGAAATAAAATAATTACCAATTATTCATGCGTAAATAGCTTCCTCATTTCCTTGGTTGTGGGAGATTTAGCTCATCATCATGTTGGAAACACGCTTAAAAGTTTATTTCATTGCTCAAAGTGTTTACAAATGATGAAAATGGGAGAAATATAATGAAAACCGGGTTTGTAACAGTTATATTTGTTACAAACCGAGCTGTTACAGCGAACGATAAAACAAGAGTGTCGTTGTCACTGTAGCACAACGACTGTCTTCTACAGTCTAATGTTCTTCGAGCTCTCTTCAATGGAATCAGCAGCAGATTTCTCCAACTCTCGTTTCTTTGCTCTATTGTCTCCCCAATCACTCCGTCGCCATCTCAGCTTCACCAGTACCCTATATATACTTGACAGGACCAAGAATCTCCCCTCATAACTCCAAATCTTCTCGTAATGAATTCCGTATAAGTCACGGGAATAATTTCTTTAATCTCTTCTTCTTCACGCGTCAACAACATCTTGCAAACTTCAACACGATCCTACACTTCCTTATATCGAGTCAAACACCTTCCAGACACACGCCACAACCAACTATATCCCAAAATATCCCGAGATATCTTCAACGGAGGAATACTTTCCCTGTTTTGTTCCAACCTATGAATCACCCCTTAATTATCGAACCTAAAGCAATTACTACCTTTTGTTGACCATGACAGCTCGTCCTCAAACAAATTCGCCAAGAAAATCTCATCAAATCTGCTCGAGTTTAATGCAGAAAATCCTACCATCCACGTACTCCCTGATTTCTTTTCTCCGAAGATGTAGCCAAATTTCTTCGACTCTGTTGGACTTACAAGTCCTGTTTTGATGCAACAGGCCCAACACAAAATTTTGTAGCGATTAAATCTCCCTAGACAACTTCCAAATCCAAAATATAGTCTCGGGTTTTCAAAGAAATAAGATGCACATTCCCTGTTTTCTTCCACACGATTATCCATCCAATCTGAGTCGATTCCGACGATCATACCATGCTTGTGATGATCAAACAAAACTTCCCAAACAATTGCAGCCATTGAGTCTCACCGGAACACCTTCAAAATCCGAACCCTAATTCTGGTTCTTTTGAAACCATATTTTCCCGCCAGAAACTTGAATTTGAAATGTTGAAGATGAAGGTGCCCCTTAACCTTCTGTCTGGGTGCGCATAGTAATTAAGACGCCCCTTAGTAATTGGGCTGCCCCTTATCCAAAAGTGAGAGTCCGAATAACACGTGTCCTCCGGGGGTTCTCCGAGTAGTTTTTCGAGCCGATTTTTCCAAAAATATTTATTTCCCAAAAATACCTACAAACACACAAAACATCACAATAAGTACAAAATCGAGTACCAACAATATAGAAAATTGAGGACAACTTAGACACAAAAATGTGTCTATCATCGTTGTAGTTCGTTACTTCTTCACATTCTTCAGGCCTTCGAGTAATACTTGTATGTCTCATAATCCTAGACTTTCTAGTCTAACATATATGAAGTTGTCTCTAGTAAATAATCAAGAGACTCTTAGATGAGTTTTGATTCACTAAAATATGACAACCAAACTTGACATACCAACTCTTGTTGGGTTCAACCGAGCTATGCTCTAACAGAGTGCTTACTTCTGATGAATAGGAGATCAAAGATGGTATTGTTTATTTCTTTCAGAATATTTTTCAATCTCAACATCCTAGGAATATTTCTATGGAAGGCATGACTTTTCTAAAATTTCCGAAGAAATGTGTACTTGGCTTGAAAGAGATATATAGGAAGAAGAATGTCTTGGTGCTATTAAATTGCTTGGACAAAATAAGGCACCTGGTCCAGATGGGTTTCCAATTAAGTTTTATGCTCTATGCTAGGATATCTTAAAATTTGATCTCATGAACATCCTCAAGGAGTTGCAGCACAAGAATTTTCTTGATTGGAGATTAAAGAATACTTTCATTTCCTTAATAACTAAGAAGGATACTATTGAGGAGATTAAAGATCTTAGAAAAATAAGTTTAGTTCATGGAGCTTACAAAATTGTCTCAAAGATTCTTGTTGAATGATTTAAACAAACTCTTTCTTCCATTATTTCTCAAAATCAAACTGCATTCATCAAGAAAAGACAAATTCAGGATGGAGTTTTGATTGCTAATGAACTGATTGATTCAAGAATTAGAAGTGGAAGACCTGACATTCTTTGTAAAATTGATTTTGAGAAGGCATTTGATCATGTGAATTGGGACTTTCTGGATGATAAGTTCTCTGTGATGGGGTTTGGTGATAATTGGAGAAAATGGATTAGAAGATGTGTTGAGTATTCAAGGTTTTCTGTGCTTGTCAATGGCAGTTCTGTGGGGTATTTTCAAAGCAAGAAAGGAATCAGACAAGGTGACCCAATTTCACCTTTTCTCTTCCTTCTTGTTGGTGAGGCTTTAAATTTCATGATCAAACTGGCTCAAGATAAAGCAATTCTAACTGGTTTTCAAGTTAAAAATGATGGTGTGGCGGTGTCTCATTTGCAATTTGCAGATGATACTTTGGTGTTCTTGGATGCTGATGTTGAGAAAGTTAGAAATTTGAGGTTGGTTCTTCTTTCCATTGAGCTTCTTAGTGGCTTAAAAATTAACTTTGCTAAAAGCCAAATCTTTGGTGTTGGTTATGATGGTGATTTGTCCATTTTTTTCTTCTATTTTGGGTTGTTATCATGGTTCTCTCCCAACTACATATCTTAGTTTGCCTTTAGGAGATAAATGTGGTTGTTAGAGCATTGCTCGGTTGAACCCACCAAGCGTTGGTATGTCAAGTTTGGTTGTCATATTTTAGTGAACCAAAACTCATTTAAAGAGTCGCTTGATTATGTACTAGAGTCAACTTCGCATAGGTTAGCTTGAAAGTATAAGGATATGAGACATTACAAGTATTGCGAAGACTTGAAGAAGTGAAGAACTAAGGAGCTACAACGACAACATCATCCTTCCGCTTGAGGTTAGTGATATTTGACTTGAACTGTTTCATTCCCTAACGTATCTTTCAAGTCGTGCATATTGAAAACATAACTGCGGAGCATGAACGATTACACTCTAGTTAGACATAGTATTAAGGAATACAATATGAAGTATAACGCTTATCTTTTGAACTTCGTATATAAGACATCTACATAATCGTTTGAATGCTATTGTGATTATGTATGGGTATGAGGTGAAGATTTCATCATAGGAAACAATGTTTTACATTAGTTTAAAGGAAGTAAATTCATGAACTTGTTTCGTGAATCGAAAGGGAAATCGCTAGGCTTATTGGTATTGTTATTCATTGCATATCTTTTGAACTACCAATATGTGTGATTAGTATAACCGCTCATGACTTGTTTATGTTCTTGGTAAAATTATTCACAAGGCCTGACTTTTGTATTAGTATGACTTTTATTAGTGAAACCGATCTTAAGTAATCACCCTAGATGGTATGATCGATTTAGTTTTATTGGTATGACAAACTCTAGGCAAAGGGGAACCGATCCTATGAAGAGGTGCAACCGATCACAAGAGGGGAATCGATCCTTGTAAGAGGTGCTGAAAAGGCGAGGGTACCAAAATATACCTCAAGCTAAAACTTTTCCTACCTATAAGTCATTTCTCCGAAAGTGATTGTTTATGGACCGAGTCGAGACAATACAACTAATTGGTTCACACTTCGTGTGATCGTCTATGGATACGAGATCGAGACAATACAACAACGAAGTATGTTTACTTGATAAGAGGTTCGGACTTAACCAAACAAAATAGGATTACTATCAAGTAAAATAGGAATTAACGTTTGTGTATTTTACTTCTAATTATAATAAAAACAATTATAATTGCGGAAATAAAAAAGTAAAAGACACATCAAGATTTTGTTAACGAGGAAACCGCAAATGTAGAAAAACCCCATGACCTTTTCCAGAATTGAACACTCTCAGGATGAAGCCGCTATACAAAATCAAACCAACTTCGAATAGTTGAGACCAAGCAACTAAACCTATAGTTCACCTAGTTCCGTCTGTATTCCCACGTCACCAACTTATGAATAAGTCACGTACTTGGAACAATTCCTTTGGTTCGTATTCCAAACAGTAAAGGAACAACAAATCTGTTTGGTAGCAACTCTCTTCAACCAAGTGATGTAAGTTCGACAAAGGCTCTTCTGTTTATCTCAATAAACTCCTTCGTCGGGTTCTTAGATCTATCTTATTCTCAACTACCAAAGGTAATTGTTAAGATTTTGCAATCAATACTTTTAATCACAAAGAATCGTATTGATGCCGATCTATACAACTAATCAATCTAATCTACCACAAGGATAAACCGATTATAGTTGGATCCTATATATCGAAACAAGTATTGTGCACACCAAATATTATGAACCCCAAATCAGAAATCTTCAATATCTTCTTTGTCTTCAAATCTTATTAGATCTTCAATAAACGCCTGCACACAACAACTTGAATCTCTTGTGATCAATCACGCACAAAACGGAGTCTGTTAACAATGGATTATCACAAGACGTCTTTAGATCTACAAACAGTCTAAATATCCCTGTCAAAACTTCGATCTAGTTTGAGTGAATCTTATATCATAAGGGAAGATTCTCAAGCATAAACAAACTAGGTGCAATCAAAGTTCAACTACCTTTATTCAATCAAATCAATCGAAAACACAACATAAAACGCAATTATCTAGTTTCCCACCAACGGTACTAATAGAGCTTCTCAATCCCAAAGAAGACTTGAAACTGAGCGGTCGTAAGATATTTCGCCTAATTAGGTTACTCTCCTCTCCGAATAGGCGGCTTCACCAGTAACAACACAACCGAGGAAGTTTGCTGTCACGAAGGATTAGTTTGCTAGAAATGCAAACTTCAAGTATTTATAGACAAGGAAGTTTGGACACCAAGGAATTTCCAAAACCGAAAATATTTTCAAGATATGCAATATATTACAAATTCGGTTTCCATAATTCCTGGAAATGCTCTGTCCAAAATATTGACCGAAAATCTCTTTGAAAAATCTTCAACTAGTAATTGCACATTACTAATTCTCATATTCCTAAAATAAAATTAAAAACCTTAAATAAAAGATTTTTAAATTATTTATGTTTCGATCCTGGGATTTTCTTCCTTTAGCTATTAAGGAATAACTTTGAACAATTAAAGATAAGCGTTACTGCACATGTTCAAAGTATGTCGACATCCTTACTCTGTAAATCCTCTTTCATACTTACAATCTTGAAACCGATTTTCCACACTTCCAAACAAGTTTAGAATTGGTTCATATGACTTTCAAGAACTATGTGATTGATCAAGAACACTCAATCACCAATCATGGGTTTAACGGTTCTACCAAAACAAGTTTCGGATCTAACTCCATGTGAGTACTGTGCATAGTTACACTAGATTTCCAAAATTCGGTTGACTAGGTACTAGGATCGGTTCCCCGTATATATATGGTATGTAACTTGAATGTGTTCACATGTCCATAGGATCGGTTCCCCTTTGCCTAAAAACGTGTTGCACATGTCCATAGGATCGGTTCCCCTTTCTGCTAAAACATGTTGCACCTCATACAAGGATCGATTCCCCTTTGTGATGTGTTGCACCTCTTACTAGGATCGGTTCCCCTTTTGCAGTCGGTCTTACACAAAATCACAAACTCGATCATACCATCTCGGGTGATTACTTAAGATCGGTTTCACTAATAAAACTCATACCAATATAAAAGTCAGGCCTTTGTGAATAGTTTTACCAAGAACACAAACAAGTCATGAGCGGTTATACTAGTCACACAGATTGGTTGTTCACAAGATATGCAATGAATAACAATACCAATAACGCCTAGCGATTTCCTTTTCGATTCACAAAACAAGTTCATGAATTTACTTCCTTAAAACACATGTAAAACATTGTTTCCTAGGATGAAATCCTCACCTCATACCCATACATAATCACAATAGCATTTAAACGATTATGTAAATGTCTTATCTACAAAGTTTAATGGTGAAGCAATAAACCTCGTATTGTATTCCTTAATACAATGTCCAACTAGAGTACTCATGCTCCGTAGTTTTGTTTTCAATATGCACGACTTGAAAGATACGTTAGGGAATGAAACAATTCAAGTCAAATATCACTAACCTCAACTGGAAGGATGGTGTTGTCGTTGTAACTTCTTACTTCTTCACTTCTTCAAGTCTTCACAATACTTGTAATGTCTCATATCCTAATACTTTCAAGCTAACCTATACGAAGTTGACTCTAGTACATAATCAAGAGACTCTTTAAATGAGTTTTGATTCACTAAAATATGACAACCAAACTTGACATACCAACGATTGGTGGGTTCAACCGAGCAATTCTCTAACAATCTCCACCTTTGTCAATTTGAGTGACAAAACTCTTACATCATATGGATAAACAAATTACAAGAATTCATTACACATACGCTTGATTCCCGAATTCAACAACACAATAACCTGTATACATTCAATCCTTAAATGTCGTTGTTGACATTATGATAACAAAGAATATTACTCCCCCTAAAGGTAAGATAGGTAGATTTTATCAATCCGCACGTCTTTCTTATTCCTTTGTAATGATATGTTACTCCCCCTTAGTCTATGCTTTCACTCTTTCGTTAGATAAACGTTTAAGCACCAATGTCCTTTCCCTTAGTGATACCAATCAATATAAAATCAATGCCAATATCACTTGTTTACTCCATATATTTCTCCCCCTTTTTGTCACAAAATGACAAAGAAACGAAAAAATAAAGGACAAACCGAAAAGAATCTTACAAATCTCAAAATAGACTTGCAACCTATAGAGTTAAGCACGAGGGTTCCACACACCATTTTTTATAACCAATATCAAAACCGAAACTACAAAGCAATTTTGTTTTGATATGTTATCAAGAAAACAATTGCCCGAAGAAATTTCCCCTAATAGTTTAGAAAACCAAAAATCAACTAAGCACCTTAGTCCCTTTGCTAAACTGACTGTACAAATAAAATCGCTTGTTCGATAAGACCAAAATAAAGATAACTCTATTTTTCTCATCAGGTTCTAATTATCCATATAACTTAGACTTTTCAGTTTTAAACAAGACAACTACTAGGTTAGTTAACTAGCATTTCTTGTTAAGGCATTCGACTAGACTTGAATAACCGAAACCTCCACTTTGATAAGTCTAACTAAGATCAGAATTAACTTAGTTTCTCTTATCCGGAATCGAATTGGACTAAACAATTCATCCCGTAAACCTTTTCTTTTGTTAAGCCATAAAAAATTCATACAAACCAAAATAAATCAACTTGCATAATTATTCACCTCAACCGGAAGCAATTGAAACAACATAGACATTAAAGCACAACAATTGCACCGAAATTTTGTAAGCCTAAACAATTGATACCACACAATAAAGCAAGATAACAATAGTTTTTCTTAACCGGAACCAATTGAATCACACACACATCCATACATACATAATGGAATAGAACATCAATTGTACCGAAATTTTGTTAAGCAAAAGCAATAAATATACGCAATAAAATCAGGTTTTTCTTAAACAGGAAAACAATTAACTAACAAGATTGTTACCTGAAATTTCGCATCCTCTTCTCTAATATATTTGCATCTTCTTCCAGGAAGAATTGATATCGAAATATCATTATGTTTTCATCCTTTAGCAAAACAAAAGAATAACAACAACCAACCTTTACCAGAGAAAGGTTGAAAACTGGTTTTTAACTATTGCAAGCAAAAGTTGAAAACCCTCGAAACACATATGCTTTTATGCTAAACCAAAACCGATTCAACATATTGTGACTTTTTCACATATTGTTTCTATCAGAACCCCTCATGATCCTTTGATAAAGCCTACCAACATGGGCTAGAATTTAATCCTGCTAAATCAAAAAGTCACCCAAACCATAAGGGTTCACAACATTATGAGATCGAATATCGAGGTAATAAAACCGAAATCAAACATCCCATAAACATACATAGAAATAATCATAAAGCATTCAAGCACAAGCTATGTAAATCAAAAACCATCACAAGAAAAATTATAAATCAAATAATTTTATTCATAATAGTTTTATTCATAATAGTTTTATTCATAATAGACCTAATACAATCATTGAAAGAAATCAAAAATTGATGTCTATTTTCCTTTTGCAACTCAGTCCTTCATATCAGTGCTAAATGAAGGCGGATTACTACTCTCAGTCTTCAGCTTGTGAATTTCTTCAAGTAGAAAACCTTGTTGCTTGACCATAACTTCTTGCAGGTCAGAAATTTTCGTGAAGGATTCTGCAAGAGCATGTAATTCTGTCTTTGATTGAACACAAAAGTATGTCAATGCTTCAATACACTGGTCTTTCCTCAGTGTATTCTCTCTTTCCTTCTTGCTAAGCCAATCTCCCTTTTTGATTTTACTCTTAATATCAAGAGAAGATCCAGACTTAATCTTAAGTTGATCTTTCTGATCTAGCATCTTTCCATAAGAAGATGTTGGATCCAGACTCATGGTTCGGACAAGGAATGACCAAAGAAGGAGAAGGATCTTTTTATAATTTTCATACTTCCGAAAAAATAATATTCCTATAAATACGAATATATCAAATATTTTCAAATACTAGATTTTATTCCCATAATCTACACATAATTTCCTTGATTTTCCTTCTTCCTCACTCAATTCGGCACACAAGGTGAGGAAAGAATTCTAATACCGATCAAGTGGTATTAGTATGAGATTTTATTTCATTATGGGATTTCGAACAACCAGAGTGTCCTTGGTCTAGTATCGTATGAGAAATTCTCTTCTTGTTACCTCGAACTAGCGAAGTATCTTGAGATTGACTTGGGTTGCCTATGCAACTTTTAGCAATTCTGTTTTTGAGACAGTTTTTGCATCTTGTCTTATTTTTCCCTTTACCATTAGATGATTTAATAACATCGGAAGACATGTCCATTTTTAAAATGGGTAAATCACTAATGGAGGAGGAAGAAATAAGATTGACAACTAATGCAATATTAGATGTTTCCTCTTATTCAGAATCGTATGAATCAGAGGTGTCATCTAGAGTTACAGCCAAAGCCTTGCTTCCATTATATTTCTTAAGATTGGGACAGTCTTTAGCAATATGACCAAACCCTTTAAACTTAAAGCACTGTGGATGATATTCATCATCTTCTTCATGATCCTTTTTGACAGGAACTCGATCATATGGGCGAGAAGATTGATGAGTATCCTTAACGAATCTCTTATTTCTCTTCTTTAAGAGATCTTGAAACTGTCTAGTAATCAATGATAATGATTGTTCAATTTTATTATCAGAATTTTTTGCAATCTGTTCATCTGAATCATTCATCTGTCTATTCCTCTCCATTGGAGCTTTCGGAATTTTTGCAGCTTTAAAAGCGATTCCTTTACTTTGAATAGACTGTGATTCATGGTCAAAGATCTTTAACTTTCCAACGAGTGTTCTTCGTGAGAGAGTTGAGAGATCATTTGCTTCTATGATTGCATGCTTCTTAGAATCGTATCTTGGTGGCAACGATCTGAGAATTTTGCACACTATATCCTTTTCAAAGATAGGCTTTCCAAGAGAGAAAGAGGCATTAATTATCTCAGAGAGTTTAAGATGAAACTCTTCAAAAGTGATGTTGTCATCCATTCGAAGGTTTTCCCAATCGGACGTAAGAGTTTGAAGTCTAGCTTCTTTCTATGAAGTGTTTCCTTCGAATACGATCTGAAGATTATCCCAAGCTTCTTTCGAAGTTTCACATGTTGATACATGATGTTGTAGATCACGACTTACAACATGTATTATAACATTCAAACCATCTGAATTCTGCTTTGCAAGCGCCTTTTCTTCGTTTGAAAAATCTATTAAGCGTTTAAACCCAGTTTCTGAATTTTTTATCTTTGGACGAATATAACCATCAACGACTAATAGCCAAGGATTAAAGTCTCGTGATTGAAGAAAAGATCTCATAACAGATTTCCACCATAGATAGTTTGTTCCGTTAAATCTTGGCGGTACGTTAATTGAAGTCGATTCATGAGAACTCGAGTTCATTCTTATAGGTTGGATCGCACCAAACACAGATTGTTAGATCTTTTCGTGTTTGCCTGCTCTGATACCAATTCAAAAGGCGAGGGTATCCAAATATACCTTAAGCTAAAACTTTTCCTACCTATAAGTCCTTTCTCCGAAATTGATTGTCTATGGACTGAGTCGAGACAATACAACTAATCGGTTCACACTTTGTGTGATCGTTTATGGATACGAGATCGAGACAATACAACAACGAAGTATGTTTACTTGATAAGAGGTTCGGACTTAACCAAACACAATAGGATTACTATCAAGTAAAAAAGGAATTAACATTTGTGTATTTTACTTCTAATTATAATAAAAACAATTATAATTGTAAAATAGAAAAGTAAAAGACACAGCAAGATTTTGTTAACGAGGAAACATCAAATGCAGAAAAACCCCATGACCTTGTCCATAATTGAATACTCTCAGGATTAATCCGCCATACAAAATCAAACCAACTTCGTATAGTTGAGACCAAGCAACTAAACCTATAGTACACCTAGTTCCGTCTGTATTCCCACGCCTCCAACTTATGAATAAGTCACGTACTTGGAACAATTCCTTTGATTCTTATTCCAAACAGTAAAGGAACAACAAATCTGTTTGGTAGCAACTCTCTTCAACTAAGTGATGTGAGTTCGACAAAGGCTCTTCTGTTTATCTCAATAAACTCCTTCGTCAGGTTCTTAGATCTATCTTATTCTCAACTACCAAAGGTAATTGTTAAGATTTTCCAATCAATACTTTTAATCACAAAGAATTGTATTGATGCCGATCTACACAACTAATCAATCTAATCTACCACAAGGATAAACCGATTATAGTTGGATCCTCTATACCGAAACAAGTATTGTGCACACCAAAGATTATGAACCCTAAATCAGAAATCTGCAATATCTTCTTTGTCTTCAATTCTTCTTAGATCTTCAATAAATGCCTGCACACAAAAACTTGAATTTCTTGTGTTCAATCACGCACATAACGGAATCTGTTAACAATGGATTATCACAAGACGTCTTTAGATCTACAAACAGTCTAAAGATCCCTGCCGAAACTTCGATCTAGTTTGAGTGAATCTTATATCAGAAGAGAATATTCTCAAGCATAAAAAAACTAGGTGCAATCAAAGTTCAACCACCGTTAGTCAATCAAATCAATCGAAAACACAAGATAAACCGCAATTATCTAGTTTCCCACCAACGGTACTAATAGAGCTTCTCAATCCCAAAGAATACTTTAAACTGAGCGGCCATAAGAGATTTCGCCTAATTAGGTTACTCTCCTCTCCGAATAGGCGGCTTCACCAGTAACAACACAACCAAGGAAGTTTGCTGTCACGAAGGATTAGTTTGCTAGAAATGCAAACTTCAAGTATTTATAGACAAGGAAGTTTGGACCCTAAGGAATTTCCAAAACCGAAAATATTCTCAAGATATGCAATATATTCCAAATTCGGTTTCCATAATTCCTGGAAATGCTTTGTCGAAAATATTGACCGAAAATCTGTTTGGAAAATCTTCAACTAGTAAATGCACATTACTAATTCTCATTTTCCTAAAATAAAATTAAAAACCTTAAATAAAAGATTCTTAACTCATTTATGTTTCAATCCTGGGATTTTCTTCCTTAAGCAATTAAAGAATAACTTTGAACAATTAAAGATAAGCGTTACTGCACATGTTCAAAGTATGTCGACATCCTTACTCTGTAAGTCCTCTTTCATACTTACAATCTTGAAACCGATTTGCCACACTTCCAAACAAGTTTAGAATTGGTTCATTTGACTTTCAAGAACTATGTGATTGATCAAGAGCACCTAATCACCAATCATGGGTTTAAAAGTTCTACCAAAACAAGTTTCGGTTCTATCTCCATGTGAGTACTGTGCATAGTCACACTAGCTTTCCAAAATTCGGTTGACTAGGTACTAGGATCGGTTCCCCGCATATATATGGTATCTAAATTGAATGTGTTGCACATGTACATAGGATCGGTTCCCCTTTCTGCTAAAACATATTGCACCTCATACAAGGATCGATTCCCCTTTGTGATGTGTTGGACCTCTTACTAGGATCGGTTCCCCTTTACCCAGAGTCGGTCTTACACAAAATCACAAACTCGATCATACCATCTCAGGTGATTACTTAAGATCGGTTTCACTAATAAAAGTCATACCAATACAAAAGGCAGGCCATTGTGAATAGTTTTACCAAGAACACAAACAAGTCATGAGCGGTTATACTAATCACACATATTGGTTGTTCACAAGATATGCAATGAATAACAATACCAATAACGCCTGGCGATTTCCTTTTCGATTCACAAAACAAGTTCATGAATTTACTTCTTTAAAACACATGTAAAATATTGTTTCCTAGGATGAAATCCTCACCTCATACCCATACATAATCACAATAGTTGTAGGATCAGAATATCGCAACATCTATACCTTTGCGAAAGAGTTAAAAAGCACACTACGAAGATATCGCAGATTGGTAATAAAAATGACGCAACGGATGACGACAGCCTGAACACGAGAAAGGTGTGAGGACCTAGCGATATTTAGGAGCGTTGCGAGATTTAACATTTGAATACTTGCGAGAATGTCGCAAGCCAGATCCGAAAATAAAGGACAGCTTAGCTAACATCCATTATGTAATGTCCTATATAAAGGGCCGAGTAGGCCTAAGAGAGGAGAGATCTTTTTTAGAGTGGAGGGAAAGTTTTGAGGATAGAGAAAGTCTAGAGCAATAGTTGTATTCTTGATTTCATTTCCTCTTTGTAAAATTCTTTAACTCGATTAATAAAAAGTGTGATTGTTGCTCTTAAAGATGGGTTGAATATTATGAATTCTTGTGAGGGATGTATTGTAGGATTTCCTGCAACTACAAATGGCGCTAGAAACAGGGATTGAAGGTTGATATTGTGATTTGAAAGAATTTGGAGTAGTAGATAAAGAATTTCATATAATTTTCAACGACTCATTAAGATTGAAAAATGGCTAGAAGAAGAAATACATCAAAACAACCAACAACTATTATAAGGAGTAGGAGACTTGCTGGAAAAGGGGGAGATGAAATGGAGGAATCTTCAAGAGTGAACACAAGAAACAATGGAGAAAATCAAGTTCAACCGCCAATTCAACGTACACCAATACAAAATAGAACTATGGATTATGACCGAGTGAGTGTACATACTTGGCGATCAGATTCTGTGGATGAAATGGGAGAAGAGCAGCAATTAGGAAGCAATGGACGAGAGGAGAGAGACCAAGAAGTAATTGGGGGAATAATTCATGGAAATGAAGATATTGCAGCATTAGAGGCATTAAGGCAAAGAATACATGAAGAAAGGAGATTAGAAGCAGAAGAGCGTGCAAATCTGACAAGGCAAAATCATGAGTTGAGGATGGAAAACATGAGATTACAAAGTACAAGGTCAAGAAGCACTACAAGATCAATTTCAAGGTCAGCTAGAGAAGAAATTAGACGAAATTTGCCTGTAGAAAATGCTAATGAAGATACTCGAGAGGAAATACAAAATCCAGACGAAGAACGTCACGAAATAAGAGATATAATAGAAGATCGTTATATTCAACATGGTGAAATTCTTAAAAATGGACAAAACAACGGAAATCGGGGAAATAGACAACGTCAGGAACGAAATAATCAAGATGGAGAAGAAAATCAGGGAGAAGGAAGAAGAGCATTACGTGGGAGAGAAGTTCAAAGAAATCGACAAATAATTGAAGATGAAATCGAAAGACATTACACTGAACAAGCACGTCTAGCTTGCGAGAGGGAAAGACTGAGAGCAGAAGTGGAAGAACAAGAGTTACAAGAGGCAATTTGCCAGAACAATCATGATAATCGAGAGAGAAGGCGTGAACAAAATATCAATAATGGTAATATCAATGAAGAATATGATAGAGTACAAAGGAGAGCTGAAAGGCGGCAAAGAAGAGAAAATGAGAAATATAACGGTGTGCGAATTCATGAAAGGAATGAAAGAGAAGATCGCAGAGAGAGACGAGAAGAAAATGATGAACAAGAAAATGAAAACAAATATGAACGCAGAAGAAGAGAGGCGAAGTTAAAAATACCAATGGATCCAAATTCTGGTGTAAATGAACAAATTTTGAGAGAGTTAGCGGAAATGAGAGGAATGTTAAATAACAAAAGAGAAGGAGGAAGGAGACAACTGGACGAAGCCATAGAAGAAGCTGCGAAAACCCCATTCATACAAAAAGTACAATTAGGAGGAATACACCCAAAGTGCAATTTACCTACGTTAAATAGCATTTTTGATGGCACAACTTGTGCAGTACAACACATCAAAGCTTATGTGAGATGTATGCTGCAATGGGAAAACCATGATGCTGTATTGTGCAAATATTTTGCATCAAGTTTAACAGGAGAGGCCTTGAAATGGTTTGAAGGTTTGCCAAAGAATACTATAACATCTTTCAACCATTTTCAAGCTACATTTTTAGGGGCGTATATAAGTAACAATTCCTCGCGACCTGGCATTGAAGATGTATTTGGGTTAAAGCAAAGGGTTGGCGAAAGTTTGAAACATCTAACCATGAGGTGGAATACAATGTGTAGTGATATGGCTGGTCGTGTGGATGAGAGATACCTCATTCTATCATTTATCAACGCTATGTTCGCAACCAGTCTGTTATACATTCAAATTTTCAGAGTTAAGAATACGATCACAATGGCTGAGTTGCAAGAATTACAGGAGGAGTATATTGCTCTTGAGGAAAAGCAAAATGAGATGGAATCATACCCAGTTGTGAACACAAGTTCAAAAGCAGCGAATGCAAGTTTGTTACCTAAGTTGATAAATACAGTGGTGAGCACTTCGCAAGGACAACAAGGGAGGATAATGGAAGATAGTCAGCAGAAGCTAGTAGCTATGGGAAGTCGTGATCAAGAAGAATTCGAGAGAGAAAGAAACTTCTATAGCCGTGGTGGAAATAACAAAATTCAAAGACTTGATCATCCACAAGAAACTTATTGAGGTCAGAGGCAAAACCATCACAGAGGACGTGGAAGCCATAAGATAATATGGGAAGAAATCAAAATGCCACCACTGAATGCTAGTGTGGAGAAAATATGGGAAGCTATAATCTTGATGGAAAACATACCCGCGCCATGGAACATGGGGAGTGAACCACCTCCAAGCGACAGAAGTCATGAATTTTGCTCTTATCACCATTTTCATGGACACTCAACAAATGATTGCAGAAATATAAAAAGAATCATCCTCAGAATGATAGATCAAGGGAAACTAAATCATTTTCTAAAAAACCGAACTCAGTCTCAACCATTGCCACCACCGCCAGAAATTCGCAGGGTAAATACAACAAAAGGAGGAGAAACATTTGTAATAGAAGTTGGAGAAAAGGCAAAGAATTTGTTTTGTCACTCTATTGTACATTCGTACAAAACGATTGAAGACTTTCATGATAACACTCTCAGCAGGGTCTTCGCAAGAGATGCTGATGATAAAAAAATAATGAACATTGCGAAGGCATCGCCACAGAAAGAATGGCAAAAGCAGATTATTTCCTTCACCGCAGAGAAGTACCTGAGGGTGGCAAGATGCACGATAACCCATTAGTCGTAAGATTAGAGATTAACCCAAAACCTAGTGATGATGAAGATGAGAATACATGGGCAATCAACATAATTTTAATCGATACTGGAAGTTCCGTGGATATCCTTTTTTATCATACTTATAAAACTATGGGAGGAAAAGATGAAGATCTAATACCTTTAACTTACAAAATCTATGGTTTTAATGGTACTGCCAATAAACCTAATGGAGAAGTCAGTATGCGAATTCCACTGAAAGGATTGTCCTCTGAAATTATGTTCTGTGTAGCCGATGTGGAATCATCATACAACGCATTGATTGGACGACCTTGGTTACATGGGATTTTAGGTGTAGCATCGACTTTCCATCAATGTATCAAATTCCCTCATCCCAGTGGTATCGGCATAGTAAAAGGAGATTGGGTTGAAGGAAAGAAGTGTTATGAAATTGATGTAGAATCTTGCGAAGAAAGAGCCGCGAAGAAGAAGAATTGGAAACATAACATCAGAGAAAAACAAAAAAGTGAAAGATTGATGGTAGATGCAATAGAACAGAGAGAAGAAGAATTGCTGTGAAACCAATGCATGCTGAAGATAAGAAGCGACAAAGATTTCGCAAAGGATAAGATACTAACAGAAAATGCAGAGGCAGAAAGTAGCAGAAGTAAGAGACTTAAAGAGTGAATGTATTTGTTGATTTTATGACTGCAAAAGTAAGATTGAGAGAAGAAAGAAAGATGTGTGACTGGATTGTCAAAAAAAAAAAAAAAAAAATTATTATGAATGACGAAGATGAGATTGCGAAATTACAAAAGAGCTGATATGCAGAAGAAGAAAATATATTTTATGAATGCTAAATATGAGATTGTGAAATTACAAAAGAGCTTATATGAAGAAGAATCAACAAAATAATCAGACAGAGGCGAACCTACTATGGCGTACACCCTAGTTCGCGAAATCAAAATTTCGCAAGAGGCAAATGTAAGACCTAAAGTTCGTCATAGAAGGGGGTACATATTGCATGGCTCAGCGAAAAGGTTACACCGCCCCTGGAACCTGAGTCATGGAGATTTGGGGTCAATAAAGCCCATCCAGGAGAGGTACCTTGGATTTCCAACCTAAGCTAATGACTTAGGTTGGACGACTGAGGGTCTCTTCTAAGGAGTACGGAATCTGATCAAGGCGCCGAGGTACACGGTTGAGCCAATAGTGCCCGGGGCGTCTGGAACTACCATGGCCATTCTTGGCAAGTCTTGACGTATGCTGCACTCGGCCCGAAGAAAACCCCACTTAGGGTGCAGTCTCGTAACCATAAGCCTTATAGGCAAAAGGGATAAGAGTCTGCGAAAACAACTGGTTGTTGTTAAGACCGGATGGGGGAGCCAACCTTGTATGGTAGAGGTATGCCTCCTCGAAGGGGCAACCAGGGGGAAGATAATGGCGGCACCCTCCATTAGGGAGTTGATAAGTGTCTTAAGACGCAAATGTCATGAGGCTTTATTTTCGCAAGAAAATTTAGGCTTGTCATATTTGTGCGACAATCCTGAAGAGGCAATAATACAAACGACAAAGATAAGACGAGATCAATGGGTCAGTACATGAAAGTGTAAGGACGTCCTGCGATTTCGTCGCAAGACGGCAATGTCATGGGGCTTTATTTTCGCAAGAATTTTTAGGCCTGTCATATTGTCGCAACAAAAATTTTAATAAAAAAGAGAGAGTTAAGGCAAGATCAATGGGTTTTTGCATGCAAGTGCAAAGACGTCCTGCGATTTTGTCGCAATGACAAGAGGTGGCACAATAAGACCTTTAACTAGGAAGCCAAAATAAGACCACATAAGAGAAAAAAAAAAGAATAAAATCTTGGAAGCAACCAAGAAATACCTACTTGCGAAAATTCAGCAGAGAAACAGTGCGAGAGACCGAGGCATGAATACATATCGTTATTCAAAAGTAACTTGCTTAATCTTTCATTTGAATGCAAATAACAGAGGCAAGTATGGGAATGTATAGAATAAGAACATGTTATTTGTCTTCATATGATAGATTTACGCACTCATAAATGAAAGGTTGATAATATGTTGATTAATTATATTGCAAAAAAGAATTGCTTTTTTAAGATGTGCAGAAAGGAACAACAAAGGTAGAACTTGTATTTGAAGATTCCATAAATTCGCAGCAAAAGATTACAAGGATAGGAGATTAAAAGAATGAATGTACAGATATTACAAAAAGAGAAAGAAGGAAACAAAATTATTTCTTGTTTGATTCTTCTTCTTCATCATCTTCATCAAATCATTCTTCTTCTTCATCTCCATCAGATTCCTCTTCTTCACTAGCATCACTGTCAGAGATATCCAGAGGAGGCACATTCTTGGGGATTTCTTCTAGAAGGCAAGGATATGCAGAATGAGGGATATTGTTGTCGTCATAGACTGTCTTAATAGTCTGATTGCGAAAAAGAGTAGCATCATTCTTAAAATTCGCAACAGTAATCTTTAGTTGGCTCTTCAGTCTAGAATATTTATCATCGCGAGAAGAAAGATTCTTTGCGAGTTGTTCCTTCTCAGACTCAAGTTCTTCAATCCTTTTGAGAAATCTCTCTTCAGCTCCTGCGAACATATGATAATGAATCAGCAACTTAATGGCAATTTATGAAAGATAAACAATTAATAAAGAAGAATAATTAACAACCTTCTCTGTCAGAAATCATATCCCTAACCAAGGCTGTGTGCTCAGCTTGAAGACTAACATTTACACCTAAATTATTTCTGGCGTCATCTAGAACTTTCGCAACCCAAGCGAATTCATCATCACTATTTATGAGCAGAAGGGAGCGAATTTGATTCTCTCTTACGCAAAGTACATCATTTTTGCGGTTAGATTCATCTCGTTCAATTTGAACTTCAAGAAGAGTTTTTTGGAATTTCGCTAACGCTTGAGCACCTTGTTTAGCGATGCGGTCTTTATCATCTATGAGACCACTGATCTTGGTCCTTAAAGCATTAATTTTCTCTTTAGAATTAAGATAGAAACGCTTAAATTGGTTGGCTAAGCCCAAACTGGATCTATGGTCAATTTCTAAGAGGCGAAATTTGGATTGGAGTTCATTTATGGGAAGAGATTTAATCTTGTCATTTGAAAAACTATTCAAAGAATTATTGAGGTGATCAAGAAGGGTATTATTATCCATAGATTCAGGGAATGAGCGAAGGAGAATGGCTTCATCAGAAAGGTTATAGACGTCTGCGAAAATGGTAAATCAGATAAGGGAAGATAATGAGAAAACAAAACAAAGGGAAATAGAAAATTTTCATACCATAAAGTTACTGGTTGGCACTTTGAAGACTAGATATCTTGTCCTTCTGAGTGGAAGAATCAGCTTCTAATTGTTTATTCTTCTCGCGAATAGCAGCAGCTTCAACTTATAGTTCTTCATTTCTCTTGCGAAGATGAAGATTCTTCTTTTCAAGAATCCCACGCCTCTTCTCAAGATCTGAGGCAACAGCGAAGGAAGCTCTCCCAGTCTGCGAAAGAAATTGTCAAGATATAATATAATTTTAAATCATAATTATGAAGGAATATAGAAACGAAGGAATACCAAAACACCAAGTGAGTTCAGAAAACTGGGAGTCACTGATCTGGAGACTCCATGAAGAGAATCATCACCCTCTAGTAAAGGAGCATCGCAGATACTCGCAAGAGATTTGCATGTACTAGAGAGACGATCATCCCCAATCCCTTGCATGGAGTCAGAGAAGATGTTAGATAGTTGTGCCATAGAAGATTCAGCTGGAAAATCTTCTCTTGCGAAAGGAGTATCAACATCATCGTTATCATCATCATCAGAACTTTCGCCAGGTCGAAGATTTGAAGGAGAAGGAGAATGAACTTTTCGCTTCTTTGAAGGTGGAGCAGCAGATTTCTCCTTGCGAAGAGAACCTTTACCTTTGCCTTTGGTCTTCGCAATCTTAGAACTTTATTCTTCTTCAACAACTACAACACCAACCTTCGCACACACATGAAGATAAGAAACAGAGGCAACAATATTGTTAAAAATATAAAGATGTTTCTTACTTCATCTGTGATGGAGCGCAGAGCAGATAAAGTGCTAGCCTTCCTAAGGTTCTCTTATAGCTCGATCTCAGCTTGTTAATCTAAAATTTTCGCAAGAGTTAGAGAACAGGAAAGTAACAGTAAATGAAAGATTATGAAGTGAACAAGACTCGAAGACATACCTCTTTCACTTTCTCGGGCCAATTAAATACCCAAGGTTGATAAGTGGATAGATTCGCAGGAAGCACGTTTGGACCTGAAATATAAGGTCCCTTCAAAACCAGTGGAATGACGCACCATTTGTCATCTTTAGAGTGACGAGGAATATTATTCTTGCCATAATGCCAATCAATGTCCTGCATGAGTATTCTATCGCTTGCAACATTTTCTTTCCTCTTTAAGCGAGCACCCCAGCGATTTCTATCATTTTTCATGTTTATTACTTCGTAATTTTCAAAGAAACTCTCTACTGTATACTTTTCGGCGAATATTTCTAAGTCCTCAAATTCAGGATCCCTGAATTCTTTTGGGTAAAGAGATCCTTTACCAGCACCGTGTTTGGCGAACTCAAGCATTAAGCGAATACAATCCCCACTCAATTGGTAGATGGCTCGCGAGAATTTCGCATGAGCAAGAATTTCGTAAAATAAGGGAAGATTTGGATCATATAAAGGAATGGGAAGGCCAGCGAGAATCTGACCAAGCAAAAATATGATTTCTTTATCATCACAATGATGATCAAAAAACAATTTGGCAGAAAAAATGGATTTAGATTCTTGATTGGGAATAGTGGTTAATGTGAAACCTTTCTCTTCGAAATCTTTCTGAAATTTTTCAAAAGAAGTTTCATACTTACGACCAACTGGAGGCATTTTCAGTATGTGAATGAAGAAAAAGCTAAAGATCAAAAGAAATAGAAACAAGGAAATTTACAATAGCAGGAGCGGAATTTACGGAGAGGTGATGAAGAGAAGTTGCAGAAAATATAAGAAGGAAAGTAAAAAACAAGAAGAGAAGAGTGAGAAGAATATATATAGAGAGAGGAGTTCTCGAGAAGATAAACACATTTAATGCGAAGAGTAGACGTGAACGGTTGAGAAATAATGGTTGAAAAAGACATGTCAAGAAATGGAGGGAAGAAGAGATACATGTAATAAATTCTGCGTATAAATATGGAGTCATGTCAAAACGAAAGAATAGGGAAAAATGAACAGCCGCGGCATTTTGAAAGCACTAATTCTCATGACATTCTCTCCTTCGCAGAGAAGACATGAGAAGAGGCAATATGTAGGATCATAACATCGCAACATGTATACCTTTGCGAAAGAGTTAAAAAGCACGCTGCAAAGATATCGCAGATTGGTAATAAAAATGACGCAACGGATGACGACAGACTGAACACGAGAAAGGTGTGAGGACCTAGCGAGATTTAGGAGCGTTGCGAGATTTAACATTTGAATACTTGCGAGAATGTCGCAAGCCAGATCCAAAAATAAAGGACAGCTTAGCTGTCATCCATTATGTAATGTCCTATATAAAGGGCCGAGTAGGCCTAAGAGATGAGAGATCTTTTTTAGAGTGGAGGGAAAGTTTTGAGGAGAGAGATCGTCTAGAGCAATAGTTGTATTCTTGATTTCATTTCCTCTTTGTAAAATTCTTTAACTCAATTAATAAAAAGTGTGATTGTTGCTCTTAAGGATGGGTTGAATATTATGAATTCTTGTGAGGGATGTATTGTAGGATTTCCTGCAACTACAATAGCATTTAAACGATTATGTCAATGTCTTATCTACAAAGTTTAATGGTTAAGAAATAAACCTCGTATTGTATTCCTTAATACTATGTCCAACTAGAGTGCTCATGCTTCGTAGTTTTGTTTTCAATATGCACGACTTGAAAGATACGTTAGGGAATGAAACAGTTCAAGTCAAATATCACTAACCTCAAGTGGAAGGATGATGTTGTCGTTGTAGCTTCTTACTTCTTCACTTCTTCAAGTCTTCGAAATACTTGTAATGTCTCATATCCTAATACTTTCTAGCTAACCTATACGAAGTTGACTCTAGAACCGTTAAACCCATGATTTGTAATTGAGTGTTCTTAATCAATCACATAGTTCTTGAAAGTCAGATGAACCAATTCTAAACTCGTTTGGAAGTTTGGCAAATCGGTTTCAAGATTGTAAGTATGAAAGAGGACTTACAAAGTAAAGATGTCGACATACTTTGAACATGTGCAGTAACGCTTATCTTTTATTGTTCAAAGATATTCCTTAATAGCTAAAGGAAAATCCCGGATCGAAAAAATAAATTGAGAATCTTTTAATTAAGGTTTTTCATTTTATTTTTGGAAATGAAAATTGGTAATGTGCATTTACTAATTGGAGATTTTCTTAGAGATTTTCGGTCAATGTTTGGGCAAAGCATTTCCAGGAATTATGGAAACCGAATCTGGAATATATTGCATATCTTGAGAATATTTTCGGTTTTGGAAATTCCTTGGTGTCCAAACTTCCTTGTCTATAAATACCAAAGTTTGCATTTCTAGCAAACTAATCCTCAGAGCCAGCAAAACTACCTAGTTGTGTTGTTGCTGGTGGAGCCGCCTATTAGGATAGGAAAGTAACCTAATTAGGCAAAATCTCTTACGACCGCTCAGTTTAAAGACTTCTTTGGGATTGAGAAGCTTTATTAGTACCGTTGGTGGGAAACTAGATAATTGCGGTTTATTATTAGTTTTCAATTGATTTGATTGACTAACGGTTGTTGAACTTTGATTGCACCTAGTTTGTTTATGCTTGAGAATCTTCTCTTCTGATATAAGATTCACTCAAACTAGATCGAAGTTTCGACGGGGATCTTTAGACTGTTTGTATATCTAAATACGTCTTGTGATAATCCATTGTTAACAGACTCCGTTCTGTGCGTGATTGATCACAAGAGATTCAAGTTGATTGTGTGCAGGTATTTATTGAAGATCTAAGAAGATTTGAAGAAAAAGAAGACTTTGAATATTTCTTATTTGGGTTCATAATCTTTGGTGTGCACAATACTGTGTCGGTAAAAGTGGATCCAACTATAATCGGTTTATCCTTGTGATAGATTGGATTGATTAGTTGAGTAGATCGGCATCAATACGTTGATTTGTGATTGCAAAGTCTAGATGATTACTTTGGTAATTGTTAGTAGATAGATCTAAGGACCTGACAAAGGAGTTTATTGAGATAAACGGAATAGCCTTTTGTCGAACTCACATCACTTGGTTGAAAAGAGTTGCTACCAAACAGATTTGATGTTCCTTTACTGTTTGGAATACGAACCAAAGGAATTGTTCCAAGTACGTGACTTATTTATAAGTTGGAGGCGTGGGAATACAGACGGAACTAGGTGAACTATAGGTTTATTTGCTTGGTCTCAACTATACGAAGTTTGTTTGATTTTGTATAGCGGCTTAATCCTGAGAGTATTCAATTTTGGACAAGGTCCCGGGGTTTTTCTGCATTTGCGGTTTCCTCATTAACAAAATCTTGTTGTGTCTTTTACTTTTCTATTTCCGCAATTATAATTGTTTTTATTATAATTAGAAGTAAAATACACAAACGTTAATTCCTATTTACTTGATAGTAATCCTATTGTGTTTGGTTAAGTGCGAACTTTTTATCAAGTAAACATACTTCGTCGTTGTATTGTCTCGATCTCGTATCCATAGACGATCACACGAAGTGTGAACCGATTAATTGTATTGTCTCGACTCAGTCCATAGACAATCACTTTCGGAGAAAGGACTTATAGGTGATAAAGTTTTAGATTGAGGTATATTTGGGTACCCTCATCTTTTCAGTGGTGGCATAGCTAAATGGGACAAAGTCATAGAAAGATTCATAGCAAAGTTAGAAGGTTGGAAAAAATCTCTTTTATCTAGAGCTGGCAAAATCACACTTATTAATAGTGTTTTATCTTCTTCTTGTGTATTATATGTCTTTATTTGAGATCCCTTCTTTTGTCATTAAGAAGCTTGAAAAGATTATGAGAGATTTTCTTTGGCATGATAACAAAGGTATAAGAAAAATTCATCATTTGAAATGGAGTGCTTTAAGTAGAAAGAAAAAATTTGGTGGCTTGGGCATTGAAAATCTCAAACAATTCACTCAAGCTCTTCTTACCAAATGGCATTGAAGATATGCCACTGAAGATAATACTCTCTGGAAAGAGATTGTTGATAAGAAATATGGTTCAGGTGAAGTTTTCTGGATTTCTAAGAACCCAACTTGCACTTATGGTTTCTCAGTTTGGAAGTCTATTATGAAATGTTGTTCTATCTTCATCAAATTTGTGAAGTTCAAGGTGAATAATAGTTCTAATGTGAGATTTTGGGATGATAACTGGCTGTATGATTCCCCAATAAAACTATGATATCCTAATCTCTATGCAGTCTCTAGAGCCAAGACTTCTTCTGTAGCTAATTTGTATTCTGCAGTTGAGAATCTTTCTTCTTGGAACCTACAGATTCCTAACATGCTAAATGATGTTGCCAGAGTTGAGCTCTCTTTGTTAAATGCTGATCTTGTCTCTTTCATGTTGAAGATGAATTGCAGTGTAGACTTTCTAAAAAAGGATTTTTATCAGTGAAATCCCTTTATGACTCACTTTCAGTGGTTGATAATTCTGTGGATGTGGATTCTATTTTTGCTCATATTTGGAGGCTTAAATGCCCTCCTAATTTTTTTTTTTTTTTGACTCATTGCTCATCACAGGCTACCTACAAGAGATTTCCTTTTGAGAAGAAGAATTGAAGTTCCGTAAACTTGTTTATTTTGCAGTAAGTCAGAGTCTACTCAACATTTATTACTTCATTGCAAATTTGCCAGGAAAGTTTGGGAAGTTTTTCTTGATAAACTGCATTGGTTTTTCTCCATGCCAATGGATGCTCTTGCTGTTATTCATGCTTGGTCTCTTATTCAGCATTCTAAAGATAATACTGCACTCTGGGACTTGATCCCTGCAGCCATCTTTTGGAGTTTATGGAAGGAGAGGAATGATAGGATTTTTTCAAACTTCAACAACAATGAGATGGCAGTAGTGAAAAAGGCTATCTAATATTGTTTTGGGGTAAAAATTGATTCTGAGGTTTTTGGTAAGTTTGGGTGTGTTGATAAGAAACTAATTCAAACCCTAAACAAATGTACTGCACATGAGTACTTTTAGATTCGAGAGATAAATTTGTAAGACTCTGGCCTAAACCAAGAAATGGCCGTTCCAGATTCAATTCGGTCACAAAGTGAAGGAGAAGGGTTGATCTTAGGGAGGGAAGCGAAGAAGGTGTTTGAGATCAGAATGTTGAATTATGAAGGTGTGGTTGTTTTATTACTTGTATCAGAATATGGTTTCTGGCTACTTGTGTTGATAACATCTGTGTGTTTTTTGTTGAAATAGGTTGAAATCATATTTATACAAGTCATTGAGCGCACCCCTGATATCGTAGGAAGTGGAGGCAGTTAAGTAGTGGAGAAGTGGGGTTGTGTAAAAAGTGGCGATCACCACGTTTCCATTACGAGGGAAAACTGGGCACACTTTCACCCACTACTCCCATTGTTGTTAACTATCCATCCTTTCCTGACACTTTCTCGTAATGGGAGCATTTCATGCCGCACGTTGTAAAACGCCAGACCAATACCCCAGCGAGCATCCCCCAGTTTTTGACATGTTTGATGTCTCGAGTAAATGGGTGAAGTCGTGAGACTCGCAGCCAAAAGCAGCACATAGTGCTTTTAGGTCAAATAATAAAATTATTTTTGAAATTGATATTTATAAAACATCGCTTATAATCGATGTATATAAAGCATCGCTTTTAAACAAGCAGCTGAAAATAATCGATGTGCAGGAAACATCGTTGTTTTAGAGTTCGTTCAAATTAGTCGCGAATTGAACGTCATAAAAGGGTAGCATGACCGGCCACCTTTGGGCGATCGTTTGAGAACCCTATGGGTGAGATACCACTTGGTTGATCGCTCCCTGTGGAGGAGGGGTGGCCGATGATCACAGTGTTACCCTGTTGGCTTCCTAAAATAAATCTAACCATCCGACTAGGCTAGCGAAGTTGGATGGACGAGATGATTTGCGGTAGTTGTGTACTACCATTGGATTATGCAAGCAGCGCGACCAGCCGCTTTTGGGTGATTGTTCAAAGGCCATATGGGCAAGACATGGCTTGGCCGATCGCTCTTCATGGAAGAGGGGTGGTCGGTGATCACAGTGCCACGCTATTGTCCATCTAGAATCCGATCTAAGATGTTCGACCAAGCTGGTGAAGATGGATGGACGTGATCGATTTGCGGTAGTTGTATAACGCCGGTGACTTAAAGATCGCGCGATCACCCTTCTTTGGGCGAGCGATTCAACACGTTTCTGGTTTGCCGTGGGCAAGTCGATTGACTAAGAATGTAGTTGGGTTGCCGGTGAACACGCCAGTACCCTTTTCATCATTCGAGGGAAGATCTAGGCCGTCCAACTAGGCTAGATAAGTTGGGCGGTCGTGATGTTTTTGAAACCGTTTTTGCCGGTCTTAGCTCGTTTGAGCTCATCTTTCAACAGCGCGATCACCCATGTTAGGGTTAGCATTCAAAGGCGTTGCGAGTGAGCTAAATAAATTTCGCCCGGTCTGGATGTTAGTGGGCCCGCCGGTGTTTATCATGATGATCGCCTAGTTCCGCTAGGAATAAGCTATGCTTGTTGAATTGCGTGGCCAAATCGTGTGGCCGTGATCGTTTTTTAAGACTGATATGGATAGTCTAGATTTTCCTTAAGGAATTTAAACGCGTTCAATCGCGCTAACTTTTAATTAAAAAGTGTGTAAACACGCTAATCTCTTTGTCAGAGAGTGGTGTAGCCTACGTGAGTGTTTTTATGCAGGTCTCAATACTAACATTTCAGGAGATTCATGCTACTCCGCTGCGAGTGAACATTAATCGTCATGTCATGCCAATATTGAGAGTTCGGCTGGGAACATAGCATAGGAAAATACCAGGCATGTCATGCATTAGTGAATAATGCAATAGGTTAAAATTTACAGAATATCTGGGATTATTGCTTCACGCACCATTCTGGATAAATTTCATGAATATGTTGAATTGCTCAATACATATGTAAGTAAAGAGGTTTGGAAACTCATTACTTTTGAATGGCTCAGTATCTTTGCAGAATAACAACACATTAAATATAGGGTTTTATAATTTTAGCCCTGAACTAAAAACCACCATCAACATTAAGTCCCCTACTTAGCAAGTAATAGCGACGCTATTGTGGGGTAAGCACTAAATGCTGATAGATAAAATTCATGAGAAGAATAAACAGACGTTACCAGTAGAGAGAGGCCGGGTTGGCCTTTGAGCAGAACATGTTTTAATGAAACGTAGATGCAAGTAGCAATCACCCTTCTAGTACGTTGATGCCGAGAACACTAAGATGATGTATTTAAGTAGTGGATCCTCGACTGATGAGTGTTAAGGCAATTGAGCCTTGAATACAAAGATGAGTGTTGAGGTGGTGGAGCCGTCAGCACTATGATGTGTTGAGGCAGTGATGCCTGACAACACGAGTGAGTGGTGCGCGTCTCAACACTAAGATAAAGATGTGTTGAGGCAGTGATGCCTGACAACACAGTAGTGACTGTTGAAGAATTACTTCGTCTCAACACTAAGGTGAGGATATGTTGAGGCAGTACGCCTGGAAACACAATAGCGAGTGTCGAGGAATTTACACATCTCAACACTAAGAGGAAGGATGTGTTGAGGCAGTACGCCTGGCAACACAGTAGCGAGTGTCGAGGAATTTACACATCTCAACACTAAGAGAAAGGATGTGTTGAGGCAGTACGCCTCGACACAGTAGCGAGTGTTGAGGAATTTACACGTCTCAACACTTAAAGGAAGGATGTGTTGAGGCAGTTGTTTATGGGTGAAAACTACTCCTGCCGGATTTGGTAATTTGGGGTGTGTGGATGAGGAATGAATCTAAACCCCTAAACAAATGCACTGCGCGGTGAGTGCTTGTAGATTCGGAAATCAATGCATGCAAGTCCGGCCTAAACCAAGAAATGGCCGTTCCAGACTTGTTTCGGTCACAAAGTGAAGGAGATGGGGTTGATCTTAGGGAGGGAAGCGAAGAAGGTGTTAAGATTGTGAAGGTGTTGGCTTGCTTATGACTTGTAACATAAAGCTGAACCGGCTTACAGGATGCAAGCTATCAGTTCCGGTGTCTTGTATTAACACTTGGTTTCTGTATTTTGTCTGGACTTGCTCTTGTTGGTGGAAATAGGGAGGAGAACCTATTTATACAAGTCATTGAGCCTTATTCACGTCTCTCGTGGGAAGTGGAGGAAGTGGAGTGATGGAGTAGTGGAGTTGTGTGTCTATGCTACACGATCAGTCTTGCCCACTTCTCCTGTCACCGCTAACCGTCCATAACTTCCTAACACGTTCTTGTGATGGCGTGTTGCACGCTGCACGCTGTAAACCGCCAGACCAATACCCCAGTATGTATCCCCCAGTTTGTGACATGATTGATGTCTGGAATATGTGGATCGTGGATCCACGAAAGGTAGCATGTAATCTTTGAATTGAATAACTGCGTTATTCGGGAAGTTGATACTTGTGAAACATCATGTGTATTTTATGCGTGTCGCATCCCGGTGTGGTAGAGTGATGGGTGGTGATTACCATGACGCCTCACTTGACCAATTAACTCCGACTAGGGTTGTATAACCAAGATGGTGAAGTTGAACGGACGAGATGTTCTTTGAGACACTCATCTGCGATCGTTAATGAATTAGGTTTTTGAAGAGGTGCGCAAGCATCGGTCTTCACTTGGTCGAAACCAAGCATGGGATATAATTTTGACAAGGCCGACCGTGCATGTGTGTAGACAACATGACGGTGTAGGCGCCTATACCCATTACCTCACGAAAGTATGATCTGGGCCACTCAATTCGTTCGGTGAAGTTGAGTGGTCATAATCCATTTGTGACAAAACCAAAGGCCGCAAGAGCCGCGCGTCATGCCCACTTCCAAGCGCACGTTCCAAGATGACCAATCTTGGTCGGTCTTGGCCGATTGGTCTGGTGTGAAGGTGGTAGGCTGGTGTTCACGCCTATACCCGAATATCCCATGAAAACGTGATCCGAGCCATCCAAATCGTCTGGCGAAGTTGAGCGGTCGAGATCAGTTTGCGGTTTGGGAGGTGCGACCACGCTAGTTTGGGCGCGCGTCTTGGAATGACCAGGCGTGATATTCCTTGGCCTATCGGGTGAGGGGATAGATGGGTCCACGGTGGTCATGCTGGTATGACCGGACCTGCTTAATCTAATCTTGGACCCTCCATTAAATGCAGGAGAAGATGGACGCTCGTGATGCTCAAAACCCTAATTTTGGGTTTCAAGGTCGTGCGTCAATGCTTCATTCGGCGTTTAATTGGGATAACCAACCATGGTTGGTCCTGACCGATTGGTCAGGTATGTAGGCGGGCCCACGGTGATTGTGTTGACATGCTCCGGGCCCTTTGAATCTACATCTACACCCTCCATCTATACCTGCGAAGATGGATGGTTAAGACTGTTTTGCGACACATGTAATATGCCGCAAACCCTAATTTTAGGTTTTTCCGCCCATACTGCTATGGTTTGGACGTTTTGGCAAGCGAGGCCAATTCTGGAGGGTGGCCGACCATGCGGGGTCCGCGTTGGTTCGGCAGTGGATATTCCATACCTGCTTGGGGGTGATGGAATTGATCCTGGGGTCATCCAATCATGCTTGTGGAGTTGGATGATCTGTGATCATATCCGGACTGATACAGTCAGTCCGGATGCTCAATCGGGCTAGTATAACACACCGAGAGGGGCTCAATTGGGCTAGTATAACACACCGAGAGTCAGCCTGTACGGGTATTTCGTATATGGTTTCATTATAATGCTTGGAGGTTCGTGTTGCTCTGTAAGAGTAACACTCAGTCGTCATGCCGCACTGATAATGAGTACAGGAAATACAAGGCTGATTGCGCATTAATTAATAATGCTAGAAATTCACAGGGTATATGGGATTGTTGCTACATGCTCCAACCTGGATGAATTTCGTGTATTCACAGAATGGGATTGTTGCCACATGCTCCATTCTTGGTGAATTAAGTGAGGGAGTGTCCAACACTTATTAATGGCTTTATCTTTTACAAGATGTCAGCGCATAATTTTCTGGTTTTTTACAATTTTAACCTTAAATGAAAATCCACCATCAACATTAAGTCCCCTGCCCAGCACATAATGGTTACACTATTGTGGGGTAGGCATGAGATGGTGACAAATTTTGTACATTGAAATGACCAAGCTAAGGTGAATGTATATTTACCGGATAGGCCGACATCGTCAGGCGTTGCCCTAGAACTGGTTGGTCCTGATCGAAGTTGTGAAGGAAGTAGGACTTGATCTGGTGAGTCGCTTTGGTTCCCCTTGTGTATATCCGAGCTTGGTCCATTCCTTGGGTTAGGTGTACTCCCACACAGACTTTCCTCGATGTATCTGATAAGCATCGTTGATTGTTATCCCGAATTGGTAGCCTTTATAGGTGGTAAGTAAAGACTTCTTTTCTCTTGGGATTCTTTCGACTTGCGAGATTATAAAGAATCATCTCACGTAGTCATTTATTCTATATCTCAGGTACTGCTCCGCACTTATTTGATCTCCTGATTAACTGATCGATTGATTGATTGATGATTTTTGTTTTTGCTCATAACCTCTTCTCCTTTGCAGTTTATCATGGAAGCGATGGACAATCATTCTGTCGCTTCTCCAGAAACAAGCTTCGAAGTTGACAAGCCCGAAACCCATGTGCATGAAGAAGTAATGGCTAAGATTGATCTTCCACTTCGTGAAGTCGGCCGTGCTATACAGGGGATGTCTATCCTGCACCTGCGTATTGCCAGGGGACGCATCTATGCGCTTTCACTGCGATTGACATGGAGGAGCGGTGGAGGCGCGAGGAAGCATTGCAAGTACTAGTAAGCTTGGGGCGAGAGAGATATGCAAGCAGCGGTTGAAGAGGCGGAGAGTTGAGCATAAACATCCTCTCGAATGAAGATAAGTGTGATTACCCGATCCAGACGGCGTGATAATTCTTGACTCCGACACGCAGGAACCTAAACATCCGAAAGCAATTGGTACGACTCCTAATGTTGATGCGCTCTTTAAGGCTCCCGCCGATGATGTTGGGATGGAGTGTCTTCTTTGCGGAGATGCCCGATGCGAAGTTGAGGTAGATTCGAAGGGAGGAGCATCAACAGTGATGGCGCTCGAAGCGTAACCCGACAAGTGGTGCGTGCGATGTCGATCCTCTTGACGAATAAACCTCTTTTCTTCTTTTTCCGCTTTCCAAGTATATTCCGTACATTTGAACATCTTCCTTGTACTCAGTGGCAGCCGAGTTCAAGGTTTTCTCCCATTTGATTGTTTGAATAAAGGTTTTTTTTTTTTTTTATAACCCTTTGTCAAGACTGCAACTGATCCTTCTCAGGCGCAAGGGTGCGCCTTTACACATAACTCTTTGTGATAAAATAAATAATGCCATAATGAAATATCCACGGACCTGTGTTCCTGATGCAAGATCTTCCTGTCCTTGCTGGGGCGGATGGCTCATATCATTTTCCTTTTGTGCACACGTACTGTTTCCTTTTTCTCATGAGATGTTTGCCTAAGGTTTCCTTCCTTGCTCTAATGGGTTGATTTAGGCTGACTCAGGACTTTTTGTTTTTAGGGGTAGAGAGGTTCTCAGGTGGAAATAATGCTTCAATTAAATTGAAAATTGAAAGTCCTAACTATGAATGCAAGTATTGCAATCATTTTCTGGGGAATTACAAGTATGACATGAAATTGTAAAAGGAAACACGCTGGAAAAAATAACACAGCGTTTTAAAGGGTGGAGGACGCTGGAAAGTGGTAGCACAGCGTCTTAAGTTCGGTAGGGTTTGAGCCATTGTGAGTGAATTGTTATGCCTTCTAGTTTATCAGCGTTGATGAGCTTGCAGTATCCGCCTAGGATGACATCTCGCTACAGTGCGGTTCCTCTTCTCTTTCGGTGGGTGAGTCAGGTGGAGTGATCATTTTCACCGTCATGCTCCCAACCTTGAATGTAGTCGTCTTCGTCACCAGGTCTCCAATTCCAAATGGGTTTGGGCGTGCAGATACTTGTACCTTGGCCTTATCGTCTTTGACCAAGACAGCCTCTACGCTCTTGATAAAACGTTTGAAAGGGCCGGCTTCCCATTCACATCTCCTAGCCGGGGTTGGTTTGTTGGTTGGAGCCAGTCCCCAGGACTTGTCAGAATGAGGGGCGGTAGGTTGCAAAGAGAGTTGCGTGATGAGACTTACTTGAGATCGAAACCTTTCGATGTATGCTGACAGGCTCTCTCCGGGAAGTCGTGTCACGTTGGCAAGTTGCTGGTGCGGTACCAGACAGCCATCAGGTCCAGAAGGCGTGTTGGAGATTCTTTCAGGTATCGAAACCGGTAGAGGATAGCTTTCTAGTATTGCTTTGTTGTCATGCATCCAAGAGCGTCCTAGAATCATGTCGTAGTTGGGATGATCTTTGACTATGTAGAACTTTGTTTGTGTCGAGGCATCACCCAATTTGACTTCAAGATCGATATATCCATATGCATCTCGAGTTCTCCTTCGAATCTTTAACCACAGTTGGGTGACGAGTAGCTTCCTACTTTGAAATCTTGGACGCTCTCAAGGTCTTGACAGTAATGATATTAAATTCGGAAGCCGTATCAATCAACGCGCTATCGAACTCAATGTCTCTCAAACGAGTGACAGTTTGGAGTCCCCAGTCTCCTTTGCTCACGTCCTTCAGGAAAGACTAGGGTTCCTGGACTGCTTCTGGATACAAACGCCTGCCTGACACAACGTGGTTGAGGGCTGTAAATATGTCTTGACGCTGTCCTTTGGAGAAGTATAAGATTTCACACAAGTGCTCCATCATAGATTGTACAGTCTTGCGAACAGTAATCCCCGTAAATCATGCGGTTCCGATAGGGAGAGGGTCTCTACGAACACCTTCGTTTCCAAGCCGGAGTTCTCCTGTCTCTATCTTTTCCCGAATATTTGTTTCAACTCGTTACAATCTTTGGTTGGATGATGAACGAATCTGTGGTAGCAACAAGTATTTGGGATCTGCCATGTCTTTCTCAGTTGGAGGACGCCTGATAGGAGGAAGCTTGACGGCATCGTCTTGGATCCATGCTTCCAAGAGTTCTATCACTTCATTCATGGGGAAAGGAAAGCCTGTATCTTCGGTGTCTTGTGCAGGGGTCTTTTCCGCTCCTTTTCGAGACGAAGTCTTGTGTGCTGGGATGTCCGCTTGGTTTGTTGTTCCGTCACCGGAGCTTTCCTTTTTCTCCTCCGCCCACTACACTCACGTAAGGACCAAAGTGTTGTATTGCTTGTTCGTGAGGCGCCCGCTTCCTCGACTTTCACGTGAATCTTCACTTCGAACAACTCGGTTCTTTCTAGCAATGCTGGTGCAGTTGTTGCTGAACGTTTGGCAGCTTCATGGAGTTCAGAGAACGTTTGAAATCCCAGATTCTCTAACAGAGCGCGGTATATGGGTATCATCCCGTTGATGCACAACTCCACCAATTGTCGTTCGGTGACATTCGGGTCGTGACAATCCAACGCTTGGGTTCTGAACCTTTTGACGAAGTCGTTAGGATGCTCGTTGTTCCGCTGGAGAATTCTTCCCAGATCTGAAAAGGTGATTTGTTCAGACACGAAGAAATACTTTCGTAGAGAAAGCACCGACCATCTCGCTCCAATTGGATATCTTTTAGGCGCGATGTTGTTGTACCAGTGTACGCCCTCCCGTAAGTGATTTCGAGAATTCTTTCAGCGCAGAACATGATTGTATTCATGTTCCCCAAGGATTCCAAAAATCGAGAGACGTGTTCACGAGCATTACCAAGACCGTCGTAGAGGGAGCGGGAGAGGTGTATCCTCTTGGAAGAGGAATTCGTTGTACATCTTGAGGGTACGGTGGCTGATGTTGGTGTACATCCGTTCGGTCCCCTTTTCCTCGATTTTGGAGAAGTCGTTCCAGATCCTCACGTGTAATGAAGTTGGAAGGCTGGTCCCTCTCCCTTTGGCGCTCAGGAGCAACACGAGTTTCTTCATTCATGTGGGTTCGAGTGGAAACGCCTGCTCCGGGTGTATTGAATGCATCTCTTGCCGACTCCAAGGGTTGCCGTGAATCTTGCGGCAATCGTTCGGTCAAAGTCTTAAGGAAAGTGAGTACCTCTTTCTGAGTTGAGGCCATATCCGTTTGAGTCTTAGCAAGAACTTCTGTTTCTCCATCAAGTCTGCAATGGTAATAGACGGTGTCCCTCCTCTTGTGCCTCCGGCTCCTCGTCCCGATGAAGGAGTGAAAGTTGTTGCTCCGGTAACTACCGGAGGTGTTACACTTGAAGAGATGCCGGGGGTTTGCGGCCGCTCCGGCTCTCAGTGATGGGAGGCGTTACACCTACTGGAATGTCTCCTGCTCCGCTAGCGTTGGTGATAGAAGTGACAGCTCCATGAGATGTATTGACCACGGTAGCTCCACTGACAGGTTCATCGACACCGGGGGTGTTATCCATACTAGATCCATCAGAATTGATTTCTGATCCAAACCTGAGTTCCACCATCTTGAAATGAATTGTTGATTAAATTGGTTCTAAGATCTATCCTTTTTGAAATTGATGAAATTGAATCGGATTTCGAAGAAATTGACTTTACAACCGAAAGATTAACCTCCCGATGTGGTCGCCAATTGTTTATGGGTGAAAACTACTCCTGCCGGATTTGGTAATTTGGGGTGTGTGGATGAGGAATGAATATAAACCCCTAAATAAATGCACTGCGCGGTGAGTGTTGTAGATTCGGAAATCAATCTGTGCAAGTCCGGCCTAAAACAAGAAATGGCCGTTCCAGACTTATTTCGGTCACAAAGTGAAGGAGATGGGGTTGATCTTAGGGAGGGAGGCGAAGAAGGTGTTAAGATTGTGAAGGTGTTGGCTTGCTTATGATTTGTAACAGAAAGCTGAACCGGCTTACAGGATGCAAGCTATCAGTTCCGGTATCTTGTATTAACACTTGGTTTCTGTATTTTGTCTGGACTTGCTCTTGTTGGTTTAAATAGGGAGGAGAACCTATTTATACAAGTCATTGAGCCTTATTCACGTCTCTCGTGGGAAGTGGAGGAACTGGAGTGATGGAGTAGTGGAGTTGTGTGTCGATGCTACACGATCAGTCTTGCCCACTTCTCCTGTCACCGCTAACCGTCCATAACTTCCTAACACGTTCTTGTGATGGCGCGTTGCACGCTGCACGCTGTAAACCGCCAGACCAATACCCCAGTATGTATCCCCCCAGTTTGTGACATGATTGATATCTGGAATGTGTGGATCGTGGATCCACGAAAGGTAGCATTTAATGCTGAATTGAATAACTATGTTATTCAGGAAGTTGATACTTGTGAAGTATCATGTGTATTTTATGCAGGTACTGCATCCTGGTGTGGTAGAGTGATGGGTGGTGATTACCATGACGCCTCACTTGACCAATTAACTCCTGACCAGGGTTGTATAACCAAGCTGGTGAAGTTGAACGGACGAGATGTTCTTTGAGACACTCATTTGCGACCGTTAATGAATTAGGGTTGTTGAAGAGGTGCGCAAGCATCACTCTTCAGCTTGGTCGAAACCAATCATGGGATATAATTTTGACAAGGCCGACCGTGCATGTGTGTAGACAACATGACGGTGTAGGCGCCTATACCTATTACCTCACGAAAGTATGATCTGGGCCACTCAATTCGTCCGGTAAAGTTGATTGGTCGTGATCAATTTGTGACAGAAAACCAGTGCCGCAAGAGCCGCGCGTCATGCCCATTTCGGGCGCACGTTCCAAGATGACCAATCTTGGTCGGTCTTGGACGATTGGTATGGTGTGAAGGTGGTAGGCTGGTGTTCACGCCTATACCTGAATATCCCATGAAAACGTGATTTGAGCCATCCAAATCGTCTGGCGAAGTTGAGCGGTCGAGATCAGTTTGCGGTTTGGGAGGTGCGACCACGCTAGTTTGGGCGCGCGTCTTGGAATGACCAGGCGTGATATGCCTTGGCCGATCGGGTGAGGGGATAGATGGGTCCACGGTGGTCATCCGGTATGACCGGACCGCTTAATCTAATCTTGGACCCTCCATTCGCATCGGGAGAAGATGGACGCTCGTGATGCTCAAAACCCTAATTTTGGGTTTCAAGGACGTGCGTCAATGCTTCATTCGGCGTATTTGGTGGGATAACCAACCATGGTTGGTCCTGACCGATTGGTCGGGTATGTAGGCGGCCCACGGTGATTGTGTTGACATGCTCCGGGCCCTTTGAATCTACATCTACACCCTCCATCTATACCGCGAAGATGGATGGTTAAGACTTTTGCGACACATGTAATATGCCGCAAACCCTAATTTTAGGGTTTTCCGCCCATACTGCTATGGTTTGGACGTTTTGGCAAGCTAGGCCAATTCTGGAGGGTGGCCGACCATGCGGGGTCAGCGTTGGTTCGGCAGTGGATATTCCATACCTGCTGGGGGTGATGGAATTGATCCGGGTCATCCAATCATGCTTGTGGAGTTGGATGATCGTGATCATATCCGACTAATACGGTCAGTCCAGGATGCTCAATCGGCTAGTATAACACACCGAGAGGGGCTCAATCGGGCTAGTATAACACACCGAGAGTCATCCCGTACGGGTATTTCGTACATGGTTTCATTATAATGCTTGGAGGTTCGTGTTGCTCAGTAAGAGTAACACTCACCGTCATGCCGCACCGATAATGAGTAGTAGAAATACAAAGGCTGATTGCGCATTAATTAATAATGCTAGAAATTCACAGGGTATATGGAATTGTTGCTACATGCTCCAACCTGGATGAATTTCGTGTATTCACAGAATGGGATTGTTGCCACATGCTCCATTCTTGGTGAATTAAGTGAGGGAGTGTCCAACACTTATTAATGGCTTTATCTTTTACAAGATGTCAGCGCATAATTTTCTGGTTTTTTATAATTTTAACCTTAAATGAAAATCCACCATCAACAGCAGTATGCCTGGAAACACAGTAACGAGTGCTGAGGAATTTGCACATCTCAACATTAAGAGGAAGGATGTGTTGAGGCAGTACGCCTGGCAACACAGTAGCGAGTGTTGAGGAATTTGCACGTCTCAACACTAAGAGGAAAACGTGTTGAGGAATTACGCCTGACAATACAATAGTGAGTGTTGAGGAATTAGCACGTCTCAACACTAAGAGGAAAACGTGTTGAGGCATTACACCTAACAACACAATAGTGAGTGTTGAGGAATTTACACGTCTCAACACTAAGAGGAAAACGTGTTGAGGCATTACGCCTGACAACACGATAGTGAGTGTTGAGGAATTTGCACATCTCAACACTAAGAGGAAAACGTGCTGAGACATTACGCCTGACAACATGATAGTGAGTGTTGAGGAATTTGCACGTCTCAACACTAAGAGGAAAACGTGTTGAGGCATTACACCTAACAACACAATAGTGAGTGTTGGTAATTTGCATGTCTCAACACTAAGAGGAAAACGTGTTGAGGAATTATGCATGACAACATGATATCAAATGTTTAGGAATTTGCACGTCTCAACACTAAGAGGAAAATATGTTGAGGCATTACGCCTGACAACACCATAGTGAGTGTTGAGGAATTTACACGTCTCAACATTAAGAGGAAAACGTGTTGAGGCATTACGCCTGACAACACAATAGTGAGTGTTGAGGAATTTGCACATCTCAACACTAAGAGGAAAACGTGTTGAGGCATTACGCCTGACAACATGATAGTGAGTGTTGAGGAATTTGCACGTCTCAACACTAAGAGGAAAACGTGTTGAGGCATTATGCCTGACAACACAATAGTGAGTGTTGAGGAATTTGCACGTCTCAACACTAAGAGGAAAACGTGTTGAGGCATTACGCCTGACAACACATTAGTGAGTGTTGAGGAATTTGCACGTCTCAACACTAAGAGGAAAAAATGTTGAGGCATTACGCCTGAAAACACAATAGTGAGTGTTGAGGAATTTGAACGTCTCAACACTAAGAGGAAAATGTGTTGAGGCATTACGCCTGACAACATAATAGTGAGTTTTGAGGAGTTTGAACGTCTCAACACTAAGAGGAGAACACAATAGTGAGTGTTGAGGAGTTTGAGCGTCTCAACACTAAGAGGAAAACATTTTGAGGCATTACGCCTGAAAACACAATAGTGAGTGTTCGGGGATTTGAACGTCTCAACACTAAGAGGAAAACATGTTGAGGCATTACGCCTGACAACACAATAGTGAGTTTTGGGGAATTTGCACGTCTCAACACTAAGAGGAAAACGTGTTGAGGCATTACGCCTAACAACACAATAGTGAATGTTGTGGAATTTGAACGTCTCAACACTAAGAGGAAAACGTGTTAAGGAATTACGCCTGACAACACGATAGTGAGTATTGAGGAATTTGCACGTCTCAACACTAAGAGGAAAACGTGTTGAGGCATTACGCCTGACAACACGATAGTGAGTGTTGAGGAATTTGCACGTCTCAACACTAAGAGGAAAACGTGTTGAGGCATTACGCCTGACAACACATTAGTGAGTGTTGAGGAATTTGCACGTCTCAACACTAAGAGGAAAACGTGTTGAAGGATTACGACTGACAACACAATAGTGAGTGTTGAGGAATTTGAACATCTCAACACTAAGAGGAAAATGTGTTGAGGCATTACGCCTGACAACACAATAGTGAGTGTTGTGGAATTTGCGCATCTCAACACTAAGAGGAAAATGTGTTGAGGTATTACGCCTGACAACACAATAGTGAGTGTTGGGGAATTTGCACGTCTCAACACTAAGATATTTAAAATTTATTTGATATGCCTAATGTTAGATCATTGCTCGGTCGAACTCGCTTGCGTTGCTATCTCAAACATGTTTTTCAATGTTAGTGATCAAAACTATAAGTCTGGATTTCTATCCTATGTAGCTAAAGGTCTCGGACTAGGATAGAAAGTGTAGTTCAGCTCAAGAACTCCATGGAAATCATCATACAAGACGAAGGACTACTCGAGGAACCGGTGGAACTTCATCGACTAAAAGGTATGTGGAGACTTAAACTTATCTGTCACTCAAAAGTATATTTACTCTATCTCCTACTCTTGAGACAAAAGTCGTTTAGACGTATAGATTTTCATTATACACATTTGCTATTTCGAGCCGAGTTTAACTCGCCTATCTATTTCTTGAAATATGTGTTGGTAAGTTTTCGCTTTAACCGAATTCATATTTACCTAGTGACGAAAGTCATGATATGTTTCAATCACTTTGGAAATTGCTCTGACGAAAAATGGTCTGTGAATAACGCCTATATAACATTCTCTGAGAATGTTTTAATGATTGAAATGAGAGTTTAGATTACATAACCATTGGTAGGATATAACCATTGTTGTGGAAACACATATATGTATAAGTCCTTATTCCTTGAACCAAAGTTTGCGAACTTTGTTGATCAAGAGAAATGGAAGTGGCGCAAGCCAAGTCCGCGAACTGGCGGAAGTTCTCGACACGAGAATTTCTGCTGGAGTTTGTGTACTCCTTCCATGATCTTAAGTCCGCGAATCCAGTCCACGAACTTGAGTAGGTTATATCTAAAACCGGTTGTTCTTTAACTAATGTTTATGTAAACTAAGGAATGCTTTTGCAAACCGTGGCTATAAAGTTCACGAACCGATTCGAGTGAATCAAACCGTTTTTGCTTCGATTGTATATTGTGTAGTTACATAAGATCTAAGCAATTGAACAACTCTCTAACTAGTTCATTTGAGTCATTTGAACTAGTTATGGTGAATAAGAATATGGTTGATATGAAAGTGTTCATATGGCTAACCATTTGGTTGACTATTGTTGAACCAACAAATGTTAATGTTTGGGTACGGTTCATAAACCCAAAATTGAACATTTCGTTTGTGTGTAACAAGCTAAGTTTTCGATCCAACGGTTGAGAAATATTAGCTTGAATCTAATCAGGTTTTCATTTAACGGTGAATATTGAATGCTTTGTTACTAAGCTAACATTGATTGCAAACCCCTGATTTGAAAGACTATAAAAGGGAAAACTCTAGCAACTGGGAAACCTAATCCCCACACTTTACGTGTGATACTAGTTTGCTTAGCTAGATTCGATTCTCCTTTAACCTTTGGTTTTCTTCTTCTAAAACCAGGTTAACAACTTAAAGACTTCATTGGGATTGTGAAGCCAGACCGATACTACTTTTTTTTGTAGTTGTGAGATCTGTTCTTGCAGTTTCTATCGTACGAGTATAATTGAAATAATTGGCTTGAAATTTATATCTCCGATAGGTAAGATAGAAAAGAAATCACAAACACTTCGTCTCATCGTTTGTGATTCCGCAATATCTTTTTTCATTGCGTCGATTAAGATTATTGTGAGGTGATCAATAATACTAGGCTGTTCTTCGGGAATATAAGTCCGGGTTATTGATTGGTTCCTGTTCACCTTGATTTATCAAAAGACAGAACAAAACTCATAGGTTTATTCGTTGGAGACGGATTTATCTATTATATAGAATTTTCTGTGTGATACAGATTTGTTTATTAAAGTCTTCGACTTTGGGTCGTAGTAACTCTTAGTTGTGGGTGAGATCAGCTAAGGGAATCAAGTACATAGCATCCTGCTAGGATCAGAGGCGTAGGAACATAAATGTACCTTGGATCAGTGTGAGATTGATTGTGGTTCAACTACAGTCCAGACCGAAGTTAATTTGGAGTAGGATAGAGTCTGTAGCGGCTTAATACAGTGTGTGTTCAATCTGGACTAGGTCCCGGGGTTTTTCTGCATTTACGGTTTCCTCGTTAACAAAATTCTGGTGTTTGTGTTATTTCTATTCCGCGTTATATTTGTTTATATAATTGAAATATCACAGGTTGTGCGTTGTTCAATCAATTAGAATATCCGACCTTTTGGTACCATCCAAGTTATCTCTCTTTGATAAAGACTCGCAGATTTCTATTTGCTTGAGTAAAGATCAAATCGATAGATGAGATATAAACTCGTTGATATACTTTTTATCTAGATTGAGTCTGACTGTCTAGTTGATTCTCTAGAAAGTATATTGGAGTTTGTCCATACAGATTGCTAAGCGAAATATTGGGTGTGGTTGTTAGACCCCGCTTTTTCACCTAATAGATATAAAACATTTAGTTTAAGGATGGTTACTTAGCTTTGTCTCCACTAGGCATGTCCTTCGCGCATGATTGGTCTTTGGGTATATTAGGCTCTCCCATGAGTAGGAAGCATCAAGCGTTAGTGATGACATCAGGATGTCGACGGATTGATATACGGACAAAAGTCCCCAGGTCTTGATGGGACGAAAAATAGCCGGTTGTAAAGAGTGTTGTTCAACAAGACTTACTCGTGGAACGTGCGAAGCTACACTCTCCAGGCAATTGCGAGTTGTCCATGCGGCAACAAATAATCTTCAGGATTGGATGGCTTGTTGGAGACCCTCTCAGTTATAGACACTGGCAAAGGACATACTCCTAGCTTTTCCTTGTTATCGTGTATCCATGAGCGCCCTAGGATCATATCATAATTTGGGTATTCTTTAACCACATGAAATTTGGCGTGTGTTAGAGCATCTCCCACCTTGATTTCGAGGTTGATGTACCAGTAAGTGTCTCTAGATTCTCCCTCTGAGTTTTTGATTATGGTCGGGTAATGAACAACTTCCTGCTTTGAAATCTTTGTAGCTCTCAGAGTCTTGACGGTGACAATGTTGAAATCAGAGGCCGCGTCTGTCAAACTCAATATCCTTCAAGTGAGCGGTGGTTAGTATCCCCAGTTGCATCTATCAGTCGCGTTTTCCAGGAAAGATTGGGGTTTGGGAGCGGCTTCCCTGACTGGAAACAGACGCCTGCCTGATACAACACGGTTGGAGGCTGTAAATATGTCTTGACGTTGCGCCTTGGAGAAATACAGAATTTCACATAAATGCTCCATCATAGACAGTACAGTTTTGTGAACGGAGTCCCCAGAAAGCATTAATGCACAACTCCACCAATTGATGTTTAGTCACATTTGGATCATGACAATCGAACGCCTGAATTTTGAATCCCTTGGCATAATCATTCGGATGTTTGTTGTTTCGCTCCTTCTGAGTTGTGGCCATGTTCGTCTGAATTTTGGCAAGAACTTCATGTCTCTCCATTAAATCGATAATGGTAATGGGAGGTTGGCTTCCTATGGCTCCTCCAGTCTCTCGTCCTGACGAAGAAGTGGTAGCAGCCCTGGTGATGATTGAAGGCGTCGTGCTCGAAAAAATATTAGGAGTAGCTGCGGCTCTGGCTCTGGTAATAGGAGGCGTCACGCCAGAGGGGATGCTTCCGGTGCTGCTGGTGTTGGTGCTAGAGGATGTAACGCCATGTGATGTGTCGACTGTGTTTGCGGACAGTATATTGGTGTTGGCCATTCCCTTTTTCCGATACGGCCACATACTCTGTCTGCATCGTCGCTGGCGGAGGCACAAACCTCAGACAAGGATTCAATATTTTTTGAGTCATCTATGAAATGAATTATGGATGTTTTATGGCTCTTGCTACAGCCGGTTTGCCATACCTCCCATGGTGATTGGATTCAAGCATTAGCGGCTTTGGAAGTGTTTGGGATTGGTGATTGAAATGAATTATGGTTAATGATTGAATTTAGACCTAAGATCCACCATCTTGAGTTTGAGAAGATTAGAATGAAATTGAGAAATTGGCTTCGCAACCGAGAGATTAATCTCCCACTGTGGTCACCAGTTGTTTTGGGGTAAAAACTGATTCTGCGGTTTTTGGTAAATTTGGGTGTGTTGATGAGAAACGAATTCAAACCCTAAACAAATGTACTGCACAGGAGTGATTTTAGATTCGACAGATCAATCTGTAAGACTCTGGCCTAAACCAAGAAATGGTCGTTCCAGATTCAATTCGGTCACAAAGTGAAGGAGAAGGGTTGATCTTAGCGAGGGAAGCGAAAAAGGTGTTTGAGATCAGAATGTTGAATTATGAAGGTGTGGTTGTTTTATGACTTGTATCAGAATATGGTTTCTGGCTGCTTGTGTTGATAACACTTGTGTGTTTTTTGTTGAAATAGGTTGAAATCCTATTTATACAAGTCATTGAGCGCACCCCTGATCTCGTAGGAAGTGGAGGCAGTTATGTAGTGGAGAAGTAGGGTTGTGTAAAAAGTGGCGATCACCACGTTTCCATTACGAGGGAAAACTGGGCACACTTTCACCCACTACTCCCATTGTTGTTAATTGTCCTTCCTTTCCTGACACTTTCTCGTAATGGGCGCGTTGCACTTCGCACACTGTAAACCGCAAGACCAATACCCCAATGAGCATCCACCAGTTTGTGACACGTTTGATGTCTCGAGTAAATGGGTGAAGTCGTGAGACTCGCAGCCAAAAGCAGCACATAGTGCTTTTAGGTCAAATAATAAAATTATTTGTGAAATTGATATTTATAAATATCGCTTATAATCAATCTATATAAAGCATCGCTTTTAAACAAGAAGCTGAAAATAATCGATGTGCACGAAACATCGTTGTTTTAGAGTTCGTTCAAATTAGTTGCGAATTGAACGTCTTAAAAGGGTAGCATGACCGGCCACCTTTGGGTGATCGTTTTAGAACCCTATGGGTGAGCTACCACTTAGTCGATCGCTCCTTCTGGAGGAGGGGTGGCCGATGATCACAGCGTTACCCTGTTGGCCTCCTAAAATAAATCTAAACCATCCGACTAGGCTAGCGAAGTTGGATGGACGAGATGATTTGCGGTAGTTGTGTACTGCAGTTGGATTATGAAAGCAGCGCGACCAGCCTCTTTTGGGTGATCGTTCAAAGGCCATATGTGAAAAGGCGAGGGTACTCAAATATACCTCAAGCTAAAACTTTTCCTACCTATAAGTCCTTTCTCCGAAAGTGATTGTCTATGGACTGAGTCGAGACAATACAACTAATCGGTTCACACTTCGTGTGATCGTCTATGGATACGAGATCGAGACAATACAACAATGAAGTATGTTACTTGATATAAAGGTTCGGACTTAACCAAACACAATAGGATTCACTTATCAAGTAAATAGGAATTAACGTTTGTGTAATTTACTTTAATTATAATAAAACAATTATAATGCGGAAATATAAAGTAAATGACACAGCAAGATTTTGTTAACGAGGAAACCGCAAATGCAGAAAAACCCCGGGACCTTGTCCAGAATTGAATACTCTCAGGATTAAGCCGCTACACAAAATTACACCTAACTTCGTATAGTTGAGACCAAGCAACTAAACCTATAGTTCACCTAGTTCCGTCTGTATTCCCACGCTTCCGACCTTAGTCACGTACTTGGAACAATTCCTTTGGTTCGTATTCCAAAAAGTAAAGGAACAACAAATATGTTTGGTATCAACTCTATTCAACCAAGTGATATGAGTTGGACAAAGGCTCTTTCGTTTATCTTAACATAAACTCCTTCGTCAGGTCCTTAGATCTATCTTATGTTCAATTACCGAAGTAATCGTTTAAGATTAAGCCAACAACACTATTAATCCAAAGAATTGTGTTGATGCCGATCTACTCAATTAATCAATCCAATCTATCACAAAGATAAATCGATTATTAATTGGATCCTCTTTTACCGAAACAAGTATTGTGCACACCAAAGATTATGAACCCACAAACCAGAAATCTTCAATATCTTCTTTGTCTTCAAATCCTCTTAGATCTTCAATAAACACCTGCACACAATCACTTGAATCTCTTGTGATCAATCACGAACAGAACGGAGTCTGTTAATAATGGATTATCACAAGATCGTCTTTAGAACTAACAACAGTCTAAAGATCCCTGTCGAAACTCTGAACTGGTTTGAGTGAATCTTATATCAGAAGAGAAGATTCTCAAGCATAAACAAACTAGGTGCAATCAAAGTTCAACCACCGTTAGTCAATCAAATCAAAGAAAACAAAAAATAAACCGAAATTATCTAGTTTCCCACCAACGGTACTCGTAGAGCTTCTCAATCCCAAAGAAGACTTTAAACTGAGCGGCCGTAAGAGATTTCGCCTAATTAGGTTAATATCCTCTCCGAATAGGCGGCTACACCAGTAACAACACAACAAAGAGGTCGTCCGTTGTTACGAAGGATTAGTTTGCTAGAAAGGCAAACTTCAAGTATTTATAGACAAGGAAGTTTGGACACCAAGGAATTTCCAAAATCGAAAATATTCTCAAGATATTCATTAAATCACAAATTCGGTTTCCATAATTCCTGGAAATGCTCTATCCAAAAATAATGATCGAAATCTCTCGGAAAATCTCTAATTAGTAAATGCACATTACTAATTCTTATTTCCCTACAAAATGAAGTTAAATACCTTAATTAAAATATTCTTAACCTATTTATGTTTCGATCCTGGGATTCTCTTCCCTTAGTTATTAAGGAATAACTTTGAACAATTAAATAAATAAACATTCATAGCATGTGTTCAAAGTATGTCGATATCTTAACTTTGTAAGTTCTTTTTCACACTTACAACCTTAAAACAAGTTTAGAATTGGTTCATCTGACTTTCAAGAACTATGCGATTGATCAAATAACATTCAATCACAATCATGGGTTTAACGGTTCTACCAAAACAAGTTTCGGTTCTACCTTCCATGTGAGTATTGTGCATAGTCACACTAGCTTTCCAAAATTCGATTGACTAGGTACTAGGATCGGTTCCCCACATATATATGGTATTTAACTTATATGTGTTGCACATGTACATAGGATCGGTTACCCTTTGCCTAAATACGTGTTGCACATGTTCATAGGATCGGTTCCCATTTCTGCTATAAACCTTGCTGCACCTCATATAAGGATCGGTTCCCCTTTGTGATATACTTCATGTAACACTCTGTAAATTTTTCTCGGGTTCATTTGAACCCGTTATCCCAAATTCGATAATCAGATTGCCTAAAGCTCTAGTACTCGGTGCCTCTAGCACTTTTAGGTTTCCCCAAGCTATAAATTTGAATACCTAAATAGAAAAGTCTACCTTAGTCTAAATACTTGGGTGTCTAATTGCTTTACATGCGGCTAGACATGTGTCATAACAAGTAATGAGGGGTGATTTTGCCATTTTAAAAATTCTTATTTGCATAATATACTTGGAGGGAACAAAATTGAGAAGGAGGCACCTAAAAATCTTCTTCCATTCGTTAGGAATGAGGAGAGAAAAATCAGAAATGGAAATGTTGATTTATATTTTCCAACCACAACTAAGCAACAGATTTGGGGACTTCTTCTACTCCTCACTAAGTTCATTCTTCTCAAACTCACACTAAAAGTGAAGAACTCCATGTGGTTGCACTCCATGAAACCAAGATAGAGAAATTATGAAGATTGTTGTTGTTATTAACCTCTAGAGTAAATCAACAATTGAGGTAGGGGTTTCTTTGTTCTCTTATTTGTGTAACTTATGGATTACGAAGGTTTGATCAATTCCTCCTTGATTATGCATATCTTTGGTAAATTAAAGAATGGGTTTTTGTCAAATTTTTTACACATCATGTTCTATGTATGGTTTTGGTAATTCTTCTTGCATGCAATGAAGTTAGGGTTTATGTTATGAAATAAGAGATTTTGACCATGACTCATGTTCTTAGCAAATTGATGAATTGGGTATCTTTCAACTACCATGAAATACTCAAATATCTATTTGATTTAGAAATTATGGAATTTTTTATAAACAATTTGTGTTTGAATATCTTATGTAGAACCTTGTAAACCCTAGAATGAATGGTTTTCTTCTACTGATATCTTTAGATCCAGTGGTTGGATTTTTGATGAAATTTGAATATGTCGTACCTAATTGTATGGTAAATGTTCCGTAGAAATTTCGAGAAGATCAGGTCACGTTTACTACTTGAAACATTGGATGAACTGAGACTGCAGTGTGCTGAATTCAAACCCTGGATAGACAACTGTTTGTAATGTTTTCTTATTATTCGTTTATCCGATAAAGCTGAAATTTTAGTACGATATTTGTATACTTGCACCTAGCCTACTGTTAAAATTTCATGAATTTCTGATCATCTTAGGTACCCCAAAGTGTGGGATAATTGTGGCTGAATTTTGTGTGTTGATATTAAAAGAAGCCATGTTGAGAGGTGGATAACCTTCTAATGAAACGTTAGAATATGCTGAATTTTGAATATGTTGTAGTACCATAAGTTATGTGGATTATGTATAAATTCTAAGATGATCAGGTGATCTTTGGTACCTCAAAGATTTGATAAATTATGACTGCATTTTCAGAAACATAAATCGGATGCAGTCCAGTTCATCCTTCGATTTTTCATCGTGTTGAAATTAAGAAATTGGTTGTAGAATATGGGTTTGAATGATGTTAATGTTACTTCCAAATTTGGCATCTTGACCTAGTTTGAAATTTATCTACTAATGATTGACATGTTAGTTTGGGTCATGTTTCATGTAAAGATGGATCCATATTCGGCTTATTATTAATTGTATTCGGCGCTTACAAACTTTCTAGCTAGTATTTGCTAGATTTATAATGTTAATAATGGAGTATGAATATGTAGTATGTGAAAGTTATATGCATACATTACCAAAGTACTAATTGTGAATATGCTTCATATGGATGTATATTTATAAATTTTTGTAGCACTTATTATGTAGTACTAACTTGTGATTTTACTTGATTTCATGAACATAATCTACATGAATCCATGATGTCCTGGCTGGAAATTGCTAATGGTGTAATTATTTGGGGAATGGATGCTTGGACTAACTAATACGCGTTAGTATAATAATGCAATGGTAATCGTTGAACGAGGTAGAACCGTTAATTCTCATTATTGAAAGGTTGTGTATTTGAACACCTTACTGTGTTTCATGTTTTGCACGTACGATTTTAATATTTTCCTATTAAATTTCTTTGTAATAATGATTGGTGTCTTTGTTCTTTAATCTAGCAAACCAAGAGTACTGCAATGAGTGGACCAAATGGATGAATGTTGTCTATGTAGTGTTGTTGAATGTTTCTATGGCCAGAGAGTCTCATTGGCAACCTTGTAGTTGATATGTTATGCCACTTTGAGATATTGCTAACTTTCTACTCCCACTAACCTGTTTGGATCTACTTTTACACTTTGAGCGGTTATATGAGTATTGTTGATGCCGCTAAATGCTTATTTGATGTTTGAACTAATTGTTATAGCATATATGGACTATAATAATTTTGGATTAATTATTTATGAAGTGAGTGGAAAGCATTATATTTTGTTATTATAAAGATGTTATGAGAAGGTTTCCTACTATGATACTATTAATTGAATGTTTCTAGGGTGATTGTTGGTCCATATAATGATGTAACGGGGCTATTGACAAGCTAGGGACAAAAGAAAGTTAAAAGGAATTCGGTTGCAAGAGGGGTGTGCAATTCATATCATCCACGAGAAGAGATAATTGTTACCATTGAGGGTAGTTCATATTATCTAAATAAATAATTGACGAATACTACCTAATGAGAGATGATTATTACCATCTGAAAGGGGTTGGGTGATTCATTCATTCATTTGTCAATAAGAGGTGGTTGCGGTAATGTTTGTTCATACTACCTAATGAGAGATGATTAGGGATGATTCATATCATTGTCTATGAGAAGGTATGGTTACTGTCTATAGTGGCAGTTCATACCATAAATATCGAAATGATTGCCAACTCTTTTGAGTAGTTCATATCATTTGTAAAAGATGTTCTGTTGAGCTTGACTGAGTAATGTGAGTTTTCCAGGCCCACTGGGGTCCCCACTTACGAGTGGCAACCCGGAAGATTGTTAGCTGTAACGGTAGATGGTATCTGACTACCCTGACATTGGCAACTGGCTATCCGTCGGGCCTTAATTGGCCCCCCCACCTACGGGTGGCAACCCGGAAGACCGTTAGATGTAACGGTGGTTGGTATCCTACTACTCTGGCAAGAGATACAATGTATCCTCACAGTATAAAGATGGAGATTATTTATCCGATTCGGTGACCATTGTGCTTGTAATATTTCTGAGTACTAAGGTATGGGACATATGCTCAGAAAATCCAAAAAATTTGAAGGCCCTAATTCTCGAGTGGCGCATCAGGAAGTTAGAGCTTGCCAAACGGGTCGTAACCCGACCCATTGGAAGTAGAAATTTCTTGGTCCGTCACACTTCCCCTCTTACTAGGATCGGTTCCCCTTTCCCATATTTGGTCAGGCAGAAAATCACAAACCCTGTCATACCATCTCGGTGATTACTTAAGATCAATGTATCCTCACAAAGAGTAGAAAGATGGAAATTATTTATCCGATTCGGTTACCATTGTGCTTGTAAGATTTCTGAGTACTAAGGTATGGGACATATGCTCAGAAAATCCGAAAAATTTGAAGGCCCTAATTCTCGAGTGGCGCATCAGGAAGTTAGAGCTTGCCAAACGGTTCGTAACCCGACCCATTGGAAGCAGAAATTTCTTGGTCCGTCACACTCCCCTCTTACTAGGATCGGTTCCCCTTTCCCAAATTTGGTCGGAAAATCACAAACCCTGTCATACCATCTCAGGTGATTACTTAAGATCGGGTTCACTAATAAAAGTCATACCAATACATAAGTCAAGCCTTTGTGAATAGTTCTACCAAGAACACAACAAGTCGTGGACGGTTATACTCAATCACACATATTGGTTGTTCATAATATATGCAATGAATAACAAAACCAATAACGCCTGGAGATTTCCTTTCGGTTCACAAACAAGTTTATGAACTTACTTCCTTATAACACATGTAAAACATTATTCCCAAGGATGAAATACTCACCTCACACCCATACATAATCACAATAGCATTCAAATGATTATGGAGATGCCTTATCTACAAAGTTTAATGGTTAAGAAATAAACCTCGTATTGTATTCCTTAATACTATGTCTATATAGAGTTCAAATATGCTTCGCAGTTTTGTTTTCAATATGCACGACTTGAAAGATACGTTAGGGAATGAAACAGTTCAAGTCAAATATCACTAACCTCAAGTGGAAGGATGATTGTTGTCGTTGTAGCTCCTTGCTTCTTCACATCTTCAAGTCTTCGCAATACTTGTAAAGTCTCATATCCTAATACTTTCAAGTTAACTTATACGAAGTTGACTCTAGTACATAATCAAGCGACTCTTAACATGTGTTTTGATTCACTAAAATATGACAACCAAACTTGACATACCAACGCTTGGTGGGTTCAACCGAGCTATGCTCTAACAATCTCCCCCTTTGTCAGTTTTAGTGACAAAACTCTTATGTTAGAGCATTGCTCGGTCGAACTCGCATGCGTTGCTATCTCAAGCATGTTTTCAATGTTAGTGATCAAAACTATAAGTCTTGATTTCTAGCATATTAGTGCTAAAGGTCTCGGACTAGGATAGAAAGTGTAGTTGACCTCAAGACTCCATGGCAATCATCATACAAGACGAAGGACTACTCAAGGAACTGGTGGAACTTCATCGACTAAAATGTATGTGGAGACTTGAACTTATCTGTCACTCAAAAGTCTATTTACTCTATCTCCTATTCTTGAGACAAAAGTCGTTTTGATATATAGACTTTCATTATACACATTTGCTATTTCGAGCCGAGTTTAACTCGCCTATCTATTTCTCGAAATATGTGTTGGTAAGCTTTCGCTTTAGCCAAATTCATCTTTACCTAGAGACGAATGTCATGTTATGTTTCAATCACTTTGAAAATTGCTTTGACGAAAAATGGTCTGTGAATAACGGCTATATAACGTCCTCTGAGAATGTTCCAATGATTGGAATGAGAGTTTAGATTACATAACCTTTGTTAGGATATAAGCATTGTTGTGGAAACACATATATGTATAAGTCCTTATTCCTTGAACCAAAGTTTGCGAACTTTGTTGATCAAGAGAAACGGAATGTGGCGTGAGCCAAGTCCGCGAACTAGCGGAATTTCTCGACCCGAGAATTTCTACTGGAGTTTGTGAACTCCTTCCTTGAGCTTAAGTCCGCAAACCCAGTCCGCGAACTTGAGTAAGTTATATCTAAAATCGGTTGTTCTTGAACTCATGTTTATATAAACTAAGGAATGCTTTTGCAAACCGTGGCTATAAAGTTCATGAACCGATTCGAGTGAATCAAACCGTTTTTTCTTCGATTGTGTCTTGTGTAGTTACATAAGATCTAAGCAATTGAACAACTCTCTAACTAGTTCATTTGAGTCATTTGAACTAGTTATGGTGAAGAAGAATATGGTTGATATGAAAGTGATCATATGGCTAACCATTTGGTTAACTATTGTTGAACCAACAAATGTTAATGTTTGGGAACGGTTATATAAACCCAAAATTGGACATTTCATTTGTGTGTAACAAGCTAAGGTTTCGATCCAACGGTTGAGAAATATTAGCTTGAATCTAATCAGGTTTTCATCTAACGGTGAATATTGAATGCTTTGTTACCAAGCTAACATTGATTGCAAACCCTGATTTGAAAGACTATATAAGGGAGAACTCTAGCAATTGGGAAACCTAATCCCCGCACCTTACGTGTGATACTAATTGCATAATCTAGAGTCGATTCTCCTTTAACCTTGGGTTTTCTTCTCTAAACCAGGTTAACGACTTAAAGACTTCATTGGGATTGTGAAGCCAGACCGATACTACTTTTCTTGTAGTTGTGTGATCTGATCTTGTTGTTTCTATCGTACAAGTACAATTGGAATAATTGGCTTGAGATTATATCTCCGATAGGCAAGATAGAAAAGAAATCACAAACACTTTGTCTCATCGTTTGTGATTCCGCAATACCTTTTTCGTTGCGTCGATTAAGATTATTATGAGGTGATTGATAATACTAGGATGTTCTTCGGGAATATAAGTCCGGGTTGTCAATTGGTTCTTGTTCACCTTGATTTATCAAAAGATGGAACAAAAACTCGTATGTATATTCGTGGGAGACGGATTTATCTATTACCATTGACTTTTCTATGTGATATAGATTTGTTTATTAAATTCTTTGACTTTGGGTCGTAGCAACTCTTAGTTGTGGGTGAGATCAGCTAAGGGAATCAAGTATGTAGCATCCTACTGGGATCAGAGTCGTAGGAGCATTACTGTACCTTGGATCAGTGTGATATTGGTTGGGGTTCAAATACAGTCCAGACCGAAGTTAATTTGGAGTAGGCTAGTGTCTGTAGCGGCTTAATACAATGTGTGTTCAATCGGACTAGGTCCAGGGGTTTTTCTCGCATTTGCGGTTTCCTCGTTAACAAAATTAAGGTGTCTGTGTTATTTCTATTCCGCATTATATTTGTTTATATAATTGAAATATCACAGGTTGTGCGTTGTTCAATCAATTAGAATATCCAACCTTTTGGTTGTTGATTTAAATTGATTGACACTTTGGTCTTTAGTACCATCCAAGTTATCTCTCTTTGATAAAGACTCACAGATTTATATTTTCTTGAGTAAAGATCAAATCGAGAGATTGAGATATAAACCCTTTGATATACTTTTCTCTAGATTGAGTCTGACTGTTTAGTTGATTCTCTAGAAAGTATATTGGATTTTGTCCATACAGATTTCTAAGCGAAATATTGGGTGTGGTTGTTGTACCCCCGCTTTTTCAATTGGTATCAGAACAGGCAAACACGTTCAAGACCTTATAAGTCTGTGTTTGTAGCGATTTGACTCTATGGAAAGATGTGCTATATCTATTAACGTACCACCAATCTTCGATGGCTCTAATTACTTATGGTGGAAAATTTCTATGCGAGCTTTTCTTCAAGCGCGTTGTAGCGCCCCTAAGCTAGCAGCTGACTAATCCGAGAGATTAACTAAATAAAGAGGCACTAAAATCTAAAACATATGCTTAAGCATTTGATGAAGGAATCTGCTACAAACTTAACCCAAAAACTAGCCCCGCTCAGAAATATAAATATACAAAAACTCCTCTCGAATGATACATATACAATATTCATTTAGTTTACAGATACAATATGAAATATAATAAACATAGTAGAAGTAAATCAACTAGCGAGCTCAACCCTTGAAGCTTTCGTTGCGCAATTCTGGTCTGCCTCTGAAACTGAAAGTGGGAAAGGGTGAGCACATCATCCCTAAAAGGGGTGCCCAGTGGAAATAACATTTAACTTTCATGTAATCATTGAAAATGATTCGAAAACAATTCATGTTTTCCTTAACACTAAACACAACCAATTCACAGAGGTAAACAATCATGTATATGGAACTAACTCCTTCTAAACAATGAATAATATGGTGACTCGTCCCGCACCTAGATAATAATATGGTGACTCGTCCCGCACCAGTAAATGAAGGAGCAGTACCTTATATACCACAGATAGAAATTCTCATTTCCAAACAATCAAATGGAAATTCTTATTTCCCAAACAATTCATAAAGACAAACATAGCATTGCAATTCATTTCCAATCAATGGAAAGATTAAAAGAGAGAACAAAACATTCTGAATATAAAACTAAACAATGCATGGAAAGCACGTTCAGACAATGCATGAATTTGTTAAACATAAACTTTGTGGTAAGAGAAATCAACAATAATCACAAAAGAGCTAAATATAAATTCCCACCTCTTTTGATGACAAGCCACGCCTACCTCGAGATCCACGATCCACTGGTTCATCCTTCAATCGATCGTTGTTAATATGGACTAACTATTAATCACACAAGAAGTCTAAGAATCTAGCCAAAATGCTCACACAAGAACCATACAAGTCTATCTAAGCCCAAGTCCACTAAGCCAACTCATTAACCTAAGGCCTGGTCCATCTGAGTCAATTAACGGTCAAAGTGACAGTTAATGGTCAACTAACAGTCAACATCCATAGTCAAGGTCGGGTCAAGGTCTAACTATTCTGCTCAAACGAGTCAAGACTGGGTTAACTCAGTCACTAAGACTGATTCAGGTGAGTCAGTCGACTCAGTCAGACAACTGAGTCGGACTGAATCTGTTCAGTCATACAACAAACACTTCAGTTGGAAATCTTACATTCTCAACTTCCATTTTAACATCTCAACATCCAATCATTCATTATTAAACAAACTTTGAATTTCATTTACAATTAATAACCCTTATTACCTGCAATTGCAGTTCCAAGCAACATTCAATCTACAAATAGTCCATCAGTTGCGGCCAAGCTAATTACTACTTTCACTGAAATCAGTTCAACACTAAGCAATTCATTCAAATACAATTTTATAATTTCAATACAACGGTAATCCAAGCTTTACCTTGATCTGCATTGCAGTCTTTCACTAAGATCACCACCATAACATCACTACAACTTACTTCATCTTACATACCCAATCTGCATATACAAAATCTAAGAGTTATACTAATTCCCATGTTGCTCCAGCTACAACACAAACTCAGCTCTCACTGCCTTTTCTAGTTTCTAAGATATATCACCAACATCTTAACACAACTAGTAGTTCTCTTGCACCATTCAGATAAACCCACAATTACAATCAACACCAACCACCAAGACCAACTCCACTGACAACCAGCCACTTACAACTCCAGCTCTTCTCATCCTAAGCTAGGTAGCAAATTGATTTCCATCTTACTCAGTTCAACATCACCACCATAGCTTATCCTTAAACCACAGTTCCATTAACTTCAACAACATCACCATAAAACAAACTCTTTAAAGCCATCTCATACAACAATTCAATGCAGCATCATTGCTTCTCTACTCTGGCCATCAGCAATATCTACAAATACACATACCTTCTAAAATTGTCAAATTAGCATATACGAAATCCAAAACTCATAACATGTAATTCCAATTCTCGTAACTGTAGCTAAATATTAATCCACATCAGCCCATCTTAGTTCAATACCACTATCCTTAATTCAACTTCATATTCACCAATATTTTTATCTTATACCTGCAATATTCATTCTCACAGCAAGTACCAAATTCTCTACTAGTTCAACAACATCTTCATCAACATCTCATAACTTACAAACTTAACAATGAAAATTACATAACTAAGTTTACTGAGAAGATAATTACCTAAAAATGATTCCACTCAAGCAATTGAAGTTAGAATCTTCTTCTTACATGTAACTTGATTCAACAGACCATCTTACCTCAATCATTTATCTGAGGTTATCTCAATAAGAAAATAACACCAACAACCACTTCATCGCCTTCTTCTTGACATAATTGAGCCTTAGTTTCATCAACAACTTCCGATTATCAACCTCAGTCCCAAATACAAAACACCAACTCTTCAATTAAATCTTTGTTCTTCCATTTCTATATCTTTTCGATTCCTAATTCTTATATCAGCAACAACAACCCAATCTAATTCTTCATACAACTCTTGAAATCCTTTGAACCCTAATTCAATTCCCACCTTCATTAGAAACAGAACCAAACCCTACTATTGATTCCAATCTATTCTTCAAACTCAAACTCTAATTCAGGTAAAACCCATCTCACATCAACATCCTAGAACATCAATACCCATCTCAAATCTTCTTTCTTAGTAATCAATTTCATTTCTAACATTTCTCTGGGTTATTCTTATGAACCCTAGATTACCGATTCTTCACTGTAATTTGAGAGTCACTTGCTAAAACATCTTTTTTGCTACAATAATGAGTACCCATCCTTAATCTTCCTCCCCTTATTTCGATCTCATCTTCAATTTCACAAGAACTCCAGAAAACCCTAATCTTAATCCACTTCCTCCTTCGATTTTGAATCAATAACAGACCTCATCACCATTACTTAATGATCCCTTGCTCATACGCTTCTTCACATGATCTTATAACTCTTATTTGATCTCTCAAAACTTGAACAGAAGAAAAATGGAGGAAAAACAGAGAAGAAGCAGAAGAAGAAAAGAGGAACGAGAAGAAAAAGAAAGAAGAAGATAAGAAACTCTTCTCGATTTGATGTGGATAATACCAAGTCCAAATTACTGATACATCCAATGAGTTGTATATGGGCAGCCCATGTCGGCTTGGATGCACAAATACTATTTTTCCCTTCATAAGTATCTGATGATTACTTCTTCGTCTAATAACCGATTGACACGTTCGAGTTATCCACTCTGCGTAACTTTTCGAGATCTATCTAGCGGTACTAACTTCGTATCTAGAACGTTGTTAGATTAATTTCTATTAATTAAAATCTATATTAACAAATTGAGTTATTATCGGCTAAATTGTCTCTTGATCATCTCTAAATCGACTCTTGACCGGTCTAATAGCGTTGACGAGCTTGAGGGTCTTTACACGCGTGATTTTCAATCATGGGTATATATTTTTAATGGCTATGATCCTCCCGTTGTGGCAGTTGGAAATGTAAACGGCCCAAGAATATTGGTGAATACAGCCATGCTGAGATACTTGCTGCCAAGAAAAATTCCGACGGTTTGAATGCCATCATACATGCCATTACCCCAAATCTTCAGCACCATGTGTCAAATTGCACTAAGTCGCAAAAAGCTTGGGATATTTTAGAAAACGTTTTTGAAGGTAATACCATTGAAAAGGAAGCTAGGCTTCAAAACCTTAATTCCGATTGGGAAAACCTTCGTATGGAAGATGAAGAAACCTTTGATGAGTTTAATCACAAAGAGTCTGAAATTGTTAATGCATCCTTTGCATTGGGTAAGACTATTCTTGAAAAGGAAATTATGATGAAAATTCTCAGATCGCTGCCATCCAGATACGATTCTAAGAAGCATGCCATCGTTGAGGGAAATAACCTTGATAATCTCTCCAGAAATACGCTGGTTAGGAATCTTAAGATCTTTGATCATGAACATTCATCCAAAACTAAGGATGTTGCGTTCAAAGCACTAAAGGACACTAAATTACTTGATAAAAGTAAAAAAGTATATATCTCTGAAGATGATCACTCTGAGACAGATTCATCAGATTAAGATCTTGACAAATCAGTCTCGATGATCACAAGACAGTTTAGGGATCTTCTCTTTGAAGAGAAGTAAACGGTTCTCAGAGAGATAATCCTAAGGCATCAGTCAAACCTCATAATCGTGTTCCTCCTAAAAATAGGGATATTGATAAAACTGATGACGAGGATATGCCTCTGTGCTTTAAGTGTAAAGGATTTGGTTATTTTGCAAACGAGTGCCTAAATCGTAGAAAATACACTGGGAACAAAGGTCTTCTTTGCAACTCTTGATGAAATGTCGACAACTATGATTTTAATGAAGACGAGAAATCAAGTGTTGCACTTCTTGGTGAAAATATTGATTTTGATAATTGTAGCAATACATACATCAATCTTGATATTCTTTCGAGAAGATAATCCAACTATTCGGAAGATAAAGTTGATCCATTCTTTGGAAACTCTGCTTATAATGTTTCAGGTTCCACTATGTGCCTAGCTGCGTGCACATCTCAAAAGCCTGACTTTTATCCTATACTGACGTGTTCGTATTGTTCTCTAAAGGGTCATGAACTTTCAAGGTGTTACAAATACAAACACCAACTGAGGCACGTCAACAAACTTCAACGAAGAGCAAATCAATTAACAAGGAAGCTTAAACTTGCTCAGAAGACCGCTGAGGTATGTAGGATCTTATCTTCATCTAAGAAGTTAGTTTCCAAGGACAAACCAAGACCATTAGAGAAGAGAGTATGGTCGAGTCGGTTTGATAGACATAAGTCTGAGGATTCCTCTCATGAGGAAAATGGTGGACAAATTTTTGTTCACCGCAAAGCAATTTAATTGTGTTGATTGATGAAAATCTTGTCTCATGTGCTTGATCAAAAGAGACAATGATTTTGTACCTCTCAGGCTTTAGGAAAAGTTTTTTTCTTTTCTTAGTTTTTGCTCTTTCTTGTCTTTCTACAAAAAGAGAGGGTTATGATCGTCAATTCTACTCTTTATAGGGTTGAGAGTTGGACGTGTACGAACCTGTTAAAGGTTTCGAAACCCTACATTCCTTTTCCTTCATTGAAACTCCTTTTTATCTCAAGATTACTTGTTGAGATTGTGATTTCCTCTCACAAACCCATACGCCTATGGATGCTCCAAGTGCTATGTCTTCTGATGGAAAGGATGTTAATATGATTGTCACGCCATCAATCATGAAGGAAAAAGAGAAATCTCCGTTAGCTCCGACATTGAAAAGAAAAAGAAGGAATGTGAGGAATCCAAGAGTTGTTCCTTCAAACACTCAGAAGTTTTCTGATGTTCTTGAAGTGTTGAAAGGGATGCGAAAGGAGATTCAACAAATAAAGGCTTTTGTGTATAAGACTCATGAGATTCAGAATGCCCTGGTTCGACATCATCAGCCAAGAAGGTTTATTGATATAAACTCCTACCTTAATGAACCTTACGTCCCCGACAAGGAGTTGGGGACGATAAAGAATTCTTCAAAGGTCTTAACATCTAGTAAATCTTCTATTTTTCTGTTTTTGTTGGAAGAATAACTAGAGTGTGGAATAGCCATTATTGTGATTACACATAGCTATGACCAACGTTTTCATCTTCATGTTTTTAGATTTATTGGTTTAAACTCTAAATTTGTTTGGAAGATGATTTTTGCAGTATTAATCTTTATGGTTTTATATATTGCAATTGTTATGGGATATGTGTGTTTGCGTCCGTGAACTATGATTGTCCCATATCTTGTCATAAGTAAAGTCTTTCATAAGTCGATATTCATATGTTGATAAAGGAATGAATGGAATTTTGACAAATACAAAAGTTAAGCCTATATTGTCAATTATTGACGCAAGATAGGTTAAAATCTTTTGTTTTCAAGGAGTATGTCTATTGTTTGTCATTGTGCAAATGGTGATGGAAAATAGAATGAATCCTTGTGTATTCCGCAGTAATTGATCTTCCCTGATCCATATTTTATGTATTACTGTGAGGCTCCGTAATGTGTCTTATGTTGAGCACTAAACAACCAAGTTGATTATTTTATGATTAGCTTTGTTGTTGTTCCGTAAGGTACTTTATGTCGAGCATTTTTGAACTAAATTAATCATCTTGTTTGGTTATTTAGTTATAACTCCATAAGTCTTCTTATGTTTGAGCATTTTTGACTGGGTTGATTATTTTCATGATTAGCTTAGTCATTGCTCCATAGATTCTCTTATGTCAAGTATGACCAATTAAATTAATTACTTTTGTGATTAGTTTGGTTGTGTATTTCGATTAGATTAATTATCGGTTCTCTTGTGATTAATCTAATTGAGTATGTTTGAGTCTCCATAAGTTCACTTGTGTTGAGCATTATCGATTAAATTAATCATGAACTTCTTGTGGTTAATTTAATTGAGTATTTAGGATTCAAATTCATACTTGTATGTGATTTGTTATGTCCAAAGAAATGCTTCTTTTCTTTCGAAATTAAGGTCACTCTTGTTGTTCTTTCGAGAATGACATATTATGGGGGAGAGTTCTTTTTGAACTTGTGCTTAATTGCCAAATCTTTGTGGGGAGTGCGGATGTGGAATATTATAGGGGTTGTCTTGTATCTTTAAACTCCTTGATGAATGCATTTATCTTCGGTTTTATGATTGCATCTAAATAAGATGATATGTGTTTATTTCTTTTGGTCATGAAATGTCTCTTTCGGAAATTTCATTAGGATCCCGTTCTTGTACCTTTGCCAATTTTATTGACAAAAAGGGGGAGAATTAATATGTAGTTCACACTACGAATACATATGGTTTTAGGATCATTATGTAAGGGGGAGTGGTTTCCATGTGAGATGAAGTATTGACAAAGGGGGAGTGATACATATTACCATAGTATTGTTGTTAAAGTTGTGATACAATTGGACTTTGACGATGTGTAATGATACTATGACACTGTATAACAATGATTGAGAACTCTTGTTTTCTTGTTGTTATAGCTACGGATTTTCAACAACGATAATGCTAAACTTACAACCTTTGGGATCATTGGAGTACTTGGAAGTGACGAAGATTTCGAGTAATGTTGAAAATTAGACATGTGGAATAGGAGCTACAAAAGTTAATTTATTTATTTTTTGTATTCCATATGTATTGATAGTTTTGTCACTAAAATTGACAAAGGGGAAGATTGTTAGAGCATTGCCCGGTCGAACTCGCATGCGTTGCTATCTCAAGCATGTTTGTCAATGTTAGTGATCAAAACTATAAGTCTTGATTTCTAGCCTATTATAACTAAAGGTCTCGGACTAGGATAGAAAGTGTAGTTGAGCTCAAGACTCCATGGCAATCATCATACAAGACGAAGGACTACTCAAGGAACTGGTGGAACTTCATCAACTAAAAGGTATGTGGAGACTTGAACTTATCCGTCACTCAAAAGTCTATTTACTAAATCTCCTATTCTTGAGACAAAAGTCGTTTTGATATATAGACTTTCATTATACACATTTTCTATTTCGAGCCGAGTTTAACTCGCCTATCTATTTCTCGAAATATGTGTTAGTAAGCTTTCGCTTTAGCCAAATTCATCTTTACCTAGTGACGAATGTCATGTTATGTTTCAATCACTTTGAAAATTGCTCTGACATAAAATGGTCTGTGAATAACGGCTATATAACGTCCTCTGAGAATGTTTCAATGATTGAAATGAGAGTTTAGATTATATAACCTTTGGTAGGATATAAGCATTGTTGTGGAAACACATATATGTATAAGTCCTTATTCCTTGAACCAAAGTTTGCGAACTTTGTTGATCAAGAGAAACAGAATGTGGCGTGAGCCAAGTCAACGAACCCAGTCCGTGAACTAGCGGAATTTCTCGACCCGAGAATTTCTACTGGAGTTTGTGAACTCCTTCCTTGAGCTTAAGTCCGCAAACCCAGTCCGCGAACTTGAGTAAGTTATATCTAAAATCGGTTGTTCTTGAACTCATGTTTATATAAACTAAGGAATGCTTTTGCAAACTGTGGCTATAAAGTTCATGAACCGATTCGAGTGAATCAAACCGTTTTTTCTTCGATTGTGTCTTGTGTAGTTACATAAGATCTAAGTAATTGAACAACTCTCTAACTAGTTCATTTGAGTCATTTGAACTAGTTATGGTGAAGAAGAATATGGTTGATATGAAAGTGATCATATGGCTAACCATTTGGTTAACTATTGTTGAACTAACAAATGTTAATGTTTGGGAACGGTTATATAAACCCAAAATTGGACATTTCATTTGTGTGTAACAAGCTAAGGTTTCGATCCAACGGTTGAGAAATATTAGCTTGAATCTAATCAGGTTTTCATCTAACGGTGAATATTGAATGCTTTGTTACCAAGCTAACATTGATTGCAAACCCTGATTTGAAAGACTATATAAGGGAGAACTCTAGCAACTGGGAAACCTAATCCCCACACCTTACGTGTGATACTAGTTGCATAATCTAGAGTCGATTCTCCTTTAACCTTGGGTTTTATTCTCTAAACCAGGTTAACGACTTAAAGACTTCATTGAGATTGTGAAGCCAGACCGATACTAGTTTTCTTGTAGTTGTGTGATCGATCTTGTTGTTTCTATAAATACGAGTACAATTGGAATAATTGGCTGGAGATTTATATCTCCGATAGGCAAGATAGAAAAGAAATCACAAACACTTCGTCTCATCGTTTGTGATTCCGCAATACCTTTTTCGCTGCGTCGATTAAGATTATTGTGAGGTGATTGATAATACTAGGTTGTTCTTCGGGAATATAAGTCCGGGTTATCAATTGGTTCCTGTTCACCTTGATTTATTAAAAGACGGAACCAAAACTCGTAGGTATATTCGTGGGAGACGATTTATCTATTACCGTAGACTTTTCTGTGTGATACAGATTTGTTTATTAAATTCTTCGACTTTGGGTCGTAGCAACTCTTAGTTGTGGGTGAGATCAGCTAAGGGAATCAAGTACGTAGCATCATGCTGGGATCAGAGACGTAGGAGCGTAATTGTACCTTGGATCGGTGTGAGATTGGTTGGGGTTCAACTACAGTCCAGACCGAAGTTAATTTGGAGTAGGCTAGTGTTTGTAGCGGCTTAATACGAGTGTGTGTTCAACTGGACTAGGTCCGGGGTTTTTCTCGCATTTGCGGTTTCCTCGTTAACAAAATTCTGGTGTCTGTGTTATTTCTATTCCGCGTTATATTTGTTTATATAATTGAAATATCACAGGTTGTGCGTTGTTCAATCAATTAGAATATCCGACCTTTTGGTTGTTGACTTAAATTGATTGACACTTGGATATTGGTCTTTGGTACCATCCAAGTTATCTCTCTTTGATAAAGACTCATGATTTCTATTTGCTTGAGTAAAGATCAAATCGAGAGATTGAGATATAAACTCTTTGATATACTTTTCTCTAGATTGAGTCTAACTGTCTAGTTGATTCTCTAGAAAGTATATTGGAGTTTGTCCATACAGATTGCTAAGCGAAATATTGGGTGTGGTTGTTGTACCCCCGCTTTTTCACCGAGGATGAGAAATCTTCACCGATGAGTCCTCAAAAAAGGACGGATCCGTACGTGTAATAGTTCACTCCTTTAGACTTGAATACGAATCCGGCTAAGACTCATTTTGGATTTAAGACTAATAATAGTGCGACTGACTAATCTACAACTTCCTCTTCCTTCCCTATAATTATAAGGGGTGTCCTAAAAGGTGGAGATGACTAGTTTACCCTTTTACCTAATTAAAATTATAACTAATCTACAACTTCTTCTTCCTCTATTCTACAATTTTCTTCTTCTCTTCTTCATCAATTTATGATCATCTAAACCTGATCATATACAATTCTAATCAAAATCATCAAATTTTCATCGTCGTAGATTCATTGAATTTTCATCATCGATTAATCAATCTTTTATAAACAAACATGTCCATAAGTATTTTCCCACAAGCCCATTCTAATTCTTTTTTGATTGAAATTTTGATCCGTAGTCATCAAAATATGTTGAATTTGGAGGTTACAGTAGTAAGTTCGGTTAGGATAATTTTGAAAAAAACCCTAGTTTTACAACCGAACTTTTAAAAATGAATAACACAAAGAACACTTCGGCTAAGAATTTTTTTTTGCCTAACCGAACACCTGAGTTCGGTTGAGTCGCAAAAATAAAAACCGAACTATTCTCTATATAGCCAAATGTTGAGTTCGGTTTAATCGCAAAAAAAGAAAAAAATCCTAACCGAACTTTACTCTGAAAACCTATATAATGAGTCCGGTTAACTCGCAATTTTTTATGCTAACCGAACATAAAGTTCGGCAATGTTTTATAAACGTTGCGATCATGCCGAACCTATAGATTTTAAGTGCATGGAAAAACTAAGGGTTCGGCTGAATGACTGGTTCGTAGAGATTTTGCGAACCTACCAAACTCTGTTGTTTAAAGTTCGGTTACAACGTGGTCGAGTCGACTGAACCGAACAAAACTCTGTATACTCAAGCATAGTAGTTCGGTTACATTTGATTTTTCATCAGCTAGCCGAACAAACAAAAATTCCATTAAAGCTATGGTTCGGTTGCCTGTGATTTTGGATTTATTAACCGAACTGTATTTGCAGAAAGTTCGGATACATGTTCTTCATATATATAATATAACCGAACTTTGTTGACATGGTTGAAAATTTTTGTTACAATTTTGATTTTGAAGATATTTTAGGCCATTTATAGCAACATTCACTAAGTTACGAGCATACTTCGGTACCCAGATGATGTTTTTTCTCCATATTCACCCATCTCAAAATAATTTTTTTCTCCATCGTCTTCTTCTTCTATTACTTTAGTCACTCAATAATTCTACTTCTTTAAAAAAAAAATCATCTATTAATTTAACCTTAATCAATGATTAATCACACTAACTAATCATTATACAAATATAATCAGGAGGGTAATTTTGGTATTAATATAAATATTTAGATAAGGGGTGACCTAGATTTACTTCTGATGTCTTACCCAAAATAAAACAATGGTCCCAAAAAAAAAAAGGTTGGTCCCCAAAAAAACGTTCTTAACTATGGGGATGCAGGAAACTAGAGGTGTAATTTGAATCGGGCCAGCACATTTACGGCATAGCACGTAAAAATTCGAGCACAGCACGTGGCCTGGCACAACACGTTATCTTAGCGTGTTGTGATGTGCTAGAAAAATAGGCACATCACGTGGCACGTGTAAGCACGCGGCACAACACCACGCGTGAAAAAAAAACGCCATATCATGCATAAAATACTACATAGTACATCACATTTCATGTATATTTCACAAAAAAAAATATTTATTTCAGCAAGTTTTGACATTTTATTTTCGTTCTGCTGATTTATTTCTAAAATAATAATAATACATATACTAACTAAAATATCCAAAAAATATTTATTTGGAAAAACATAAAATAAGCGTGCTAGCACAAAGACGACACAATGATTATTTTTCTCGGCACGACAAAACTCGATACAAAGACAAAGACGTCTGAATTTGAGCACAACCCGATTGACATGCTAAGCATGTTGCTACGTGGGTTGGGCGGTCCCGGACCTGCATGTTTTACACCTCTACAGAGAACCACATTTCGGTGATAAGCCCAGCTCAATGGGCAAAGACGATAGGGATGCACATGGCCAAAATTTGTGTGGAGTCCTAAGAGCAAGGGCTATGGGTAGTCTCCAAATGGAGACTAACTCTTTCATATGAAGGAGGGCTCGATCAAATGAACGAGTGAACCCACTATGGGCAAATAAGAAAAAGACACTACACGGGAGAAAGTCTCCCGTTTATAAAAAAAAAATTCGAGGTAGATTGGGACAGTCCCCGTCAAAAAAAAAAAAAACTAAAAAACTACTTAGACGGGATAGTCCCCCGTCCAAAAAAAAAAGAAAGCAAAAAATACTACTTAGAAGGGGATAGTCCCCGTCCAAAAAAAAAAAGCAAAAAATACTACTTAGACGGGGATAGTCCCCGTCCAAAAAAAACAAAAAAGCAAAAAAAAAAAAACTACATAGACGGTCCCCCATCTACTTCAAAAAGTTGCAAATTTTTTTGACGGGGACTGTCCCCCGTCTAGTGTTTCACTACCAACCACTCGAGTGTATGAACGTGTTTGGGGGAAAAGTGGGGTAAAGACTACCCATAGGAGCCTCTAATCTACTCAAATTGGTAGTGCGCTCCTTCATTTGAAAGAGTGACACTACCCATCTCTAACAGTTAGGGAAGAAATCCAGGCATCATCCGCATCTCTGAAGTCAGTGTTAATCCCATGGTCTTTAGTCAAATGGGGTGTGGATATGGTAGGTCCATTCTGTGAGGGTAAACTACAAGGAAAATTCCTGATATTGGTCATCGATTACTTGACAAAACGGGTAATGGACAGGCCGAAATATGCATAAGTAAAAGGCCGAAATATGCATAAGTAAAATATGCATCATACCCAAACACATACGCAAACTCTCAAGGGTGAATGAGAAGCAAGGATAAAGAAACACAACCATGGGCATTAGTGCTAACGAGAGGTTTAACATGAAAGACGCTTCTGAACTACATCTAGATCCAAAGAAAAGTACCATTAATACATGAACGCACAGTTTATGTTGAAGATCCTCTAACGCACACATTAAACCCAGTACGGTTTTGGGTTCAGCATCTAGATGGGTGGGGTATCCTCATACAGAGAAGCCTCTGAGTTCATTAAAGAGACCCAGTTTCAAACATTGAACCCCCTCATACATACAAGTTCTTCGAATCTGTTCTGAGTAAGTGATTTCCTTGGAAAGTTAGAGATTCAAACTTACTGTTCTCACTTAATCAATATATGAACAAGAAGCTGACATCAACAATAAACATAATCGACTAAATTTCTTGAGTATATTCAGGATTAGCAAACGACGTACAGAATAAGAAGTAAGGACTGTGTTACACATGATATACCTAAAGGTTGCATTAATAGTAGAAGTGGATCATCAAATGATACACTGGTACTACGAAAATGACTATGAAATTCAAGCATAGTTGCATTCCCACGTTGCACATGATGAGGCAGCAGAGGCAATTGGTGGCATATAAGCTAATTAGAAAGAACAAAAAGAAGTCGCATTACGAAAGTGGGTTCCTCGTATCGACCACATTGTCAAGGGTTTCTCCAGGATGGCGGTGGAAGTACTGATGGCCTTGATTGTAGCACAAACGCCAGGGGCATGAATTTTGCCTTAAATGGACGATCGTTATGAAACAAAGAAGGATGACAGAGCTCTTCCCATCTTCTTGTGAAAATGTTGTACACCCAGACATAATTTTGACAACCAAACAAAACAACATTTCGGTCAACTGGATCGAAACCTAAAACCTGGATTGGTTTATAAGGTTTGAATTTGATATCTATTTTTGCTAACATATCATCAAGTAAGATATCATCATACAACAAATGCCAGTCCTCCTCGATCACCCAAGCACACAAAAAGACCTTCAAAACACCCATAGGCATCCTTTCCACCCTAAGACAAGCATAACAGATCAGCCCTTCCAGCACTCCAATATAAGGTTGTGAACAATCATAGAGGCGGTACTCCTCACCAGGCAAGTCGATTAATCTACATTGATTTCCACATGCTTCGCCATTGTTTAGATTGTAAGCTATAACTGAGTTTCGGTCAATCCAACGTAGTACACCATTATGGATAACAACATTTTTTTGAAAGAAATTCATCCAACCAACATCTCGAGGACATGAAACTTCATAATTCCATTCAGCATAACCCGAACTGAATATTTCAACTTTAAATTTGCTCCTCCTGGTTTCAAATCTTGGTATACGAACAACCTTATAAGTGATAGAAATGAGTGATGATGAAGAAGTTCCATCACACTCGAAACCAGCCGTTACATATTCACTGACTTTTGGTGGTGGAGGTAGTGAAACCCATTTTTTGGTAAGTGGATTACAGACATAATAATCCATCTGATTAAATAAGCTAGTTGTGCAGAGAACTATACCATTACTGGAACCTAACAGATATAAACTGGGTTTCATCCCAGTATATGGAAAATTTTGAGTTGGCTCTATGAACCTAAAAGAAAACCTATCGAGATTATTCGTTATGAATTGGGAATGCGAATCAGGATATGCAATTGAAAACCTTCTTCGAAATGTTTCATCTCGGTAAATATGGTCTTCTGGTAAATCAGCAGCATGATATAGTGTCCATGGAAGAAATGCGCTGGTCTTGTTGAGTTTACTCCATTTGTGTATAAAGTTTGGGTTTGAAAGAAGAGAAAACCATACCTTGGAAACACATTTAAATGCAAAGATTGAATTAATGGGAAGACGAAGAAAAATTTCATACCAAATATCCACCGCGAAATCCTTGTTTTGAGTAATTCTTTCATTGGATAATTCTTGGCATGAAGTCACTGAAGAAGAAGAACCCATCAACATAATTTTCTTCATTGTAAAATCTAGGGCATTTGCTTTTCTTAAGAAGATATAGTACTAGAATATGAAGCACCCAGTCACCCAGATCTTGACTTTCGTTTACAGTTTGGTCCTTCCTCTGCACCAAATGAAAAAGCAGCCAGAGCCCAGGGAGATTAAAAAAACAATTAGCCTGCCACGTTGGTGGACAAGGTGGACAATGTTTTCTGTGAACCCGTTGGTCTGTCTGGTGGATATCCAGATAGACGCTTATGTTTACTCTGGAAAGCTGGCATTGATATCCATATCAAGAGTACAAAACAAAGTAGGCTAAGTTTGTCTGTGTTAGTGGTGGTCAGGATTTGTCATGGCAAAGATAAATCAAGGGCTGTGGTTCTCCTAATCACCCCCTACAACTCGCACAGGTAGATATGGAATTTCAAAAATTATAACGGGGAGGTTCGAACTCATGACCTATTGTCTCATAAGAGTGGCCTCTAACCAGTGTTCCACCTTGGTTGGAATTGATAGAAAAGATAAATCAACAGTGGTGGTTTGTTCAACTTAAATACCATAATTGATTTATTAATTAGTGTTTCACTAATTGCACATAATAAATAATCTATTCATTATAAAGTGTTTTATTAATTAGTGTTTCACTAATTGCTCATAATAAATGACTAATCATTTTTTAATTATAAATATTTTCTTAATTAATTATAATATTTATTTCTATTAATAAGTTATTTTGATAAATAGTATCAATATGTTGTAAAATAGAAAATAGAGAAGGAGACACAAAAAATAGAGGGGAAGAAGAAGGGAGAAATCTTATTCATTAGTACAATAGACAGACATTAGAGCCTCTATTTATAGGGCTAGACACAAGGGCATCCCAGTAATAAACGGGATTTGCCCTAGATATTCTTAACATAATTACACGTTTATAACACTCCCCCTGATGACATTGTGTCTAAGCTAATTGCCTCGTTAAAACCTTGTCAGGAAATTCCAAAAGGATAAAACCTGATCGAAGGGAAAAGAGTACAATTGAGAAAACTTAGAAAAAAATTTGGACACGCAAATGTTGCCTCATTAAAACCTCGACAAGGAAAACCCAGTGGGAAAAACCTTGATGAAGGAAAAAGAGTACAACGTGATAGTCCAGCAAAATACCTTCTAATTTGATACTCCCCCTGATAAGTACTTCAGTTAAATCTTGGCTTGCAAATCTACGAGTCAGGCTAATTTCGATAAACGAATATCTTGAATGTTGTAGATAGCAATGCTTTTGTGAGAAATTTCCAAGTTGATGAAGTCTTCTTTTGTGTTGTTAGTCTTCTAATGGTAGTGTTCTCGAGTCTTCACGCTTCTTTAAGTACATTGAGGACTTGCTTCTTGGATTCCTGGCTTCTCAGAGATTATTTGCAAAAGTTGTTGATGTAGTTTCTTCAACAAAGTGCCAATATGCAGTTATAGTGCCATAGGTGAGTAAAGTTTGTGATCATCCCATATATGGATCAGAATGATATCCAAATTCCTAAGGGTTCTTATGTTGATTTGGTCTAACAAAACAGAATGACCTAGTTAATGGTGGGAATCCACCAAATAACCAAAATTATACAACTCCCCCTTGGATGACCACCATGTTGAATAAATTGCCTCACTAAAACCTTGCCAATAAAAACCCAGTGGGAAAAAAATTTGGACGAAGGAAAAAGAGCACAAATATCAACATTTTTGAAAGAAAATCAAACGTCAACGAGATGTTGCCTCGTTAAAACCTTGTCAGGAAAACCACATGGGATAAAACCTGAAATAAAGGGAAAAGAGTACAACTTTTGACGTAAATATGGATGCTAACCCAACTATATGAGTTTTACAAAAGAAAAGCATCAAAATAATAACTCTAGTCTATTTCAAAGACTAGTTTAAGCTAACATAATTCCAACTGCAGTTTTGAGAAAGAAAAAATAAATAAATAGAATTCATGCTGCTAAAACGTGGATTTTTGTGTTTTTAAGGACTCCTCAAGAGACCTATAACGTTGAAATCATCAACTAATTAATCCGGATTTTTGGTTGTGTACCAAATTTCTAAAAACACATAAAGGATTGTTAAACCTTATGTAAGCAAATAAGGTGGCTGCCTGAATAAAATTTGAATCCTCAAAAGATTACAAATTCAATATGTTCTTCGACCACATTTCGTGTGTCAATGCAATATGAGTCCTTCAAAGACTACCACGCCAAGTGCATTGTATAAAGAGAACAAATAATGAATCGATCCTAGGGTCTGAGAAAAAAAATGAAACTCTTAAATCGTATTTACAACGAAAAATTTCTCGTATAACGCGTTATGACTACACTAGCCTGTAATTAATAGGCTTGGCATTTTTAAAGTGTTAATTTTTGGATCCAAAAATTGCGTTAATTGAGAAACTAATCCAACTTAATTTGGTTTGTATGCCAACCAATCACATATGTCGATATTCCTCTGCAGAAGGGTTCAAAATCACCATCATTTATTTAAGTAGCTACTTTAAATGAATATTCGACAATTATTTTTGTTTACCACAGTCCCACACAATTCTCAAGTATATGCATATTTGGAAAAATTCAAAATTTACTAGTACCAGCGCCCACGGGCGTTATGATCCCATCATCATCAAGGGATGAAATATTAATTTTGAGAATGTGAATGGTGTTTTGGTACACTCAATTGGAGCACTACCAGTAGCCTCTCATAGAACGCTACTTATTTTACGAGATGTGACTAGATTTTCCTCTTAAAGAGGCAAACACTTATATAAAATCAACTGAAACATTTTACGCCTAGTTAATAACAGCCTTTTACGATTTGGTCATGATGGGAGAGAAACTGATATAACATTGAAGTTAATTAACACCAACTTTTGTTGGTAGTGTATAGTCTCCCCCTGATTATGGCGAAAATATTTTCATGTCATAAAACGAAAACAAGTTTCGTAAAGTATTATCCGATTAATTCGAAGACATATACTCATAGTAATTTCTAGTTTTTACGTACCACATATTTCGACTATTCAAAAGTCATTATATATTTACCATCCATCATGGATTTCGCTGGTAGTAGTCAAAAACATATAGAATACGCAAATAAATCTCCAAAAGAAATTAAGTTTTTCAGAATAAAATTACGGACTTCCTTCATCAAAAGAAAATTAAATTAAGATCAATATAGTCACTCCAAGGACTAATAATATTGGCTAACATGCCGGGTGCGCACCCATTGATCTTTAGTGTCCGACCGTAATCTAACTATAAGTGGAATAAATCCTAATTTGGAGATTATTACCCAGATTTTTTATTTTTAAAAAAAAAAATTGCTCAATATCTTTAAGAATGCAGCAAATTCTTGTTCATCGGTTTTAAAGATTGGCTTATACCATAATAACGATATTTCATTATTTAGGGATCGATATAGATGAAATAAATTCTGACTGAATTATATGTTTCTTTTTAAGAATATAAAGAAACCATTATCGTTATTTTACTTTAAAAAGATAAAATCCACTCTTTCTAGTTGATGAATGGTTTCATGTAAAGGAAAATGGAAACCAATGGTTTATTATTAGATAAAACCATACATATTTGATCGTAAAATTTTGTTTGAAACGATCAATCTTCCACAATAGGGAAATATCAAACCATTATTGGCAAAATTTAGAAAATACGCCAACTATTTTTTCTTAGCGTATATAAACCAGTGAGAAAATTCACAGAAATTGGTTCTTATGATTTATGAAACTCATATCGACAAAATAAAAATATTGTCGTTTTAGTTATCGCGTAAGCAAAATCCACTTTTTGGCTGGCGGATGGTTTCTTGTAAGGAATAGAAAATATACGAGTAAATCACATGATCTTTGTCTATAGGACAAAGATACCAAATAAAATTGGTCGTAGGTTTTTCAACCATGCACATGATTAGTTACCGTAAAGATAATTAAATCGCGATAACACCAATTTTTGGTGATTATAATTTCATTAGAAGAATAGAAATTATAAACCACCTTGCGATGGGTTCTTGTTTTTTCTTTCTTTATGAAAAGGAGAATAAGAGAAGAAAGGAGGATCAAACTTTAGAGTTGATCACCCATACATAATAGAACTTAATACGTATAAAATACAAAGTACAAAAGTGGAAAACCTAAAATAAAATATTAATAATTAAATTACAGTTTAGATTTTACTGTACAACGGTGGATGGCCGCCACTTTAAATACGTCCCTTATACAGGTCCTTTTGGCTCACACGTCTTTAAACTTAGATGCACATGGACACGGATATAACTTTGTAATACAGATTCCGTCCTTAAGTTGAGTGGATCTTTATTTTGATGTCATCCTCCATCCAAAAATCATTAACACATGTAAAAATAAACAAAAATAAAGAACGGATTAACAACAATTAGTTGAGGAATAAACAATCAATAAAAATATATTAAAAGACTATAAGATTGTTCGAAGCTCCCCTTGATACTGTTGTAAAAAAAAAGTCTGCCATGCCACTCAGTTGGTAGTTCTACGTGCTGATGACGTGTTATAAAATAGAAAATAGAGAAGGAGACACAAAAAATAGAGGGGAAGAAGAAGGAGAAATCTTATTCATTAGTACAATAGACAGACATTAGAGCCTCTATTTATAGGGCTAGACACAAGTGCATCCCAGTAATAAACGGTATTTGCCCTAGATATTCTTAACATAATTACACGTTTATAACACAATAGACATTTTCTGCGACAATGAGTAGTAGAAGAGGTGGAGGCCGAAAGATTAGTGGTGGTTAAGGGCGGAGCCAAGCATAATTATATTTATTTTTGTTCTTTTATCGTAAAATGGGATACAAAGTCCATTTTTCACATGTATCCAACTTGCCAAGAATTTTTTCTCCCTCTCTCCTCAAAATCCTGGCTCCGCCCCTGGTTTGTGGTGGAAGAAGTAGTGACGGTGAATGCTGGTGAGTAGTTGGACAATATTAATTTTATGTTGTCGTTACAACATCGATAACATCGTAGTGTGGAAGATGTGGTTGGTAGTTTTTAACACTTTTGATAAAGGAAGGTACCATATATTTCATGGATGATATCATACAAGACAATATTTTCATGATCGTAGTTGGATCACCCAAATGGTACCCCTGTTATCTTTGGTACTATATCGTATAAATCATGATTTTTTAATGTTAAAATAAAATTGATTGCAATACAAAAAAAGCATATATACACGGGGAAAAAAATAATGAAACTAATCAATTGACGAAATTTTGTTCAATCTAAACCTCATACATGGCATTTGTGATTGAAAATTAGAATTTCGTCCAACAACCTACATGGGATGAGCGGCAGTGATGGTGGCAGTGGTGGAGTCAAAAATTGACATTGAGGAGGCCTATTTTTTTTTTTTAAAGAAACATGTAAACTTTGGTGGACTAAACCATAAATATATATGGACAAAGTACTATTTATAAAATAAACTAAAAAAATTATGTAGTTATTAAAAATTTAAGGGGTTAGAGCCAGGTTAGTCAACCCTTGGCTCCGCCACTAGGTTGGTGGTGGATAAAAAAAGTGGATTCATATGGTTTTATGGTGGTGGCGGGTATTGGTGAACAAAAACATATAATGCTAATTTCGTAACGCCACAAAATGTGTAACGTTATATTATAAAGTATAAAACGTGGTTGATCATTATAATGTTAAAATGATCTCGATAAAACACATGTCCATTTTAAAAAATTGGTGCAATCAATTTCCATGTTATGTAATAACTAAACGAATGACACGAATCAAGATCAGAACATATGAAATTATTTATTATTGATTTGTTTATGTAAAGAGTGGTCAGGATTTGTCCTTGGCAAAGATAAATGATTAATTAAATTTCTATTATAAATGTCCCTTTAATAATCTAACATAAATACATAATTTTACTAAAAACTATATTAATTCTAATGGTGGTAGTGAAAGTAGGGTTAGTATAAGCGGTGGCGGGTGTTTGTGAATGGTGGAGGCGGTAACATTACTATTGGTGGAAGAAATAGTGGCGGTGGATGGTTTTTATGGTGGTGCGGGTGTTGGTGATAGTAGTGTATAATAATAGTTTTTGCTTTTTAGTGAGTTTTATTGTGTTGTGAAAGATGTAATTGGTTGTTTTTAGCACGATTGATAAGGACAAAAACCAAATATTTTGAGGATGATACCGGAACGTATAAGACAATATGATCATGACTGTTCAATCACCCGTATTATATAAAGCCAGTTGGTGTACCCGCGTAAGAGAACATTATCGCTTTCTCAAGTACTATTACATTCTTTTTCCTGAAAGACCATCAATGTCGAGTTGTTTCGCGACAACTACCTACAAAGACAACAACTTTCACTCAATTCCCGATATAAAACCTTATTGACCGGGAAAATGTATTTGCATTCTAAAATATTTGTTTGAAAATTATGTTTGTTCATCAAAATCATCATAAAAAACTCTAAATCATAAATCTAAATTTCGCCTCCGATGTTTATAGAATATATTTTATATTTTACATTCTCAAATCATGCGACCTCTTGATGACAAATCAACAATATCAAATTACGGATCAATATGTATAGGTTTCATTCACTGGGTTAGAAGGTAGAGTAGACACGAGATGGGTAGATCACACGCAGAACATGACCGAGAATACTTCAATAATTTGGTCAAGAGATAAGGTCAAAAATTTAAGATTAACTTTCTATAGGACTAATTAGATCGGCTTCGATAGGAGGTGACTAAAATATGGATTAATAATAATTTTCACGTAAGACAATTGCAAAACATAGTTTGGCTAACTCTGCCTATGTAAAGAGTGGTCAAGATTTGTCCTTCCTCAATTGCTATGTTATGTGAGAAGAAGGTGATATCTAAGATTGAGGTATAATTCAAATCTATTAGATGCATACCATTTACAATTGGATGCCTTGAAAAAATTGACGTGTTGTTATTATTATTACAGGCAAGGGATACATTGACCACACTTGCGCAAATAGCTCACTTCGCAAATGATTGGTGTTGCCTATACTGTCTAGAATGCAACGAGGAATTTGAGGAAAAAAGGCACCAGAAGCAGTGTCCGGAGTATTTTGGATATAGTAACTTAGACCCGATGTAATACTTTTTTTTTTTTTTTTAGTTTTTCCACAATCTATTTATTTAAGAAAAATGAACATTGCAAATACATAACATCAACAAAAATTAGACAGATTGCGTTTGACAATAATGGCTACTGATGGTCCGTAAACGGCAAAAGAAAGGAATTGGTGTAGAAGAATTGTTGGGATATACAACGGATTACTTGATACAAATGAAAGAGGTATAACTATTTCGATTCTGAAATCATATAAAGTTCACAGTAGAAGATGACATCAAGTTTAAAGTTAGTAACAAACATAATATGGCTAACTAAAATATTAAAAATAAACAAGATATATAAACTTAGAAAGTCGTGGGACTTGAAGAGGCCAATTTTGAAAACTACAGTCTTAGAAAGCAACGATCCACAATACCATAATTTTTTTTTTATAAATATTCAACGTAGAATATGTCAACTTTTGGTAAAGGATCTATTGACAATCTATTAATTTGAAATAGGATCATGGAGTACAATATGTGTTCAAGGTTCTTTATGAGGTTATGTGTCGCCAGATTGTATTCCAAGTGAAGGTAAGAACATACGGAAGTGACAAAATGTCCAAAACTTTTGAAGTTACCAAAGCCTTCATTAAGACGAATTGTTGGGCACAATACTTTGTTGAAAATTTAATGACAGAGGTTCGCATATATACAATCCCTTCGAAAAGGTAATGGGTACACATTTTAAACATTGTCATCTAATGGGTGTTGAAAAATTACAGGAAAATCATGTCACATTGGATAGTTTGTATCATTCTTTCGATGCAAAAAAATACTATTCTCTGCCTATTTGGAGGATCGACAACATGACCATGATAGATGAGTCAGCTGGAGCGAAATAGGAGCATGTGGAGACTTTTATGGACGATATTGATTAGTTGATTTCACCGAGATGAGCGCTTGCTTGACGACATATTTCAAAAAATATTTAAACTTCCATGTTCATGTAGAGCATTATCTCATTATAAGCAATGAACCTAAATAAAAAAGTGTCTGGAAGTTAAGATTATATTTCTTTCGTTTGAGCAAATCTCCGGCGGTAAAATATTAAAGGAAAAAACAAAATAAAAAAAGAGGAAAATCCCAACTATTTTTAGGACAAACACATATTAAATCATAAGGAGTTGATAAGTATTTGGGACACAAATTATACGATATATTAAAAATGAACCAACATCATGGCTCGTACCATTACGGCACGGGTTAAGGGCTAGTGGTATAACAAAAATGATTGTCACACCGAAAGAAAGCACTGAGCGTTTGTACCGTGTGAGAGGGTGGTGGGGCCCATATTTTCCATTTCCATATCCTGATGCTAAGCACGCAAGGTTGAGATCGTTCGATTCCCTTCGGGACAAAACGAAGTACAAAACTTCGATGTGTCTAGCAAGTTGATAGTAGAAAGTAAGTTTAATGTTATAATAACTTGTACGGTGAAAATTGATGCTAGACTGGTCGATCTCTATTCTATGTTATTTATGGCTCTCTTAATGAAGAAATTAGGAACCGAAAATGGGACTTAATTAACAGTATAGCTCAACATTATAGACTTCCATGGGCTATAATTGGGGACCTGAATTTCATCATTAGCCAAAATGAAAAGGAGGGATGGAACTAGGGATGCACATGGTACGGGACGGTACGGTTCTTTGCCTAGCTCAGTATCTGTACCTCCCTATGGTCGGTACATGCTCGGTTCCGATTTTTGGTATTTGTACCTGTCCCATCTAACCTCGGTTCCGGTACGGTTCCATGGGACGGGACGGTTCCTGTGCAGCCCTAGATGGAACTTGGTGAGTCAATCTCAGTTAGAGAAATACAAAGATATTTTGGATAGTGATAATCTTCACTCTCTATCATTTATTGGTAATCCTTCTACTCGAACAAATAAAAGAGAAGAAGAAGAACTCATCTTAGAGAGACTTGATAGGGTATCATCTACTATAGAGTGGATGAATAAATATCCTAATGTTATTTTTTATCATTTGGTTCCTATGGCAAATGATCATTGTCCAATCCTTCTCTCAACTGCTCAAAAGGATAATGGTACAAATAAACCATTTAGGTTTAACAGGACTTGGTTTGGGGACTCGTCTTGTAAGGATATTATCAAAAAAAATTGGCAAGCTTCTTTTACAGGATCAGCTGCTTTCAAACATTGTAAGGTCTTTTATGGTACTAAACAAAATTTGAGAAAATGGAACTATGAACATTTTGGTAACATTTCTACTCAAATTGCTAAAACAGAATCTCAAATTTCTAATCTTCTTGCAAATGGTCATAATATGTCTTCTGATGTTATTCATGATTTTAATAAGAGTCTGACTTTTTGGTATGATGTAGAGGAAGATTATTGGAAGCAGAGAGGTAAGGATGAATTATTTAAACTTGGTGATAGGAATACTAGGTATTTCCATAATAAAGCCAATTTTATCCAAAAAAGAACATAAATAGATACTTTGCAGAACAACCTTGGAATTTCGTTATCTAATAAGAATGGCATTGCTGACACTCTCAAATCCCATTTCCTAAACATGAGCAGAACAACTAGTCCTCCTAATCCAGTTGAGTACCTAGATAATATCATACCATGTATTACCGAGGAATACAATGCCATGCTTACTAAAATTCCTACTGCTGAAGAAGTCAAAGCAATTGTGTTTAGTATGCAGGCTTGGACAACCCCACCAAGATTATACCAAGAAATGTGGGATATAGTGGGAGAATCAACTGTAAGTATGGTTCAGAGTTTTTTTATTTCTAAGCATATGTTGAAGGAGCTAAATCATAATTTTACTGCCTTAATCCCAAAAATTAACTGCCCTAAGACTTCAGCTGATTTTAGACTTATTAGTGTATGTAATGTTGTTTCCAAAACAATATCTAAGCTCATATCCAGTAGACTAAAACCATTACTAGATAGAATCATATCTCCTGATCAAACAGCATTCTCGTCTGGTAGACTAATTACAAATAACATAGTGATTGGATGGTTGTTAAACTGGCCATATCTAAGGCTTTTGATAAAATATAATGGAATTTTTTGTTAGGGACTCTAAAAAAACTTGGTTTTTGTGCTGATTGGTGTTGCATGATTGAAAAATGCTTGTCTACTGTTTCTACTTCTATTATTTTGAATGGCTCACCTGGAGAGGTATTTAAACCTCAAAGGGGTCTGAGACAAGGAGATCGGTTATCTCCTTATATCTTTATTCTTTGCATGGACTTATTCTCTAGGGATCTTTTAAATGATGAAAAAAATGGTAGTATTCATGGTATAAAGGTAACTAATTCCAGTCCCTCTGTTTCCCACTTATTTTTTGCTGATGATGTTTGATTTTCACCAAAGCTAATGCAAGTGAAGCTAGGATTTTAGCTAAAATTATTGAGCAATCCAACCTTTTCTCTGGACAATCTGTCAATTTTGACAAGTCAAGTATGACATTCAGTCCTAAAGTTCCTAAATCTGTTAAGAATGAAATCTCAAATATTCTTCATATTAGGAAAATGACTTTGAATGATAAATATTTAGGTGTCGCCCTTCTTATATAGAAAAATAAAATGCAGACTTTTGGTGGGCTATTAGATAGATATGGACACAATCTCCACACTTGGAAATCAAAAAATTTAAGTCAACCAGAAAGGACTATTTTAGCTCAGATTGTTCTTGGAAATACTGCTAATCATCACCTTGTAGTTTTTTCTATGCCTAAAAACCTTACAGATCAAATGGATTCCATCCGAAGGAAATTCTGGTGGAATAAGAAGAAAAATGGAAAAGGGTATTATCCTAGAAGGTGGGATGATGTGGCTAAACCAAAATGTCAAGGTGGAATGGGAATTAAAAAGACTGAATTTTGAATAAAGCTTTGTTAGCTAAACTTGCTTGGAGGGTGATTTCTTCTCCCGATGATAAGTGGTCACAGATTCTAGAAGGTAAGTACTTTTTGTTGGATGAGGTACAAGATGTTGATGAAGAAGTCTCACAATATATCAAGCTTTTCGACCATCTCATAAACAAAAAGAAGTCAACAGCTTGCTTGGATGAATTTCCGACTCCTCTCTGTCTAGAAAACAGGAAATTGAGAAAACTCTTTAAGGGATATGATTGTGGTCATAAACTCTTACAATCTCTTCTTAAAGACCGTAAAGAAGATGTGCATTCAAAAAATTCTGAATGTGATAATCTTCGTCGAAATCTCTTTGTGTTGAAAGAAAGACTTGCAGAAACTGAAGCAAGATATGACTCTCAACAAAAATGTTTTAATGACAGAGAAATTGGTTTTCTCGCCAAAGAGAAATAATTGGAGGCTGATCTAACTGCTGCTCTTGATAAGGTCAAATCACTGGAAGATAATATGAAAAGATTCAATTCTAGCTCTACAAAATTATCCACTATGCTGGGAGCATGTAAAGAACACTGTGATACACGTGGTCTGGGCTATAAAGGAATAGACGCTCCAAGTGCTAGTAAGATCAATTTTATCTGTGCTAATGAAAATTTTCTAAGTGAAAATTTCATTGATATCCAAAGTGAAAAACTACCTTCAGCAACTGATGTTCCTAAGAACAAAGATCGTCAACCATCTAAAACAGCTCATAAGAGAACTGTCAAAAACATTCCCTTTAACTGTTATTATTGCGGAAACAAAGGTCACATTGAAAGGAGATGTCGTTTTCGACTGCGGAATGAAAAACTTCATAACACTCTAGATGTCTAAAGAAGTAATCAAACCCGTTTCTCATTATGCCGGTGTTAAAAGTCTTGTCTTCAATCAAGAAAAGTGTTGTGATGGGCCAATTCTTGGTGGTAAATATAACACAAAATCTGTTTACAATTATAAATTGAATAATGTTATATGGACGAATAACTCATTGGATTGCTCAGTGAAAAGGAAAAATCATCGAAGGAAGAAGAAATCTTCAATCTCATTGCCTCTCGCTGAAGAAAGTCTTAAATCTAAAGCGTTTGTTCCCGAACACATTCACATCAACAATCGTGTCTCGGAGCTCAAGACCAGTATCAATAGACTCAAACACGGTATTAAGAAAGCAAGAAAAGTTGTTGTATCAGGTAATTCTTGTTCTCCTCTTGTTAATTCTCCTAAAAAATCTTGTGACTTTTCTGATGTCAGTTAAGAAAGAAAAAGGGAAAATGTCAATACCCTTGATGAGCTATATGCTTGTCAAACTACAACTTGACTGCTTACGAATGAGCATCCTTTTTGAGACCAGGTGAGGATGCTCATAATTCTCAAGAAGTTGTTCTTCTTGACGAATTGGTCTATGTTGTATCTGTTTTTCGTCTAAGAATAAAATGATCATCTTACTGTTGATCCTTGCTCTGGTTAATTATTACACATGTAATATATTTGATCAGTAACTCTTAAAAAAATTCTCTTTGTTGCTTGATGAGTGCCAAATATTGCATATTTCTACATCTATTTATTGGCATTTAACTCATCTTTTGTGTTCAGAAATCAGATATTATTCCAGATTCTGTGTTTTCTTTGTTTTCAAGAATAAATATTTGTATTAATTAATTTTGTGTTTTTAGGTAATAAATAAAGCTCGGAGAAATTGAGAAGCCAAAAGAGCGAAGAAGTGGAGTCGAGCGTCTATGGAGCAGAAAGCCAAAGCCCGCGCGCGCGTTGCGAGTTGCAACCCAACAAGGAGCAACCCATCTACAAGACATGGGCCCAAGCTATCCAAGATCCGACCCACGAACCGGATCCGAGCCCGTCTCTTCTGAGCCGTTAGATCTTCATCCTTCTGCATCCAACGCTCGTTGCACTCCTATACATCATCTCTTGATACTCCGCTCAACACCGAAACAGCCCGTTCACCCTGAGCCATTGAGATTGCTAGCACCACATCCAACGTTCGCTCCGCCCTTCCCATCGTCCTTCGCTGCGCCTGCCTCACACCAAAACTCGCCTACACCTATACCCCCATCGACCTAACCATTTCTCCTCCATCTTCTCTTTCTTCCTCTCCCGTCCACATCAGAGAAAACCTTCTTCTTCTCCTCCCATACCTGTTGCAGTCACCACCTCCATCACCTCCTGACACAGCAACAACCACCCCTGCAACAGCCGCACCATCTTCGCCCCTCCTAATCACTCTCTAGCTCTTTCATAGCTTCTTTCCTAGGAGCTAAGAGAGAGATAGAAAGAATTAGGTTAGGGTTACATCAAATCAAGGGAAAATCAGAGTATGGTGTTCTCAGAGCCGCACAAGCAGAGGAGACAACCAATTAGGTTTTTGGGTAAGAGGGTTTTCAATTATTTGCTGTTTTGGAGAGATTTAGGGTTTACCTTTGCATGTATAAATAGAGGAGGAGTTAGGTGTTTAAGGGAATGCCTGGGCTAGCCAGAGCACCAATTTAGTATAACTTGTCATCTTAATTATGTTCTAATTTCCTTGCTAGGGTGTTGATGAAACCCCTAGTTTGTATGTTAATATAATCAGTTTTCATGTGTTCTTGTTATGATTAAATTGTTTTAGGATTAATGCTTAGTTAATAAATCAAACAATTCTGTGATAGGGTGTACTGTAGAAAGACATCTTATACTAGGGAAGAGTTAGTGAGTTATCTAACCAAAGATCCACCTGAGACCTTCAAAGGAAGGCACAAGACACATTGGACAACTGTTTTGCCTTAGCATAGAACTAGAGGGTTGATTCAATCACCCTAGTGCTTTCCCTAATTGTTTACAATCTGTTTTAACTTCCTTAGAGTCACAATATAACCAACTCAGTCGTATCGACACACACCAAATATTTCTGTCACTTCTAGAAATCAGTAAGCAAAGCCTTTGATCAACATACAGCACCACAAGTCTCTGTGGTTCGACCCGTATTTGCCCAGTTCTGCATAGTAGACGTGCACGTGCGGTTTAATTTGTAGGTTTAACTTTCCAAGGCAAAAACAGACCACTTTCCAATTGACAGTTGTATTGTTGTCTATCAACAATTATCTTATGTTCTTCTCCTTTGAGCTAAGATTTTCTGTCAATATGTTTAGAATTTGTCTTTGATTTCTATCAAAAACTACTTCTAAATTAGTCTCCATTTGCTCTTGGTTTTGAACCTGGTTCATAACTATGAGCGTATGTGCACCTGGCCCATTACCGAACGTAAACAAGTAACCCTAAGGTTTCCCTATGAATATCTCGTATATATATATATCATGAACCTTTCCTCTGATATATATTCATTCAGTAACGTCAAAGTTCTCCTGTGAGATGTTGGTGTGCACAATGGATGGATTCAAAAAGAAAGTCAATGTTGAAGGCAGCAAAGTTATTGAGTTTCACGAAAATCCTCTCTGCATAACCTGCTTTCATACAGTTGATCATGAAAAAGATCTGCCAGTTTAGATGTCATCTCAATTGGTGGGAAATCTTCTTCGAGATTTTGGGGTTGTTCTTGAACAACTTGAAATTGCAACAAAGAATCTTGAATTTCTGAAAACTGAACTGAAGAAAGCAGCTGATGAACTTGTTTGTGTTCGGTCTCTGGTTGTTGATTTTATCTGAAGACCTTCAGTTTCGTTCTTCTTAGGAGTTATATTTCTTATTTATGTCTAGGAAACTTCTTATGATAATTTATTATTGTATTTTAAGAAGGATAACTAGGGTTTGGAATAGCAATTATTGTGAGTACACATAGCTATTGCCAACGATTTTCATCTTGCAATGTTTTTATATTTATTCTAAAGTTGATTTGGAAGATGATTTTGCATTATTAATCTTTATTGGTTTTATATATTGCAAAAATAATGTTGTAGGATATGTGTGTTTGCGTCAGTGAACTATGATTGTCCCATATATGTCAAAAGTTAAGTCTATTATATGTCATTATGCAAATATTGATGGAAAATAAAATGAACTTTTGACAACAAAGATTAAGTATATGATATCATTATGCAAATATTGATGAAAATAGAATGAATCTTTGAATATTCCGCAGTATTGATCTTTCCCTGATCCACTTCTATGTGAAAGTATTGTGCGGCTCCGTAAGTTCTCTTATGTTGAGCATTTCCGATTAAATTAATCATGGGTTCTCTTGTGGTTAATTTAATTGAATTTTCTGGATACAAATTCATAATTCATGTAATTTGTTAATGTCCAAAGAAATCCTTCTTTTTTTGTAAAAGTAAGGTCGCTCTTGTTGTTCTTTCGGGAATGACATTTTATAGGGGAGAGTTCTTAATTGAACTTGTGCTTAATTGCCAAATCTTTGTGGGGAGTGCGGCTGTGGAATATTGTAGGAGTTTTCTTGTATCTTTATAAACTCCTTGATGAATACACTAAGTTTCGACTATGTGAAATCATCGAAACAAAGTTGATATGTTCTCTTTTAGTCATGAAGTATCTCTATGAGAATTTCATTATGATCCTACTAGTTTTCGTACCATTTTCAATTTATATTGACAAAAAGGGGAAGAATTAATGTGTAGTTCACACTACAAATACATATGGTTTACGGATCATTATGTAAGGGGGAGTGGTTTTCATTGTGAGATGAAGTATTGACTAAAGGGGAGTGATACATATCACCATAGTATTGTTGTCAAAGTTATGATACAATTGGACTTTGATGTTGTGTAATAATACTATGACACTGTATAACAATGATTGAGAGCTACTGTTTTCTCATTGTTATGGCTAGGGATCTTCAACAACTATGATGCTGAGTTGAACACGTTCAAAATCACTGGAATACTTGGAAGTGACGAAGATTTCAAGTAATGTTGAAGAACCAAGTAAATCAAGCATTTGGATGAGAATCTACAAAGTTTATTTGAAAAGACGAGGGTCCCCAAATATACCTTAATCTAAAACTTTTCCACCTATAAGTCCTTTCTCCGAAAGTGATTGTATATGGACTGAGTCGAGACTATACAACTAATCGGTTCACATTTTGTGTGATTGTCTATGGATACGAGATCAAGACAATATGACAACAAGATAACTTGTGTGATTGACTATGGATTAAAGATCGAGACAATACAACAATGAAGTATGTTTACTTTATAAAAGGTTCGGACTTAACCAAACACAATAGGATTGCTATCAAGTAAATAGGAATTAACGTTTGCGTATTTTACTTGTAATTAAAATAAAACAATTATAATTGCGGAAATGGAAAAGTAAAAGAAAAAACAAGATTTTGTTAACGAGGAAACCGCAAATGCATAAAAACCCCTGGACCTTGTCCAGAATTGAGTACTCTCAGGATTAAGACGCTATACAAAATCTAAACCAACTTCGTATAGTTGAGACCAAGCAACTAAACCTATAGTTCACCTAGTTCCGTCGTATCCCTCGCGCCTCCAACTTGAGTAAGTCACGCACTTGGAACAATTCCTTTGGTTCGTATTCCAAACAGTAAAGGAACAACAAATTTGTTCGGTAACAACTCTTTTCAATCAAGTGATATGAGTTCGACAAAAGGCTCTTCCATTTATCCCAATAAACTCCTTTGTCAGGTCCTTAGATCTATCTTATCAACAATTACCAAAGTAATTGTTAAGATTTTGCAATCAATACTTTAAATCACAAAGAAACGTAGTGATGCCGATCTACTCAACTAATCAATCAAATCTATCACAAAGATAAACCGATTACAGTTGAATCCTTTTCCAGGCGAAACAAGTATTGTGCACACCAAAGATTATGAACCCAAATCAAAAATCTTCTTCGTCTTCAAATCTTCTTAGATCTTCAATAAACACCTGCACACAATCAACTTGAATCTCTTGTGATCAATCATACACAGAACGGAGTCTGTTAACAATAGATTATCACAAGACGTCTTTAGATCTACAAACAGTCTAACGAAACCCGTCGAAACTTTGTTCTAGTTTGAGTGAATCTTATATCAGAAGAGAAGATTCTCAAGCATAAACAAACTAGGTACAATCAAAGTTCTACAACCGTTAGTCAATCAAATCAATCGAAAAACTAATAATAAACTGCAATTATCTAGTTTCCCACCAACGGTACTAATAGAGCTTCTCAATCCCAAACAAGTCTTTAAACTGAGCGGTCGTAAGAGATTTCGCCTAATTAGGTTACTTTCCTCTCCAAATAGGCGGCTCCACCAGTAACAACACAACTAGGTAGTTTTTTGGCTCGAGGATTAGTTTGCTCGAAATGCAAACTTCAATATTTATAGACCAAGGAAGTTTGGACACCAAGGAATTTCCAAAACCGAAAATATTCTCAAGATATGCAATATATTTCCAAATTTGGTTTCCATAATTCCTGGAAATGCTCTGTCCAAATATTGACCGAAATCTCAGTAGAAAATCTCCAATTAGTAAATGCACATTACCATTTTTTTTTCTAAATATATGCATTTTAATTGCAGGAAATTAAAAGCATATAAAACTAAAAAACATTAATTAAAAGATTCTCAATTTATTTCGATCCGGGATTCTGATGAGTGCCAAATATTGCATATTTCTACATCTATTTATTGGCATTTAACTCATCTTTTGTGCTCAGAAATCAGATATTATCCCAGATTCTGTATTTTCTTTGTTTTCAAGAATAAATATTTATACTAATTAATTTTGTGTTTTTAGGTAGTAAATAAAGTTCGGAGAAGTTGAGGAGCCAAAAGAGCAGAAAATTGGAGACAAGCGTCTGTGGAGCAGAAAGCCAAAGCCCGCGCGCGCATCAGTTGCAACCCAACAAGAGGCAACCCACTTACAAGACATGGACTTGAGCTAGCCCAGACCCGACCCACGATCCGGATCCAAGCCCGTCCTTTCTGAGCCGTTAGATTTGAGCTATTTTCATCCGACGGTCGCATCAGCCACACATCGGTGCTCCCCTGAATCCGATGGTCGCTCCACCCTACACATCATCTCTTGATGCTCTCGCTTCACAGCAAAGTCGCTACCCCCCTTACCCATCGACCAAAACCCATATTCTCTTTCCATTTACCTTTCTCTTTCCCCTGACAGTGCAGAACCTCTCCACCTTACCTTCTCATCCCCCGACCATACCAGAAGCTGACTTCACCACCACCATCTCCTTACCCTGACACCAGCACCAACAACTCCACTAGCCACATGCTCCGCCATCCCTAGTTCTACCCATCTCACCTTTAGCTTCTTCCATACCCTAGAAGCTAGGGTTGAGATAGTTGGAAAACTAGGGTTTTCTCCAACATCAAATCAATGGCGTCAGAGAGGAGTTAGCAGAGGAAAGAGGTTTGGGTATTGTTTAATTATTTGCTCGAGTGAGTTGTGAGGTATAAATTGTTGTTCTTCATGTGAGAGAAGAACTCAGTCAGTTTTAGGGTTTTGTTTTGTAACTTAATTTTGAATCCTGTTTTTCTTTGCATGATGTTCTAATTCACCCTGCTAGGGTGAAGATGAAACTCTCTTATTCAATGTGATAGTAAGCAAATTCTAGATTGTTCTTATTGTATACAATGTTTAGGAAAATAGTTAGCTAGAAAACTAAGCTTGCTTGTGATCAATGGTACTGTAAGAAGACCATTGATACTAGGAGTGAGTAAGGAGATTCAGTTATAAAATTATCCATCTAAGGCCTTCAATGGAAGGCATAAGAACAAAATGATAATTTACATTACCTTAGCATAGGAGTAGAGAGTGAATTCAAGCACCCTAGTGCCACTCAACCATCTTTTACAACACCTTTTGATTATTTGTTGCCTTAGAATAGCTACAACAGCTCATTGTCGTATCGACACCAACCCATATTTGTGTTACAATACCTTAGAAATCAGTTTAGTGAAGCCCTGCTGACACTTACACACTCCATTTCCCTGTGGATCGACCTGTGCTTGCCTTGCCTCCAATAGGCACTGTGCACTTGCAGTTTACACGTAGGCGAAACACTCTTAACAGCCTACCAAGTTTTTGGCGCCGCTGCCGGGGATTTGGTAGTGTGTTGTGTGTTCATTAGTGCTTATCTCACTATTTTTCAACCCACCATTGTATATATATCCTTTGTTCTCTTCTGCTATTAGTTTAACTTAGCTTAACTTTTTACATCTCTGTACATGATATTGCATTGTAACATCTGTTAGTTTCTCTTCTAGTCTTGTTTAACTCATTTATAGCTTAACCCATCTCGCAACTCATCCGTATCATTAGCATCCGTAGCCTACATTCATAAGCCCCGCATTCTTCCATCTCTTTTTGTTAAACCTTGCATATCTCGCATCATTGCATTAGTTCGGTTCCTTCCGTCGAATAAGCATCTTTACATCTCTATCATCATTTGTAGCTAACCTCACTCTTAGTATAGTATGTACACTTTGTAAAAATTTAGTTGAGTCGAGAAAAGTACCACTGTAGTTTCTCATCATCATTTCTTTGTGTAGTTTCACTCCATACTAAAGTGCATCCGTAAGTGGAGCATTGGCATTATTGGTTAAATTTTTTTCATCACCAGTAATTGGTCCGCCCAGCAGGATAACCAAGAACAGTAGTTAATCTTCATCTTTCAGAATCCTTGTTTTGAACTTCTAGTATCAGTCTTTTGAACTTGCTAGGTAGTGCTCTCTTGCTTTAAATCGTGCAATTTTTGAGAATCGAAACTCTCTCTTGAGTAGCGGTACTTGTGGTGCAGTGAGCAAACTCAAGGAAAACAAGGGAGCAGCAAAACCAATTGGTGGAATTGCCTAAACCAGTTTTATACCGGCGGTATTGTGTCTCAAACCCTTGCTTACATGAATGAATGATATAGCTTGCTTGTTGATATAATTGAATAACTTCATCTCGCCCTGTCTTTGTGTGTAACTTGAGCATAGCTTTGTGTAAAGTGGAGTCAACTGAACTAGTTGCCTCTCCAATTTAAACCCTAGGCTTCGACGTGCCATGCACTCAGCTCCAGCCCCTGCAGCTGTGAGTTTGAGCTACCACTTGGATAACAAGATTTACGGCAAACTCTATTGATATAAACTGACCTAGTTGACTCTGTCAACCCTGATCTTACCTGTGACCATCTGCCCTGCAATTTTTGTGCATACATCTCTGAGAACTTGGGTACCACTTGATTGTGTTGACACTCTGAGCATGTTATGAGTGCTAGCATTGATTATTTGTTGATTCATTTGCTACGTCTGTGAAGTTCATATCTCGAAATGTCTTTGAATGTTATACCCTATTTTTGATTAACTTTGTGAATCTTTGTGAAGTTTATATACCCCGCTCATATCGCACTCATGTGTACTTGATCTCTAACAATCGAGGTCAATCGACCCGGTTGACATTAACTCGTGTTAGCATCATCTTCTGCAATCTATGTGTAATCTTGTGATATGTGACTGAGTTGTTGAGTAGCAGTATTTGTGATTAGCATTTAGCTTGATGATTTTCAAACACACAACCCAGCACATGCTTCACCTTGAGTGAGCACATCCCTTTACCCTGTGCACCTCACACATTTTTTGGTGATTTTGTTGTGCACCCGCCAACAGGCAAAGTGCATAAACCGTGTTGTGTCTCTCTAAACAACAAAGCATCCAGCTCCCCCGTGTGCTAGAATTTGTGTGTGATTACTTGTGCGCCGAGGGCAAGCACATTACCCGATTGTGACCGCCCAGGTCTTTGTGCCATTTTTGAGAGTTTTGTGTTTTCTGTGCTTTGTGCATAACCCGATCGCACACAACCCGTGCAACATAATCTGTGCTTGGCCTCGACTAGGGCATAAACTCCGCTAAACCGGGCTGGAACCCACAACCACTGGGCTGTGCATTTGCACATGACCTGGGCTGCACATAACCTGAAGCCCACATAAACTTGGCTGCACATCAACTGGGCTCTGCTCCTGCCAATAACTGGGCTGGAACCCATATAATCAGCTGGGCCTTACAGCATCAAAAAGCACTCTTTTGGGCTTGAGTCTGGAATTAGTGTATCATTTTAGTAGTTTTTGCTTATCTGTGTTGAACTTGATTGTATGTTAACATGCTAGACGTGCTAGCTAGGCTATGATTGTGTCTTTTAGAGACCAACCAAATCGACTAGTTAGAATCCGCCCGGACGAAATCGTCAGCATACCCAGCTCTTCAACAAGTAAAGCCCAAGCCCATCAAATGCGTAAACCATGGGTGATGAACAAAACCCACCCCGTAGTCTCAAGGACTACATGTACCCAACTAGGGCAAGCCAGCCCTCTTGCATCATTCTCGCCGGTGATGCTTGTCGGTTTGAATCGAAAGCAAGCACCATTCACATGCTACCCGTGTTTAGAGGGGTCGATCTTTGAAAACCCCTACCATCACGTGAGAGATTTTGAGGATATTTGTGGGACTCGCGTTTTAACCAAATGCCGGAGGAGTCCCTCAAATTGAGATTTTTCCTTTTTCTCACGAAAGACAAAGCCAAGTCATGGCTTCATGCCCTACAACCACAGTCCATTAGAACATGGGACGACCTCACAAAAGAGTTTTTCAAAAAAAAAATCCCAAACCATAAGACGGTGACAATTCGCCAAAGTCTAAATGGTTTTGTGCAATTAGAAGACGAAACTCTAGCAAAGTACTTGGAGAGATTCAATGAATTATTGCTCCAGTGTCCCCACCATGGTTTTGAAAAATGAAGACTCGTGCAAATATTGTATGAGGGTCTAGATGTTAGAACTCGAACCACAGTCGAGTCAATGTGCAATGGTGCATTTATTGACAAGAGTGCTGATGACGCTTGGACTTTCTTAATCGAAGTCACTGAAAAGACTCAACAGTGGGAGTCCATCCGTGAACCAAAAAGGACTACTCATGCAAATAATGTTCATAGAATCGAGTCTGACTTTGAGGGAAATGTAAAAATGGCATCTTTGGCCCGGAGAATAGAAATGCTTGAGTTGCAGAAGAATGTAAAATCTAATGCCCCTACTCTCCGTGACCAAATTGAAATGGCCACTTGTGCCGCATGCCATAGCTCTGACCACTTAGTGGACAGCTGTCCAGACTTACATGCATTTCAAGAGTCTAAAACCGAGCAAGCCAATGCATTGTACCATAGGCAAGAGAACAACCCGTATTCTCAAACCTACAACCCAGGGTGGAGGAATCACCCTAACTTCTCATGGTCCAAAGGACTGTACAAGGGGACCAACAAATAACAACCAAGGATACTCATATCCTAGAAACCCCCAAGTACAACCACACCCTCGGTACCACTCAGAGAAAAAGCCTAGCTTTGAAGACTGTGTCGGTCTGTTAACCCAAAATCTTTCGCAACTTCAGAAAACTACCGACCAACGTTTCACAAGCCTAGAACTTAAAATGGGTCAAATCTGTGATGCATTGAATGAGAGAGAAAAAGGAAAACTTCCTAGTCAACCCCAACAAAATCCAAAGAATGTGTTTCAAGCAGGATCCTCAACCTGCAATGAAACTCCACATAGTCATGTGAATGATGTCACCACTCTCCGTAGTGGTAGAGTTGTTGAGAACAATGTAGGTGTACCACAGTCAAGCGAGTCTAAATCAGACTCACCAGTACACATAACACCGCAGAAAATATCTACTATAGAGAAAGAATCTGAGCATGTTGATAAACCCAAGAATCCTACCAATATAGATGTTTCTTTGCCAAGTCATGTACCTATTGTTCCATTCCCACAAAGGTTGGTGCAGCAGAAAGGGGGTAACCAATACAATGAGATTTTGGAAATGTTCAAAAGAGTTAACATAAACATTCCATTTCTCGAAGCAATCAGACAAATACCCACCTATGCTAAGTTTTTGAAGGACTTGTGCACACAAAAGCGAAAGCTTCATGTGCATAAGCGTGCCTTTCTCACTGAGCAAGTGAGCTCCATAATCCAAAACAAGATTCCAACTAAGTTTAGAGACCCGGGTAGTCCAACAATTACATGCACCATAGGTGACCATGTGGTCGAAAAGGCGTTACTAGACTTAGGAGCAAGTGTGAATCTATTGCCATACTTTGTGTATGTGAAACCGGGCCTTGGGAGTCAAGCCCATACTGTTACGCTACGATTAGCGGACAGATCTGTGAAAATCCCAGTGGTATTGTTGAAGATGTGTTAATCAAGGTTGATAAATTTTTCTTTCCTGTGGACTTCATCGTCTTAGATACTCAACCCGTGCAAAACCCAAGTAATCACATTCTCGTGATTTTAGGACGTCCTTTCCTGGCGACGTCCAATGCCATCATCAATTGTCGTAATGGAGTGTTGAAATTGTCTTTTGGTAACATGACCGTAGAGCTTAATGTTTTTAACACTAGTCAACAACCCATTGATTGTGATGATACTTGATTTGCATGAGATTAACATGATTGAGAGTCCGATCCAAGACTCTTTGCCCGACATTTTGTCGGTGGACCCTTTGCAAGCATGTTTAGATAACTTTGACTTAGATCTCTTCGAGTCTAAGTACATTGGGGAAATTCACTCTTTGCTTGAATCTGTTCCACCCATGGATATTGCTAAATGGCAGAATGCAGTGGAACCACTTCCACTCTCTGATACCAAATCGCCCCACCTCTTGATGTACCACCTAAGCTTGATTTGAAACCATTACCGATACCTTGAAGTATGTTTTCTTATGTCCTTCGATACTTTACCCGTGATTATTGCATCATGTTTAGACACGAACAGGGGAAAGTCAACTTTTAGAAGTACTTAAAGAACATAAGGGAGCCTTAGGTTGGACCATCTCAGATCTTAAGGGTATAAGTCCTACAATTTGCATGCATCACATAAACCTTGAAGAAAACACTAAACCATCTAGGGAAATGCAAAGGAGACTTAACCCCAATATGAGAGATGTTGTCAAAGGTGAGATCTTGAAATTGCTTGATGCGGGTATCATTTACCGGTTCCAGATAGCAGTGGGTCGGCCCATTCAAGTGGTACCCAAAAAGTCGGCATTACCGTAGTTCAAAATGAGATGAATGAACTTGTCCCCACCCGTGTTACCACGGGGTGGCGAGTTTGTATTGATTATAGAAAAGCGAACACAAGAATAAAGAAAGACCATTTTCCTCCTCCCTTCATTGACCAAATGCTAGAAAGGTTGGCGAAGCATAGTCACTATTTTTTCTTAGATGGCTATTCGGGGGCTACAACCAAATTCACATAGCACCAAGACCAACAAAAGACCACATTTACATGTCCTTATGGAACATTTGCTTATCGTCGTATGCCTTTTGGGTTGTGTAATGCACCCGCTACTTTTCAACGTTGCATGATGAGCATATTTTCGACATGGTAGATGAGTTTCTTGAAATTTTCATGGATGATTTTTACGTGTTTGGGTCTTCTTTTGATGAGTGTTTGCATCACCTCACTTGTGTCCGATTAGGTGTAAGGAAAAGAATTTGGTCTTGAATTGGGAAAAATGTCATTTCATGGTTAACTCAGGCATTGTCCTAGGGCATATCATCTCGGAAAAAGGCATAGAAGTAGACAAAGCCAAGGTTGATCTCATTCAACACTTTCCTCAACCTCGTTCTGTGAGGGACATAAGATCATTCTTAGGCCATGCGGGTTTTTACCGCCGATTCATCAAAGACTTTAGTAAAATTTCAAGACCTTTGTGTAATCTTCTTGCGAAAGATGTTGCATTTGTCTTTGATGATGCTTGTAAAGAAGCATGGGAGCAATCGAAGGCTCTCCTTACATCGCCCCTATAGTCGGACCACCCGATTTGGACATTACCATTTGAGATTATGTGTCATGCATCTGACTATGTTGTAGGAGCTGTTTTGGGCCAGCGAGTAGACAAACTTCCTTATGTGATCTACTATGCTAGTAAAACACTTAATGATGCTCAACTGAATTATTCCACAACTGAGAAAGAGTTGCTAGCGGTTGTGTTTGCATTAGATAAGTTTAGATCTTATTTGATAGGGTCTAAGGTCATCATATATTCGACCATCTTGCATTGAGATATCTTTTGTCTAAAAAGATGCTAAGGCTCGTCTAATTCGATGGATACTCTTGTTACAAGAGTTTAACCTCGAAATTCGAGATAAGAAAGGGTCAGAAAATATTATTGTTGATCACTTGTCTAGGTTGAATGTTGAATCTGCTGATGAATATGTGATGATTAGAGAGTCATTCCCTGATGAACAATTGATGCTTGTGTCCGAAATGCCGTGGTTTTCGATATTGTGAACTACCTTGCTACAGGTAGAATGCCCTTGCATTGGTCTAAACAAGACCGTTCTAAGTTCTTGGCTGAAGTTAAACATTTCCTTTGGGATGACCCATATCTGTTTAAGTATCGCCAAGACCAAATCATTAGGAGGTGTGTCCCCAATTCGAACAAATGGACGTCATTTCTTTCTCGTCATGACCATGCATGTGGAGGCCACTTTAGTGCCAAGAAAAGCTGCTGCAAAGATCTTGCGGAGCGGTTTCTATTGGCCAACACCGTTTAAGGATAGCCATGTTTTTGTGTTGCTTGTGACCGATGCCGTAAATTAGGAAGTATCTCTAAGAGAAACATGATGCCCTTACAACCCATTTTGATTGTTGAGCTGTTGTTTGATGTGTGGGGTATTGATTTCATGGGTCCATTTCCTAACTCGAAGGTAAGTTATACATTCTTGTTCTTGTTGATTATGTCTCTAAGTGGGTAGAGGCCATTGCATCCAAAACAAATGATCATAAAGTTGTTCTTTCTTTTCTTAAGGAAAACATTTTCTCCCGTTTTGGAACACCTAGAGCAATAATCAGTGATGGAGGTAGTCATTTTTGCAATAGACCCTTTGAATCACTTGTGCGCAAGTATGGAATCACTCATAAGGTCGCAACACCTTACCATCCTCAAACCAGTGGCCAAGTAGAAGTTTCTAATAGGGAAATTAAGCATATTCTTGAGAAGACTGTTAATCCTTCTAGGAAAGATTGGTCTTTGCGTTTAAATGATGCTTTATGGGCCTATAGAACTGCATACAAGACTCCCATTGGGATGTCTCCCTACAGACTTGTGTACGGTAAAGCATGTCATCTCCCTGTAGAGTTAGAACACCGTGCATATTGGGCTGTAAAGAAGTTAAATTTTGATCTTGATAAAGTATTTGGTAACCAAAGAAAACTTCAACTCAATGAGTTAGAAGAATTGAGAAATGATGCATATGATAGTGCCAAATTGTACAAACAAAGAATGAAAGTGTTTCACGACAAGCGCATTCTACGCAAGTCCTTCGCACCAGGTCAAAAAGTTTTATTGTACAACACTCGTTTGCACTTGTTTCCAGGAAAACTACGTTCTCGATGGTCAGGACCATTCTTGGTACGTACCGTTTTCCCCCATGGAGCTGTTAAAATTGAAAACCCAGCAACCAAGAACATCTTCAAAGTCAATGGTCAGAAATTGAAACCATTTCTGGAGCATCTTCCACCAGAAGTTGAGACCGTAGACTTGGAAGACCCCATCTATGTGGACTGAACTAGTTCACTTGTGTACATAAACATGGACTAAAAATCCATTCTCTTTCCCTTTCCTTTTTCTTTTTGCATAGTTCTTATTTGTGCTAACCAATCTTTTTGTCTTGCGCTCTGGTTGTTTGCTTTCAAAGCATTCATCCTCCTTTGGTTTAGAAACACCCTTGTACATCCGGTAATCTCTTCCCTTTTCTCTACTCAACATAGTTCTCTTGGTATGTGAATTTTTGAAATCTTATCATCTGTTGACACATTGAGGACAATGTTTGATTTAGGTTTGGGGGTGCATTTACATTTGCATATAGAGTTTTTAGTCTTTTATTTCAAAAAAAAACAATCAAAAAAAAAAAAAAAAAAAATTCAAAACTCTTTGTAAATACTTGCATAAAAACCTCCAACTTTTAGAGATCTTAGAGTCACTAGCATGCTTCTAGTTATGTTTACATAGAGAGTCTGACCGAAATAACGAGAACTTGGAAGTACTTGGAGAACACAATCGGGTTTCTTAGTTGATTAGAGCGTTAAAGTTGGATTTAACCATACTTAGGAGGGCAAATTAGGTGTTTTATAGATATTCGGTAGTAGAATTGTGATCACCCATAGTGGAGACTACCCATTTTTACATCATGCGAGGCACCGACCTTCATTTTTTGTGACTTTCTAAAAATCATTAGAGTGTGTGTCACCGTACGTCAATTCCGGGTAGGAATGGTGAGCTACCCAACTTCGCACCACTTTCAGCACTATTTTTGATCTCTTGAGTGCTAATTTCGTCAATCATGAGGGTGACGTTTAAAGATGAAAACTCCTTCTTGTAGTTCGATTTGCAGTTAGCATCACTCTCTCCCTCTCAACAACATCAACAGATTCATAGAAACACATCATCAAGTCGACAAGCGGAGCATCATGAGAATATTTGAAGAAAAGTTGAAATAGTCCAAGGTTTACATAAGAAAACAAGATGAGAATTAGTGAAATTTATGAAATCAAGATAATGCAAGTTGTGTAAAATTGAGTTTTATTGTTTTATTGTTATTTTCATGTTTTATGCTAAGAAAAAAAAATTGTAGTTTATTTATTTTCTGAGTCTAGTTACTACCATGTTCAAAATAAAAAAAAAAAAAAAAAAAAAATTGTCAAGTTTTTGTGAAGTTCAGAAGTTCATCATCAACAGTTGAAGACCGAAGATTGAAGACGTTTCTATGGATGCTGAGAGAGAGTAATGTTAATTGCCGATCGGGTGAGAAGGTAAGTGAGTACTCCCATCCTTGCTAATGGTTGATTTCCTTTCTTAGAGATCATCAGAAAAAGATTCTTTTTGTCCACAACTCGTGGAGTCTCCGTAAATTATTTCGGAAGGTTATCCTTCTCACCATCAACGTGTGCAGGATTTCTCTCTTTATTCCTACCTGCACACATGAGAGACTAAAAAAGCGGTCTTTTTGAGTGCAATTATCATAAAACCTTATTGGTGAGGCAGAAGTCGAGGCTTGTGATCACTATCGAATCCGAATTCTTTCATATGGTATGGTTACTTCTCGCTCAACTCTTAAGGATGAGAATGCGTTCTTTGGTAGTTCTAACTTCGTGTTACTAGCATGCAGAAACTCTATGTCCTCACAGCTCCTTGGATGCTTGAGACTCTTTTACACTCGAAGTTGGAGAAGGTTTTGTGGGTACACCTCGGTAAACCCTCACGAGACTACAACTCGTCCAAATCGGGGACACCTAGGGGTTTAAAGGCTTAGTGCATACGCTAAATGCATTCGAGAGACCAGCGACAGTGGTATAGTTAGGATTTTTTAATTTTTGTTTCACTTGAGGACAAGTAAAATTCAGGTTTGGGGGTATTTGATGAGTGCCAAATATTGCATATTTCTACATCTATTTATTGGCATTTAACTCATCTTTTGTGCTCGTAAATCGAGATATTATCCAGCATTCGTATTTTCTTTGTTTTCAAGAATAAATATTTATACTAATTAATTTTTTGTTTTTAGGTAGTAAATAAAGTTCGGAGAAGTTGAGGAGCCAAAAGAGCAGAAAATTGGAGACAAGCGTTTGTGGAGCAGAAAGCCAAAGCCCGCGCGCGCATCAGTTGCAACCCAACAAGAGGCAACCCACTTACAAGACATGGACTTGAGCTAGCCCAGACCCGACCCACGATCCGGATCCAAGCCCGTCCTTTCTGAGCCATTAGATTTGAGCTATTTTCATCCGACGGTCGCATCAGCCACACATCGGTGCTCCCTGAATCCGATGGTCGCTCCACCCTACACATCATCTCTTGATGCTCCCGCTTCACAGCAAAGTCGCTACCCCCCTTACCCATCGACCAAAACCCATCTTCTCTTTCCATTTCCCTTTCTCTTTCCCCTGACAGTGCAGAACCTCTCCACCTTACCTTCTCCTCCCCGACCATACCAAAGGTGACTTCACCACCACCATCTCTACCCCCGACACCAGCACCAACAACTCCAGTAGCCACATGCTCCGCCATCCCTAGTTCTACCCATCTCACCTTTAGCTTCTTCCATACCCTAGAAGCTAGGGTTGAGATAGTTGGAAAACTAGGGTTTTCTCCAACATCAAATCAATGGAGTCAGAGAGGAGTTAGCAGAGGAAAGAGGTTTGGGTATTGTTTAATTATTTGCTCGAGTGAGTTGTGAGGTATAAATTGTTGTTCTTCATGTGAGAGAAGAACTCAGTCAATTTTAGGGTTTTGTTTTGTAACTTAATTTTGAATCCTGTTTTTCTTTGCATGATGTTCTAATTCACCCTGCTAGGGTGAAGATGAAACTCTCTTATTCAATGTGATAGTAAGCAAATTCTCAGATTGTTCTTATTGTATATCATGTTTAGGAAAATAGTTAGCTAGAAAACTAAGCTTGCTTGTGATCAATGGTACTGTAAGAAGACCATTGATACTAGGAGTGAGTAAGGAGATTCAGTTATACAATTATCCATCTAAGGCCTTCAATGGAAGGCATAAGAACAAAATGATAATTTATATTACCTTAGCATAGGAGTAGAGAGTGAATTCAAGCACCCTAGTGCCACTCAACCATCTGTTACAACACCTTTTGATTATTTGTTGCCTTAGAATAGCTACAACAGCTCATTGTCGTATCGACACCAACCCATATTTGTGTTACAATACCTTAGAAATCAGTTTAGTGAAGCCCTGCTGACACTTACACACTCCATTTCCCTGTGGATCGACCTGTGCTTGCCTTGCCTCCAATAGGCATTGTGCACTTGCAGTTTACACGTAGGCGAAACACTCTTAACAGCCTACCAGATTCTCCTTTAGCCATTAAGGAATATCTTTGAACAATAAAAGATAAGTGTTACTTCACATGTTCAAAGTATGTCGACATCTTTACTTTGTAAGTCCTTTTTCATACTTACAATCTTGGAACCGATTTTCCACACTTCCAAAAAAGTTTAGAATTGGTTCATCTGACTTCCAAGAACTATGTGATTGATTATCCTATCAAATCAACAAACATGGGTTTCACGGTTCTGCCAAAAAAAGTTTCGGTTCTACCTCCATGTGGGTACTAGAATTATTCACGCTAGTTACCAAAACTTGGTTGACTAGGTACTAGGATCGGTTCCCACATATATATGGTATCTAACTTGTATCTGGTGCACATGTCCATAGGATTGGTTCCCAATAAATAAAAACGTGTTGCTCATGTTCTTAGGATCGGTTCCCAATATCTAGAAACTTGCTACACCTCTTACAAGGATCGATTCCCCTTTTGTGATCGGTTCCACCTCTTACTAGGATCGGTTCCCCAATGACTAGAGTTGGTCATACCAATTACAACAAATCGATCATACCATCTCAGGTGATTACTTAAGATCGGTTTCACTAATAAAAGTCATACCAATACAAAAGTCAGGCCTTGTGAATAGTTTTACCAAGTTACATAAACAAGTTATGAGCGGTTATACTAAACACACATATTGGTAGTTTAAAATATATACAATGAATAACAATACCAATAAGCCTAGCGATTTCCTTTCGATTCACAAAACAAGTTTATGAATGTACTTCCTTTAAACGAATGTAAAAAATTGTTTCCTATGATGAAATATTCACCTCATACCCATACATAATCACAATAGCATTCAAACGATTATGTCGATGTCTTATATACGAAGTTCAAAAGATAAGCGTTTATACTTTGTATTGTATTCCTTAATACTACGTCTAGCTAGAGTATAATCATTCATAGCTTCGCAATTATGCTTTCAATATGCACGACTTGAAAGATACGTTAGGGAATGAAACAGTTCAAGTCAAATATTACTAACCTCAAGTGGAAGGATGATGTCGTCGTTATAGCTCCTTACCTCTTCACATTCTTCAAGTCTTCACGTTATACTTGTAATGTCTCATATCCTAATACTTTCAAGCTAACCTATACGAAGTTGACTCTAGTACATAATCAAGCGACTCTTTAAATGAGTTTTGGTTCACTAAAATATGATAACCAAACTTGACATACCAACGCTTGGTGGGTTCAACCTATGCTCTAACCTGATTTATTTTGTAATCCATATGTATTGATAGTTTTGTCACTAAAATTGACAAAGGGAGAGATTGTTAGAGCACTACTCGCAAGAGTTACTATCTCAATCTTGTTTGTCAAGTTTAGTTCCCAAAACTATAAGTCTTGATTTCTAGTCTACTTATAGCTAAGTCTCGGATTAGGATAGAAAGTGTAGTTGAGCTTTAGACTTTACGGCGTTCATCGATTGAAGATGAAGAACTACTAAGGAGAGCTTGTGGAACTTCACCAACAAAAGGTATGTGGAAACTTGAACTCATCTATCACTCAAAAGTCTATCTACTCTATCTCCTATTTGAGACAAAAGTCGTATAGCTATATAAACTTCGATTATACACATTTGATATTTCGAGTACATATTTCTCGAAATATGTGTTGGTAAGATTTCGCTTTAACCAAGTTCATCTTATATTCTTGACGAAAGTCAAAAGATGATCATGTGAAAATCGCCTGGTAACATCTTACATGATTTGTGTGAGACGGTCATTTGATGTAGACACGTACTGTTTCGTATTGATCATTCGATCACTTGAAAATTGCTTCGAAGCTAATAGTTTGTGTGAGATAGCTATTCCCGTCTTCTAAGAATGTTTCAATGATTAAAATGAGAGTTTAAAAAAATTAACCATGATTGGATATAGCACAGTGTGCGTACTTGTATGTTGATTGTTGCAAGTGATTCCAAGTCGGGGAACCATGGTATGCGTACCCGTACGCGTACTGGTTGGTTAATGAAAGTATGGGAACTTAGTATGCGCACCCGTTCGCATACTGGCGTAAGTTCAAGTTCCGGAGTTCAACTGAGTTTGGTGGTATGCGCACCCGTTCGGGTACTGGCGAACCCAAACTTAGTTCGGCCACTTAGGTATGCGTACACGTTCGCATACTTGAGTAGGTTATGTTCTAAAATAGGTTTGTTCATGAACTAATACATTTATATAGTAAGGAATGCAATCTTTTACAAACCGTGGCTATAATGTTCATGAACTGATTCGAGTGAATCAAAATCGATTTTGCTTCAATTGTGTCTTGTATACTTCTATGAGAATATAAACAATTGAACAACTCTAGAACTAGTTTCATTTGAGTCATTTGAACTAGTTATGGTTAAGATGAATAAGGTTGATATGAAAGTGTTCATATGGCTAACTTCGGTTAACTATTTATTGAGCCAACAAAGTGTACACGTTAGTTACGGTTACCCATATCTAAATGAAGTCACTTTTCATTTGTGTGTAACCAGCTAAGTTCGATCTAACGGTTGAAAGATATTAGCTTGAGTCTAATCAGGTTTTCATCTAACGGTGAATATTGAATGGTGTGTTACCAAGGTAACATTGATTTCTAACCCTGATTTGAAGACTATATAAGGGAGAACTCTAGCAACTGGGAAACCTAATCCCCACACCTCTTGTGTGATATTAGTTGCGACTAGAGTCGATTCTCCTTTAACCTAGGTTTTTCTAAAATCATTATAGGTTAACGACTCGAAGACTTCATTGGGATTGCGAAGCCAGACCCGACTATTTTTTCTATAGTTGCGTGTTCTGATCTTGCTGTTTTCTATCGTATTGAGTACTATCTTCTTTAAGATTTGCTCGAGATTTAATCTCCGATAGGCAAGATAAAAAGTAGTCACAAACATCTTCGTCTCATCGATTTTGATTCCACAATATCTTGTTTCGCTACCATACGATTAAGATTATTGTGAGGTGATTGATATTACTAGGATGTTCTTCGGGAATATAAGTCTGGTGTATCAATTGGTTCCTGTTCACCTTCATTTATCAATAGACAAAACAAAACCTTTAGGTATTTCTGTGGGAGACAGACTTATCTATTCAATAGACTTTTCTGTGTGAGACAGATTGGTTTATCAAGTCTTCGACTTTGGGTCGTAGCAACTCTTAGTTGTGGGTGAGATCAGCTAAGGGAATCAAGTGCGTAGAGTCCTGCTGGGATTCATAGGCGTAAGGAACGCGACTGTACCTTGATCAGTGTGAGATTGGTTAGGGCTCAACTAAATTCCAGTTTGAAGTTAACTTGGAGTAGGATAGTGTCTTTAGCGGCTTAATACAGTGTGGTGTTCAAATTTGGACCAGGTCCCGGGGTTTTCTGCATTTGCGGTTTCCTCGTTAACAAAATTTCTGGTGTCTGTGTTATTTCTTTTCCGCATTATATTTTCTATAGAATTGAAATATCACAGGTTGTGCAAACTTGTTGTTGTAGCTCAATCAATTAGATAATCCAACCTTTGGTTGTTGATATAAATTCATTGACACTTGAACATTGGTCTTTGGTACCATTCAAGTTGTTTCACATAATAATCAGGCTCAAGGATTTCTATCTATTTGATTTACTGGTTACATTGTGAAACAAAGATACAACTCTTATATATATTTCTTAATTGAGCTCGCTATATTAGTTGGTGCTCTCGGAATTATATTGGAGTTAGTCCATACAGATTGCTAAACGAAATATTGGGTGAGGTTGTTAGACCCCTGCTTTTTCACTTTTCTAATGCAAATGCACTCCAGGGAGATTTTGCTACTAGTGGATCTTGGAGTTGGAAGGGAATATTGGATGGACTAGAATGTGTTAGTAAATATAGTAGTTGGGAAGTTGCTAATTGTGAGAAAATCAACATTTGGAAGGACAGATGTGTCCCTACTATTGATGGGCTCTTAGATTCTACTTTTTGTTCTTCCAATATGTGCACCGTTAACCAACTTATTGATTCGGAAAACTTGACTTGGAAAGTGCACAATCTAGATGCTTTTTTTAATCAAGAAACTGTTAGGGAGATATTAAAAATTATAATTCCTGGTAGTGGTAGTGACACATTAAGATAGCTTCTTGGGAACAGTGGTCTACTCACTGTTAAATCTACTTATAAGGTGATTCTTAATGAGTATCAAAACCAGAATGATATTAACAACACTTTTGATGTTGTTAATTGGAAAACTTTCTGGAAACAGAAAATTCCTCCTAGAATTCTACATTTCTTGTGAAAATGTCTAACTAGATGTCTTCCTGTAGGTGATAAATTCACCAGATTTGCTTATGATAGATCTAAAATGTGTCCCTTTTGTAATCTTCTATTGAAACTATGCATCATCTATTTTTTTAATGTGATATTTCAAAGAAGTTTGGAATATGTGTGATAGTAACCTTTCTACAGCTGTGAGTAATGATAATTTTGATGAATGGATTGTGAATATTTTTGCAATACCATCTAATTTTCATGTGCAGTACAACTTACAATTAGAAGGAAAGTTGGAGTAATCTTATGGCATTTGTGGAAAGCTAGATGTAAAAATGCAGGGAGTATCTCTAACCTAATTAATAGATACTACAATGATTGGAAACCCGCCTGTATTCCAATCCCATCTAGCAATGGGGATGTTAACAGCAGGCAACTAACTTGTTGGAAACCACCGGTTGCAGATGTTTTAAAAAATAATTTTGATGCTGCATTTATCAAAGAAAATGGCAATGCAGGTTGGGTCTAATTATTAGGGATTTTGCAGGGGAGCATCATGGAATTAGATCCTGGTTTACAACAGCAGTAACACCGGAAGGAGCTGAAGCTACAGCAGCACTCATGGCAACGAGGTGGGCAAAGGAAAGAGGGATAAGAAGACTACATCTAGAAGGAGATTGTAGCTGTGTGATTAGAGCAATTAATGGAGCGAGAATTTCAGTGCGATGGACAATCAACTCTTGGATTGAAGACATTATTGTTCTATTAAATAGCTCATTTGATTACTGGTTGTGTACCTTTGAACCTAGAGAGGCAAATAATGCAGCACATAGGCTTGCAAAACATGCAGTTTCAAATTTTAGTAGGGAAAGCTGGTTGAATGATAGTATTCAACAGGATCTAAACAATATGCTTCATTAAATTTATTCAATAAATTTATCTTTCTTATTAAAAAAAAAATACGCCCTAGAGAATATTCAGGGCAAGAAGATTTTCATATTTCTGTTCGAGAATATCATTTCTTATGGCATACTACCAGCAACAATAGTATTGGAAAATGAAAAGAAGCTACAGGGAAGTGACATAGATTTGTTGTTTAATATATTCCATATCAGATAGCGCGAAGCTGCTTTTATGTATCCACAGAGTAATGGACAGACCGAAATCGCGAATAAAACAACAGCCGACAATCTAGGGAAAAAAATAGATGGTCACTATCTCCCCCTTTTAAGGACAGTAAGGAAATCAAAATCTGTTAGGTTTTTTCGTTCACCGTGACTTTCAACGTCCGCACATGGAATAAGAGCCGTCCGACTTAGACTTGTCGTGTGAAGGAAAAACACGGAGCATTGAATATCCACCTTGAATATCCGTGTTTAAAAACAGGTCGCGGATCGATTCTTAGTCACTTCAAAATTTTGTTTTTTTTTCCTTTTCCCTTTCACTACTTTTCGGTTCTATGGACCTAAAAAACGAACTGCAACGAAAGCGTATTTGAAACTCAGTGTTTGACGTGCAATGCACGTGCACTCTTCTTGTGGAAGTTAATGCGAGCAGCTACGTAATGTATTATGCGCTTATCGACCGACAAGGCGGGAAGCCACTGGATTGTCACCGTTCATGCTTATCAAGGGAACAGAAGTCATCATCCGATTGTCACCATTCATAATTACGCATTAGTTTAGCTGGGTTGTAGGCTTGGATCCAACAGAGGATCAGATCCAGCCCACCCATTATTTTGCGAGTGGGTTGGATTAGTGGCTGCCGTCCCAACTACATTTGGCACAAGAACCGTCATTAATCATGTGCAAAGGCAAAAGAAGTCGAAACAAGAAAATATTGCAAAATTGATTAATGGACTGTCGGATTTTATCTAAAAGGACCGATGAGACGAGGATTCAAATCATCCTCAACTGCTCCGAAATGATTCAACAAATTCACCTTCGGTAAATATCAAAGTCTTATTGGTCTTTACATTGGCACCTAAATTTTGGAGCCGCTTTATATACGAAAATGAGGAATTTTGGCTGTTGATAAGCAAGCAGGTGTATCTGAGGAGTAACTAGTTTTTGCTTTCTTTCTTCTTTTTTTTTTTTTTTTTGTATTTTTTTTTTGTTTTGTCTTGGTTGTGCCAAGCTCGTCGGAAATTCGGAATGTGTCAGAACAAAACAAAAAAACCATTATATCTAGAAATTTTATGATTCTCATTGGCAGTAAAAGTGAAAACCAAAGATCTAGCAATGCTTTAATGTTTGAGTATATGCTTTCAACATGTTGCTAGTATCATTTTCATCAAGCAAATTGCTGTGGAGGAGCGACCCTAGTTTTTTGCGTGTCTTGTATCCATGTTTGCATGTACAGCACTCTCAGTATTACTGAGTGCATGTTTGCAGTTTTGTTTAGATGCCAGAAGAAATTCAATTGACTTCCCTTTGGAGACGAGTGATAGTAAGATTTTGGCAAGACCATTGACTTTCAGTTACTGCATTAAAGAAAGTCGCCAAGTACTCTCGTACATGTCTTCAGTTTAGATGCATGTCAACGAGAAAGATTTATAGGATTACAATCGTCCTATGTGGTTCTAAATGGAGCGAAAACTATTGAAAGAGTAATAGGCAAGTGAAAACTATTGGGTTTTTTCATCAAAAAAAAAGAAAACTATTGGGTTTTAGTGTTATCAACTTATCTCTCAGCAAATTACAACTGAAAAGTTCAAAATGACCTGTATAACTGTGTTGAGCGTCCTTGCATCAAACAGTAGAGACACCTGCCTGAAAAGAAAAAGAGTTTTCTGGACCAACAGTTCGGTTGAGCACCATAACAAAGGATTCCATAACTTTCCTAAACATGGTGCTCCCGCCATGAGAAGACAAGATAAAGGATGCTTGGAATCCACTTCTCGAACCTTATGCCACTTCTTGCTTGAACCCTCCAAGGTCCTACAATATTATATTTTGATATATAAAATCTAAAGAAGATTGTACAATCTATTCTTGGAGGTAAAGAAGATTCTACAAAGATGACCTCGTAATAATTCAAAAGAAGGAATACGAAGGGTGTTTGGTAACGGTTGGATACCTAACGCTTACCCAAATTCAACTTGTACAGCAATAGCAAAAAAAAAAAAAAATTAGAATACAAATAGAAGTTCAAAGATCAACGTGGGCAACACATGGTATTCACATGGAAATGTCTACTAAATTATTTTCTGTAGGCACCCATTCACATTCAAAAACCCTAGCAAAAGGGACCAAAAAAAAAAATAAATAAATAAATGAATGGTAAGTTTAGAAGTGAGTTGTCTAACCCACTCTCTCTCTTTCTTTCCATCTTATATGTGTTCTCAATCTTCTCTCTATCCTCAATCGTATGAGCAAAATAAACCATGTTGTCATCCCATAGAGAATGTAAATACACAGCACACGCTAATTACACAGGCTTCCAATTTTATGTTGGGGGACAAAAAAGAAAGAGAACAAGAGAGAAACTGTAAAAACATATAGAAAAGGAAGGAACAAAAAAAATAAAGACATATCTGAGGCATACAGGATTTCTACACAAGCAATTTTGAGATATAGCAATAAGATGTTTGCAGCTGCAGAGAGCAAGGCCGAGATGAAAGCTTCGAAGAGCTAGCAGAGTAGTAGTATGGCAGTAGTAGAGTTACCACTGCTGCTACCTATAAGCTCTGCGAAATTTGGCCTGGAGCACCAAAATTGTTCACCGGCTTGGGCCTCCACTCAGTTCTTCCCTTAACAACAACCTCATCGCCGTTCTCAAGTCGAAGCATGTGGGAACACTCAACATCACCGACATCCAAAAAGGAGCTGCCAGCACTGGCATCACCAAATACGGATGTCAAGGACTTCAGCACACTATCCTTCCCACACTCCTTACGGTACTCGAGAGTCATGCTATACAGCTGGTGACTTTCCAATATTGTTGGAGGAGCGCTCTGCAACAACAACAAAAAATCAAGTTAATAATCAAAAAATGGGTTTATGGCATTTGGCAACATGAAGGACAGACTGAAGTCTACACATTATTATGTACATTTTGACAGTAGAAACCTAGCGCAGATGTATCAGTTAAAGATATTCCTGATCCTGCTAATTAGAGTACCATTTATGTTATATCAGGACCATAGTGAAGAATTGGCACGTTATGCAACTCAACATGATTTACGTATAGACATACTGCAGTAGGCTTTACTACGTCCAGAATTTGAATCTTATCGTTTAAAAAATCTAAAAACCGAACTCTCAGCCATACACAGTTTTAGAACTTGTGTACAACCACTATAACCCCATTACGTGCTCATTGACTAGTTCATTTGAAGTACACTGACTTTTACATCTCTCTTATTATTGTTGCAGATTCACTGCCTTATTTTGCATTAATGGAGTTAGGTCCCAACTTCAAAACAGGCAACCGCAGCAGGAGTCTGCTCTTCATATTCGATGATGACACTGTGCATCATAGTAGTTCTTCTTCTGAATTTGGTCAGCTGACTTACATCCGACAGCAAGTACTGTCCCTAAAAAGATTCTTAGCCTTTTCTAACACCTTTTCTAAAAGCTTCCCACACCTTACTATGGCTAAGGTTATTTCCTCGCTCTCATTTTCTACATCAAATATACATGAGCTCCTCCATCTAATTTACCACTTTTTATTGGATGTGATTTTACATTTCAAATTCCGATCCACCGCATGGCCATCCAAATGTGAACAAGTGTGCTAAATGTCTACTGGTGGTATAACTGTACCCAGTAACATATCTAATTTGAACAATGTACAAAACCTACTTGATTCAATTCTCTTTAAAGTACAGAGCCCACTGTGGGACCACCCTAGTAGCTTTTTTTGTGATACCAGTATACCTAGATCATATGAATTATCTTGATGATCTTTATACTATAAATAAATTGAGTCGCTTACAGTTGTACTTCACTTTTGTAGATTGTAGGACGCTGCCTAATAAAGGAGGAAGAAAGTATCATCTTTACCTTCAAAATGTTATTCCTCCTCCTAGATAAGACTTCATGTCACACCAGATCATGTGGAAGTTGGGCATAACATCTCGTGTATCCACTTCTGAACACTGGAATATATCATGGACTGGCACTATATTCCTAATTTTTAGACTCATGACCCTTTTGCAAAAGGAAATTTGGCACTTAAAAAACCAAATTAAAATATATCAAAAGGCAAAAATAGTGGCTTCACAACTAACCTCGAGAATCCAACCAATGTACTTGACATTGTTAACATGCTGGTTCACATCCAGGTCACTCCAGCGCGGCTGTAGATTTTGAAATGTCAAGCCATCGCTAAAAATCTGAGGCTATTATAGAAATTGAAAGCTTATTTACTAACTTACAGTTAAACCAGCTTGAATGAAATCAGCCGTGTCATCATCAAGCTTCGGAAGTTTCCTGCTATCCTCCTCGAGGATAGGATCGCAGTCCATGAAATAAGGCTCTATTTCACCTCTTACTTCATCTGGCATTTTAGACAATCTCCTTGTCTCTTTATGCATCATCACCCACTTACTGTATCAATCAGAACCATAACTTATTATCAAGGGAGCAGATGTGTTCCGAACTAAATTATACAAAAGTAACAAAAGAATTGGAAATCAAACAGACTTGTGAAAACAAAAATAAAAAAAAAACTAATTCAAGATTTTTAAGCACTGTTGCACCATTTGAACTGTCATGTTCCTACCTGGTAGCTCGTGTGAGAGTTTCACCAGTATTAGAGTCACGAAGAAGCCAATTCCGACGCATACAATTTTTCCCACATGCAGAAACCCAAGTATCTACTTGAACAACATCACCCCTGCCAAGACAGATGAACGATTAGCTTTGTCCATTCAATGGGACCTTTCAAGTAGACGGTAACTATTCTACAGGTTACAGCAAACAAGCCTAGTTCCAATAGGCCCATACGAGTGAGACTCAAGTAGTCCGCAGAACATCCATAAGAGTGCCTTGAGAAAATGAATAGACATAAATCGACCATAAAGGTACATAATCAGGATATGTTGACAGTAAGGATAATAGAAACCCATAGAAATAGCTTACCAAGAAGGATAACGATCAACAAGAACCTGCATCTTAGATACCACCCAAAGAAGATTTCTTCTGGACATTTCAGGCGTCGAACCAAACCCATCACCTAACAGTCCCGCAGTCCTAACATGGTTAAGAGCCGTTTCCTGCAAATATCCCAAGCCTGTGAGAAACAAAAAAACAAAAAACAGAAGAAGCAACAATTTTCTGATGGAAAAAAGAACATAAATTCTGTTAAACAAGGAATGATCAGATGGTGAAGAAGCATTCTTGCCTGTAAATGATTCATTAACGTTTCTATAGACGCCGTCCGATCCGCCCCTATCTCATAAGATCTAATTGAGAAATTCTGTCTGTAAACAAGTCCATCCTGAACAATTTTCCCCAAACCAAACGGATCAACAAGCATATCGTCTCGTCTAGGTTTCCAATCAAGAAGAGTCCATTGTTTTTCAGCAGCCAAGAACATAGCAGTGATAGCAGTTAAAAGAACACTCCAATCAGGCAATTGATTGATGAATGTCCTTGCTGGTGGTGATGAAGTTTCGTCTCCGCTTTTCACAATCTCTGCTGGTGCCGTATAACCATTAATCTTTGGAGGAGCTTGTGCACTAACCTTAACCTTCAAACCTCCTGAAGAGGTGGATTTCGACGAATTAATTCCTCGAGTGTCTAAATTATCTGTTCCTCCACCCAGCATCATTGTTGTTGTCTTTGCATTAGTCTGTGTAGAAGCAGCAACAATAGGAAAGAACGCCGAAGCAGCGGCGGAAGCAACCATGATTATAAGATTATTTGAAGAACCGATCAATTAAAGCGCATCCCCTGGATCAGAAAATTCACCCTAATCTCGTCTTCTCCAAGACAGCTGCAAATTCAAATTTAATTAAACAATCAGAAGAAAAAAAACCCAGTTTTGTAGAAAAATGGAAGCAAAAAATGAAAAAATCAACACTATGGAATGAAATACTAATAAAAAATAGGGCAAAATGGCTATTAGATCTAAAACGAAGTTGAGTTAAACAAAATTCCTACCAAATAAAAACCTAAGAAAGCAAGAAAAAAAAAAACAATAATCCCGATCTAAAATATCCCACACATTATAATTTCATCGCCATTAAATCAGCAAGCAAACCTCAATAAATCACATTACCAGACAAATTAAACAAAAAAAGCAGAAGAATGAGTTTACCTTGATCGAACAGCTCGTCCGATCAACGAAAAAAAAAATCAGAGATTCAGAGAACACGTAAAATTTGTTATATAAACCCTTGTTTTTAGGGGCTTTTATGGCTACTTTTTCGGTGATTTTAGTTAATTTTTGTGTTCTCTGTGTTTTTTTTTTTTTAATGAGAGAGAGAAGAGAGAGTACTAGAAGAAAAAAAAAAAAAAGGGTTTCTTTTTGGTTTAGGGCCAGCGAGGGGTTTATTGGATGTGGGGTGTATTGTTGTTTTGAAAATCGATAATAGTCTGTGTTGTCTCTCTAGAGAGAATCCTTCTCATTTATATACACTCTCATCTCACTCGTATCCTACCTGGCTTCTTCGGAGACCTGCTCCTCCCGCTTCCCTCGTTCAAGATTCAATTCCCGTACGTTACTGTAAACCCGAGATTACGTGTATATCCTTTTTGTTTTTATTAATTTACAGTACAAAAAAGTGTTTGTAGTTAATCGAGAAACTTGACAATTGGTTAGTTTCCGTGTCATTTAGTTTGACACGTATTACTAAGATTGTGGGTCCCATGTCCATGAGAATATCGTTGAGAATCTTGAGATGAAAAGACCATTGGAAATCTAGCCGTTGGATTCTATTTGAAAGACGTTACTTACCAGAGTAGCTAAGAGCAACTGCAGTGGGCGACTAAACCCATTTATTTGGTCTTTGAACCAGGCGTAGCGGGACGTACCATCGACCAAACCCAGACTAAATGAACAAGAAAGCGATTATATTTGGTCGGGACCAAAGACTAAACCCAAATTATAGTCGAGCGAACGATAACAGACGCCCACACCGGCGAACGTATAGTGTACGCCACAACAAAGCGAACGTATAGTGACGCCGCACACCTGAAGCGAACGTATAGCCTCCGCGCCATTTTTTTTTTTTTTAAAAAATTTTGTGGGGCGAGGTTTATACCTCCGCCCCACTAAACTTTTCAAATTCTTTTGATGGGGCAAGGTTTATACCTCCGCCCCATTGTTTTTTTTTTTTTTTGTTTTTTTTGTTTTTTTTTTTTTTCAAATCTCCCCACCTGCGCGAACGTATAATCCACGCCCACCACCAGCGAACGTATACTTCACGCCCCACACCGCGCGAACGTATAATCCACGCTCCACCAAATTTAGTCTTCCACCATTGCGTCACACGATGGACCAAACTAAAATTTGGTCTTTTTTTTTGGTCTTTGATCTTTGGGTTTAGTCGCACCACTGGAGTTGCTCTAAAGATACCACGGCGGAGCTGCTTCAGCTTGTGCTCGTGCAGTTTGATTTCTGCAGACAGTTCTCGACTGTTACAAACTGCGGAAACAACAGAAATTCTTTAACTGACTGTGCCACTGCGGTTTAAAACACTGCTAAAAAAACCGTGTTCGTTCATTTTAGATTTTAGATTTTATTTTTATTTTGGGTTTGTTAAGAAAAACAGGAAAACTAGTGGCAGAATCTTATTTGGAGATTCAAGGGACCAGCATCAGCTAGATACCACGGCTGGGGTCTGTAGTTTTTTCTTTTCTTTAGACACTTCTAGAGACTGTGTCCGGGACGGTAACTAACTGTAAAAGTAATAAGTTTCTGACAAGTTCCAAAAATTTGAAACTCTTCGGATTCGGATACATTGGCCGCCAAGAAATAGATGTGAACACTTGGAGGTTTCACAGGATATTATGTTTTAGGTAAAACTTGTGCGAAAGGCTAAACCACCATAAAAGCCACAGGTCCACATTTGTTTTGGAAACTAACGTATACCACCCTTGCATTTTTAGGCATTGCAAATTGGCAAGGTCTAGCAAGTTAGCAACATTACCACATAGGAGCTTTTTTGCAACGCTGCTAATGGATATACTATTCTATGAATTTTGGTAATCTCCTCGTTAATGATATCTGCTCTTGACATATTCTGTAGCCGTATCCGAGGAGTAGTCTACTATATGTGAGGCATTTGATACCCGCCCATTTAGAATATCAAGTGACCTGTAATTCAATGTTGATTTATCTTGTTTGCAAATCCGGTTCAACAATAGTAATCAATATATTGCGTACAAGTAGTTGAAATGACCTATTATTGCTGGTGTAATAGGTTGGGAGAATTAATATTAATATTAAAGTTCATGCTCCAAAAGACATGGATGAAAAGAAACAAACGGAAAAACAATTTACTTTTCTTTAAGCTAATTCTTGTATAGCTTACTCTAGTATCAATTATTAACATTTCTTTTTCTTGGGCCAAATTGAAAAATAATAAAGGTGTCAAGGTGTCAATAATCGGTTACCTCATTAATATAATACAGTGATCTTAAATGGATATCATGTGAATTTGACTTAACAAGTTGATAAATTGGATAATTTGGAGGGCATATTTCTACCTACTTGAGAATTTTTGGTTCTCCTCTAATCCAAATGCATGACGCAAAATGCCTTGATAGATTGACAAAGAAAATAAGTTGTTTAACCAGCACGGCTGTTATCAACCTGGTTGAGCATCGATATGGTATACTGACTTTTGTTGCTCCAATTAATGCCCAAAAATAAATTGATGGTGTGGCTGCTGTGGCAACTGTCAGTGGCAAGTTTTTTGCCGCTCTGTAAAGTTTCAATGTTTCACTGATATATACAGTGGTATGTTTTTGTTATATTACGCATGCACTATCCATGCATCATACCAGATGCATGAAATCGTATGATCTCAACATCTAGGGAGATCACTTAACAGCATACACAAAAATCGCATTGGCATGTACATCCTTTGACCTGGTCTGATCATAGAATTCTTGCTATTTATATGACTGACCGAGAATTAGGCCTCAGTTTTTTACACGTAATCGCGATTACCAAGTCATTCACCTTGTGTAAACGAGAACTTTTAGGCATAGGGAACAGTCCCAGAGGGCCACACTACTCCCGGGTCATTGTTATGGGACTCTCTTTCATAATTTTCGGACTTCCGCTGCACTTACACAGCAGAGCCACACTCCTTGTCCCCCAGGAATCTCGCCTGCATTTTCCAGTGAAATTGCCGTTGATAGCAAGTAGAAGCGGACGCCGCATTTGACTAAAGCTTCGAGGTCTAAGATGTAACTTTTTCCATCATGCACACACGTTCATGATTTATTTCCGGCGGAACAAACAAGAAACAAAAATTTCCATAGATTATCGTGGTCTTTCTATTTGGTAAAACATCGACAAGATCGAAAATGAAAACAAAGAAAGGTTCCAAATAAGATTTGTCATTATGGATTATTCCACTAGTGTCGTTTATTTCTTTGAGACTTTGTTTTGTTCTTGTTAAGTCTAAAATAAGTCGGATTAAACACTAATTGAATAGTCTAATTATATCCCTCCATTTTATCGTTTTATGTTTACACATATGACAATACAAAGGTTCCACATACTTTTTTTTTAAAACTACATGGTTGGAAGTTAGTATGCAAAAGAGAGAAGATTACTACTGCAAAAGAGAGAAGATTACTACTCCATCCATCCCACCATTGAATGACCTACTTAGTTTTAAATTTTGTCCCATCATTAGTTAAACTATTTCATTAAGCAATGGAATCTTCTAAAATTATCCTTTTGAATGATTCTCGTAAGTATAAGAAATATGTATAATTTGATATTCATATTTATACTCGTTGCGTAGGTGTTTTAAAATGCTTTTCAATGGTACAAAGTTTACGAAAATCCATGGTATAGTTTGAGAGATAAATCATTTCTAAATTTTACAAATTATCACCCGTAAGGGTATAATTGTAAAAAATACTTAAAAAGTCTCATTTCCATTAGAGCAACTGCAGTGGTGCGAGTATAACCAAAGACCAAAGAGGGAAAAAAAGACTAAAATTTGGGTTTAGTCTGGTGTGTGACGCTACGGGCGGAAGACTAAATTTGGTGGAGCGTGGATTATACGTTCACTGGGTGTGGGGCGTGAAGTATACGTTCGCCTGGTGGTGGGGCGTGAATTATACGTTCGCCCGGTGTGGGGTGATTTCGAAATTTAAAAAAAAAAAAAAAAAAAAAAAAAAAAAAAAAAAAAAAAAAACAATGGGGCGGTGGTATAAACCACGCCCCATTCAAAAAACTTAAAAAGATTGATGGGGCGGAGGTATTAACCCCGCCCCATTCAAAATAAAAAAAAAAAAAAAAAAAAAAAAAGGGAAGGGGCGTTGAGTATACGTTCGCCTGGTGTGGGGCGTTGAGTATACGTTCGCCTGGTGTGGGGCGTACATTATATACCCGCTTGGTGGTGGGGGCGAGCATTATATCACCGCTCGACTATATTTGGGTTTAGTCTTTGGTCCCGACCAAATATACTCGCCCACTGTTCATTTAGTCTGGGATTTGGTCGATGGTCCGTCCCACTATGCCTGGTCCAGAGACCAAATAAATGGGTTTAGTCGCCCACTGCAGTTGCTCTTACTTGCCTTAAGAATTGTGCAAACTTGAACTAGGTCATCTAATAATGGGACGGAGGGAGTATTTGGAGTGTGGGTTTAAAACAATAGTGTTTATTTGTTCAATAACCAAATTTGTTTCATTACTTTAAATTTTTCGATGAGCTAGAATGCTTCTCAAATAATTTGTCGCACATACAAAATAAAGAACGCCCAATCATGGGATATGAATTAATAATTCATCCAATAGTTCTTGCTAAGGGGTATTTGTTAGGTGCGGAAATAGTAAATACCCTTTAAAACAAATAAAAACTGAATCTAAAAACCTAAATTTATTCTTTGCATACCTTATTTCCATACAACTTCTCTTCTCCTTCTCTCCCAGCTCCTCTCTTTAAACTTTTTTTTCTCCATCATCGATTTCATCGTTGTTTTAAAAATTTCTTCAGCGATTAATCAATTATATAAACATGCCTTCTTTAAAGAAATCAAATCATCGATTTGTTTTAAAAGAACTCGTTTAGGTTAGAATCAAAAATTGTAATTGAATACAATGACGGTTTTGCGTACCCGCATAGTTTTAATATGAACACCATGTCAGTACTGTTTTTAATATGAATACCATGCCGAAATTAATTGTCAGCATGCTCGCTAGAAATCTATCAATGCCGATAGCCAAGTGAAAAAAACTCAAGTTACTGGAAAATTTGCATCGTGTGTCGCATAACAAGTTAAGCAGTGTACCATGTCGTTACCACTGCCGGCATGCTCGATAGTGAACATTTTGTGTGCCGACAGTGTACTTAAGGAGCACTCTTTATATATAAAATGCCGACTATAATTTCAAAATTGGGGGATATTGTGTGTCGGCATGGTGAAAGTATGGATGCCATGCCGATTAGTTCCATGCCGGCATGATATTCATACTATTACCATGTCGGTACTGAGCTTTTTCAGGCGTAACAATGGTGAACACAATGGAGAAAAAAAAATCAATACTTTAATACCTATTGTAGATGGTGAAATTTGGATAAGGGGCAAAAGTGTCATTTCAACCTTATAGACAGAATTCAACTCTCACGGGAGAGATTAAGCCCTTGGCCCTCAAGGCATCCTTAGCCATGATTTCTAGTATACGTCCCCGCGAGACACCGCTGGGTCGTGATGTCGTGATTCCTAGCGCACATCCTCGACGAGATACCGATGGTCACGTAGGTTTTGTAGAGCGTAAAACGTCCCCAAAGAGACTTATGAACTAGGCAGTCACAATTCCAAGCATGTCTTCGCGAGGCGGAGCTGCTTGTGATGCCATGATTCCTAGTATAGATCCTCGACGAGATGCTGGTCATGTAGGCTCTGTAGATGCGTAAATACGTCCCCGACGGACTTATGACTGGAGCGGAAATATACATATCTCCCGTAAGCACGACTCACCATATTTGAGATCAATTCTCTAGGCTCTGACTCGACTTACTGAGGTTTCCGAATAACTCCTAGAGCATCCCCGCGAGCTACGCTGGTTATTCTATCTCTGGGCCCTTTCAACAGACTCCTAGAACATCCTTTCGAGATACACTAGTATTGTTGGCTCATCATATGGACACACAGTTGATACCTAACACATCTATCGCAAGATACGCTCGGTCAAAGATAAGTGAGCCAAAGTCTCGCAGAGGCATTAATCGGCGTACAAAGCCTTTTCTCTCTCCGTGACGAGTCCTGTGACCACGAGAGATTCTTATTCGTTAAGAAAATCTTCGTAGAGATTTTGATCCGTCTCGCAAAATCTCGGAGAGAGATTCATATCTCTCTGCAAAATCTCTGAGAGATTCATATCTCTCTGCAAAATCACTGAGAGATTCATATCTCTCCGCAAAATCTCGGAGAGATTCAAATCTCTCTGTGAAATCTTTGAGAGATTCAAATCAATCTGCAAAATCTCGGAGAGATTCAAATCTCTCTGCAAAATCTATGAGAGATTCAAATCTCTCTGCAAAATCTCTGAGAGATTCAAATCTCTCGGGAAATCTCCAATAAGGCTAAATATTCCCCATGGTAGGCACGAGCCTCACGTAGGAATAAAGTCTCCTCTCCACACGAATTCTGAGGCATCTCATGCCTTTTCATGTAACTCATCCTAGTCATTCTTACAAATCGGAGAATATCTCTTTATCTCGGCCAACTCGGCTAAAGAGAATATTTCTCTCTCTCAACATGTCATCACGAAGGCTGACTCAGCTTCACCCAAATGGGGGACAACAATTAGGGTTTTGGTCTGGCGGTCTACATCACGTGTGAGAACTACCCGGCTTATTTCTCACCGCAGAAGAGAGTGAGTCGGTGGAATAATGAGATAAACTCAACCTAGTTTTTCTCTATCTGTTACTGGAGAGAAGGGAGAATTGTTCCGCACGGCACGAAAAGCAATCATTATCTTCACCGACCTGATATTAGACAATTCAGCTATAAATAGGTCCTCTATTTTTCTAAGCTACGATCATCTTTCCCATAACCTCTCAGAGTAATTCTTCTTCAAACCCTAGAATTCTCTAATCTCTCTTCATCTGCTTCCCTCCCTAAGACCAGCCCTAAATCTCTTCCCTGTGACTGAAGCAAACTTTAAACGGGCAATGTGCGTGGTTTAGGCGAAGAATGTTCGTGCTCAACCTCCCGTAACTCACTTTCAGAAACCCTAGAATCCCACTTTTAACCTCTCTCAGATTTTAGGTAACTACATTTTGGCGACCACAATGGGAGGTTGTTCACTCAGTTACAGATCTCAATCATGGTCACTATTGGGAAGGAAGCCGATTCCACCAATCCAAACACAAAAACGTTCCATTGATTCAGTTTCGGTAAATCCATTATAGGTTTAGCCGAGAGAGTTATCCCTACCAACACTTTCTCTCTCTTTCGAGTTTGACCTTAGTGAATAGGTTAGTGCGTCCCGAATTACATGGATATCTTCCTGCATAAAAAAACGCCCTAGTAACCTATTTTCATAAAATCTACTACTAATCCTTGAAAACGTTGGATACAGACCAAGGAGAACTCCCGGAGACTCAACAGAATCTTGCAAAATCTCAGATCGACATCCAGACTTATCTGAAAACTCCTTTAGAGTTACCAGTAGGGATATATCCAAAAATCTAGATCGATTACACGTTTCCTAAAGAAGGAGTACTAAAACCGCCGAGAATAGCACTAACGGGATCTTGCCTGCAATCAACCTTACTGGAGAATATAAAGCTCACTACGAACGCGACAAAGCAAATGAGCAACCATCCAGCCGACCTTATCACTCTCAAGGACCTCAAGGACCAGATGACGCTCTAAATTTGGAGATTCTGACAAATATTTGCTCCAAAATTCGTTTAGGTCAAGGGCCCTCAACCTGATCACAGGGGACTCGTGAAGTTTACTTCACTTTACTATTTTACTTATAACTCTTTCATTCTCGACGATTTACCTAGTTCTTTTTTCTGTCGGATTTGTATTTTCGTCGTTTACAGGATAAACTTAGCAAAAACTTGGAAAGGTTCAAAAGAAATTGTGACCTAGACAAAAGCTTTGCAGAGCCACATAAGGTCATAAATCGCCAGCCGAGGTGCATCTTGTCGTTTTCGTGTTTCAGAGGATCATGACCAGAACGAGACAAAGTATAAGATGATACTAGCTTCCAAGACATTGCTCGGGCAAAGCTCATACTTATTTGAAGATTCAAAGCCGCCGGTCGATATGCTATCTCAACACCCGTCCCGTCATAAAGAAAAGGAATCCTAGCGAATGTACGACTAAGTCTCGATGAGCCTCCATCTCGGCTACACCAACGATTATCCAGCATCATTTTCCGATAAGACCTTAGTTCACCCAAGAAGGAGAATATCTTCGCACCTGAACCTACCAAGGGAAAAGAAATCTGAAGTGCCAACAATTCAGATAAAACTCTGTTACTCGACATACAGCCACTACCATATACCGTCACTAAATTAAAACAAGAGAAGGATCCGAGACCATAGCTTCAGGATACACGTTACTCATTCAGGCGCATACTAGCAGTTCCCTCGGTCAAAGTATCTTCTGTCGATAAAATCCAATTGACCGATTATTCCATGAGTCATGCTCAGACACGATGAGCGAAGGACAAGATATGACGATCACATACAATTTCCTCATGTCAAAAAACGACTCCTCCACGTGAAAAATTACCTAGCAGATTCCCAGAGAACTCTTCCATCAATAAAACAAACAAAAATCGACTGCGCAGTTGGACCTGAATGTATCTATTACCCTGATTATACCAGAAGGCATATACTACTCTCAAGTTCGGTTGAGCATCCTCCAAAAAAGAATAAATCTCAACGGATAATTTTACTACAGAAGTTCACATGAATCCATGTCAAGACACCTTGTAGAGGCGGAACAACAACTTCATCTTGTCCACAAAGACACATGCGGCAGTATCTCGACATGACTCTCCAAAGATGTCTTCAGCCCACAGATTATCTCTTGCCCACCTTGAAGACTCAATCTCATACGTTACAAGGGTCTTACTTCATTTTCCAAACGTCCCGAGTCAATGGGAATCCCTAGTCTTATATCAAACTGGGGACTAACGGAGAATCGTGCGTCACATACCTGCATGGCCAACAGGAGGTGGCCCAGACATCCAGTTTTCATATAACAGATTTAGAAATGATAGGCGCAGGAGTCTCAAAAGATCGGGACACATCAAGACCATTCAACTCCGCAAACCTACAACACAACATGTTATTACTTGGGATTAAGTGACTAGAGATCGGCCATTAAAATCGTGAAGGGGACTTATCTCGAGAAATCTCGCATCTCTCTTTGGTCTCGTCGAATTCTTCTCCATCAGCATCTGTACTCAGCAATTACACCCATGTCCTGGATCCTGACTAAGATAAGATGTTTTAGGGTTTTATACGCGTGCACTAGACTATATCAAGTAGAAGAAGCATTCAAATTATCCCTTAATAATAAACGCATGCAGGTGCAAACTAGCGTTCACAATCGGTTTGAAGAGGAGTCTATAGTCTACGCTCTACTCAGACGCGACTCATACTTTAGTCACATGACTTGACGAACTAAGACAAATGGGTAGAGAATTCGACAATGCGCCATTGATAAAAGTATCTGTCCATGTCTCTCCTACCATGTGTTAAAATGGCATGATGTTTCAATACACGATCCAAGAGATATCATCAAAACACTTGAAGTAATTGTTCTTGAATAGATCCTGGACTCCAAGTTTAACTTCATATGGACATATTACCGGAAAAACAAGCTCGAGATCCTAATTTTTCTCCAATAGATAAAGGTTGGGTATTTTCTGTTCGATAGTTGGGGTCAACCACTGAAATCGGACGTCAAACGAAGTTTTTACAGCCTATGGAGTCAAGATCGCGCAAGGAAGGAACTTCTATTACGAAATTTAACTTTGGGTTTTCACCTACTCGCATACCCGATGGAGAAATTTAGGGTTTGCATCAAGTTCGAACTCATGAGGGTCTCATTTTTTTACCAGATGCATATGGAAAAGGTTCAGAGAGAGAAAATATCAACCCTGGAGAAATCTTCCGACAGAGCCCCCTAGAGAAAATCTCTTTCTTCATGTTCCGCTGCTTCACTTTGGCCTCTGCATCTCGAGCCACCTTCTTAGCATGTTACATATCTTCATTTACCATGCTTCGTTCCAGATTAAGATCCAGATTAAGAAACTCTCTAAAATACGAGGACCTGAACTCAACTCACCCCGACGGATCCTGACAGAATTGAGCCCAAAGATTCTCACGAGTTGTCACCAAGTTTCCCAGGTTTACAATATCATCAGAAGCAAGACCGTCCGGAGTTATCATTCTCGTGATATAATCCATCGGTAAGTGTCTCATCTGAAGTCAAGATATGGGTTCTCTAAAATTACCCTCATGCCAGTCAGTTGTCTCTGCACCCGAATATCTTCCTGAAATCCCTTTGAAATTGTTGAAGCCCGCCTCATCCGTTTCTAACTCGTTCTCACCATTAAGAGTACTCTACAAACAAAGAGAGGATCGGATAAGGCTGCAAAGTTCAAACTACATAAGTTAAAATCAATGGACCAACAACACAGGACTAGGGTTTGATTTACATGAGGACCGGCCTTTCCCCCTAAAACCTTGTCCTCCTATAATCCCTTCAAGCCTTGTCTTCTCCTAGTCCCTTCAAGCAGAACCTCATGCCTGGAGTCATTTACTTATCAAGAAATCCATCTCACATCTCATGAGATACTCGTGGATTTGTTTGGGCCCACACTATAACAAGGGATCAAGCAAAATACGTTTTCTGGAAACCAAAGAGTAAAAACGAATAATCAATACCACGGACGTGTCTATGGCCTAAGAATACAAAATTCACGACCTAAACCAAGCTAAGGAAGGGTAGTTAATTCATAATACTCCAAGGGGTTGTGCTTGAAGCAAGAGAACGTTTTAAGAATCCAACTAAAATAAGGATTCCTTTGGTAATTCAGATTGATGAACATTGCAGCGCGAAGACTTGAAAACTGATGACAATTCATAAGGAATTTCGGGGTACTTTCTGAATCAAATGTGTTCATCTATGTATTCCCAACAACATACCAAAGGGCGCTTCAAACGAACAAACGAGCTAGGAGATGTGGTCCCAACACCAAAGTAAGTGCAATCTGAAAAACTCCTGAAATTTTATACATGATTTTTGAAGTCAAAAGTATACACGGATTTGATTGGCCAAACGAACTCGGAATCAAGTCATTATTTTTGAATTAGAAAGCATATTCTCTTTTCTTTCAAATATGAGTCCGGGGACTCAAATCAGAGTCCGTATGAAGAGTTTACAACCATTCTCCATAAGTGTCTCAAATCTGAAGTTTTTTTTTTTTTTTTTTTTGACGAACACCTAAATAAAGTGAATCCTTGACAAATACGACTACTTATATTCATTCAATGGTCGAAGGAATATGAATATATGATCAAGGAGGGAAAAATATCAAGACTTACCGAAGATGACTCTATGGAGAATGAAGGATGGGTATCTACATCAGCAAACTCAAGATGATAAGTACTTTTGTTAACTTCTATGTCATCAGTTTGAAGATTAGTATCGTTTTGAAAGAAGAACAAGGTTACCATCTATGCAATAGAAATATGCTATCACTCAACACGCTATTATTAAGAACTCAATTCAAGTACACCGAGCATTAAAAGTTAGCACGCGAATTTCCTTCGGAGTGCAATATAAATCCTACTTCAAATAAAAGGATGAATCTCACTTGAACAAGGAAACCAACTTCCAAAAGGAGTCAAGGACGTGTTCTACTTGTTTCTATCCTTACCCAAGTAAATCACAATTGATGTCGAAGTTTCTCCACCCCCTTGAACGCGGACTTATCATGAAAAAAGGCAGAAGTAAACACAGAAGTGCCCCTAGTTCGATATTTTGGCTATTTTGAAGAAAAGGGGATTTGGCTAAGAGAAGTGATCAAGTTCTTATCCAATCATGGAACCAGACCATACACACGATTTTCAAGTTACCTCAGCCTCAAATGCATCCAACTAGAGTTCAAGCCAAGCAAGGAAAGGAGTTTTAAGAGAAGGCAAAGGAAATCAACTTAAACAAGGAATTTTACTGTGAATAAAATTCGTGGAACATACTAAACCGGTTTCTAAACCTAGAACACGTCCAAAATACTTCTATTTCAATTTTATTTCAAAAGGGAAGCCTTGAAGCAAAAGGAAAAATATTTGGAGTTAAAAGAGGAAATTTGAGGAATTTGGATCAAATAAGGAAACTGAGGGTTTTTCTTTCTTCTAAAAATTCCTCCAAACAGTGGAAAATCCATTTTCATGCGTGAGGATGCTCTCCTAGGCCAGTGGGACGTGATTTATCTCTCGGAATTTTTTCAGAGGGATCAACGTCGAAGAGAATTAGGGTTTTGACGAAAATAACCCTAATTTCAAGAATTTGGTGAAAAAAGGGATTTATTCTAAAAGAGAAGGGACCGAGCCTCTCCCATTCTCTTGGACGGTTCTTTAAGCCTCTATAAATCCCTTTTAGCTCATTACTCTTCAACAAAAATGAGCTCATAAGGGATTTTAACCAAAATACCCTTATATTGCAATTTTGAGTATTTTCAAAGAAGAAAGCCTTAATACAGCCAGAGACCGACCAAGCTTTCATCTACTCATTTCAAAAGCCTCATACACGTAAATATTGAGTTCTATAATTGTTCGAAGAAGAACGGGATTGAAACGGAATCCAGAAAAGCAGAATTTAAGAGAAAATAAATGGAATCTTGCTCAAAACAGGGAATTCAGATTCATGATTTCCAAAACCAGGACCAGAGACGCCTCAATCCCTCTTTTAAGACGTGACTATTCCTAGGGAGGCTCCATGTTTCTCTCATGCCAAAGAAAAATCAAGCTCATTGTGGTTTTTGATGAAAATACCCTTAGTTTCAAAGGTATGTACTTTCTCTAATAAATAGCAGTCTGATTGGCACAAGGAATTAAACAAGCTCTCATCACACAAGGTGTCGACCCCACAAGATATTTGCACTCCTTCCAAGCCTCGTCAAGACTCTCCAGAGTGTCGAAGGAGTTAGACGCGAACAAAAGAGAAATTAGGGTTTAGGTATGATACAATCATGAATGCAAAATTTACATGGGATAAGGACTCTGTAAATTCAAATGTAAATGCATATCATTTCTCACAGACCCTCACCAACATCAAGGCCATTCAGGAAACCGTTCAAAAATTCTCTCTTCCCCACATACTCGCCTATACAAACTCAGAAGCTCAAGCACAAAGAGAGAAAATTAGGGTTTTGGCCAAGAAAACCTAATCAACAAATTCCATTCGACAGAAATTTTGTCTCATCAAGACTTCATTATCATGTCATTAACGTCCAACATAAAGTCCCAGGAAATTCCAAGGTCCAGAATCGATTCCAAGATCAGAGTCATAACAATCGAAGGCTACACATCAATTCGGGGGATTTTGCAAGTCTAAAAGGACGAACGAATTTAATTGCGTACGAATGATTTTTTACCATCTATATACTCATCATAGAACAATCAAGGTTCTACTCTAAGTAGGGGACTTAATGTAGATGGTGAAATTTGGGTAAAGTGTCATTTCAACCCTATAGACATAATTCAACTCTCACGGGAGAGATTAAGCCATTAGCCCTCAAGGCATCCTTAGCCACGATTTATAGTATACGTCCCCGCGAGACATTGTTGGTCGTGTTTTCGTGATTCCTAGCGCACATCCTCGAAGAGATACTGATGGTCACGTAGGTTCTGTAGAGCGTAAAACGTCCCCAGTAGACTTATGAACCAGAACAGCCACATTTCCAGCATGTCTTCGCGAGACGGAGCTGATTGTGATCCCATGATTCCTAGTATACATCCTCGACGAGATGTTGCTGGTCATGTAGGCTCTATAGATGCGTAAATACGTCCCCGGCGGACTTATGACCCAGAGCGGACATATACATATCTACTGTAAGCACGACTCACCCTATTTGAGATCAACGACTGATTCCTAGTACATCATCGCAAGATACACTGGTCATGTATGCTCTAGGCTATGACTCGACAAACTGAGGTTTCCGAATAACTCCTAGGACATCCCCGCGAGATACGCTGGTTATTCTACCTCTTGGCCCTTTCGACAGACTCCTATAATATCCTTTCGAGATACACTGGTCTTGTTGGCTCATCATATGGACACACAGTTGATTCCTAGCACATCTCTGCAAGATACGCTGGTCAAAGACAAGTGATTCAAAGTCTCGCAGAGGCATTAATCGGGCGTACAAAGCCTTTTCTCTCTCTCCTAGGACAAGTCCCAAGCCTGACCGAGAGAGATACGGATCCGTTAAGAAAATCTTCGTAGAGATTTTGATCCGTCTGTAAAATCTCGGAGAGATTTAAATCTCTCTGCAAAATCTCGGAGAGATTCGAATCTCTCTGCAAAAATCTCTGAGAGATTCGAATCTCTCTGCGAAATCTCGTGGAGATTCAAATCTCTCTGAAAAATCTCTGAGATATTCAAATCTCTCGGGAAATCTCCAATAAGGCTGAATATTCCCCATGGTAGGCACGAGCCTCACATAGGAATAAAGTCTCCTCTCCACACGAATTCTCAGGCATCTCATGCCTTTTCATGTGACTCATCCTAGTCATTCTTACAAATCAGAGAATATCTCTCTATCTCGGCCAACTCGGCTAAAGAGAATATTTCTCTCTCTCATCATGTCATCACGAAGGCTGACTCAGCTTCACATAAATGAGGGATAAGAATTAGGGTTTTGGTCTGGCGGGATATGACATGTGTGATAAATACCCGACTTATTTCTCACCGCAGAAGAGAGTAAGGCGGTGGAATAATGAGATAAACTCAACCTAGTTTTTCTCTATCTATTCCTGAAGAGAAGGGAGAATTGTTCCGCACGGCACGAAAAGCAATCATTATCTTCACCGACCTGATATTAGACAATTTAACTATAAATAGGTCCTCTATTTTTCAAAGCTACGATCATCTTTCTCATAACCTCTCAGAGTAATTCTTCTTCAAATCCTAGAATTCTCTCGATCTCTCTTCATCTCGCTTCCTCCATAAGACCACCCTAAATATCTTCCCTGTGACTGAAGCAGCCTTTGAACGACAATTGTGCGTGGTTTAGGCGAAGACTGTTCGTGCTCAAACTCCCGTAACTCACTTTCAGAAACCCTAGAATCCCACTTTTAACCTATCTCATATTTTAGGTAACTACACCTATACATTAGTATTTGGCACTTGTATGTTAGCTTGTTTACTTTCATGAGTTGGTTCTTAACCTAAACCTTCATGATCATAAATATCTTGATTTAATGTTGTTGCATCAACAAATTCAATGATAATGGTTTAGTATTTTATCATTATCAAACTAATCTATTAACTTAACTAATTATAATTAACCGTTAAACATGATTAGTGAGGGTATATTAGGAATTATATAAATTACCTGGTTAGGGGGTGAATTTATTTACTATTTAAATCCCTATTTTGTCTTATTGTCATATCCCCCAATTAATTTTCATATCCCAGATTGCGCGTTCAAAATAAAGCATAGGTTTTTTCATTTTAAGTAGTTCGAAGTTGCTGCTTCCAAGATCCATCCACCAACGCGTGCAGTTATCACTTTAAAGAGAATAGCATTCTTAACATTTGGATAACTGGGGACATTTTTAGAAGACGAATTGCAGTGGCTTTTTAAAGAAAATTTGTTTTGGTGAAGGTTATCCATAAAAAACACTTAAATCAGTGGATTACTTGTATATTTTTCTTAATTTAAGTTCATGTAATTCTTTGGAAGAGTTTCTTCATATATATATATATATATATATATATATATATATATTAATTATCATGTATTATCATTGACCTTCACAAGGTTCAAAAGCCAAAATTCATGCTCAAAACCCAATTAGTCACGGCTTCCTTCATCAGAAGTAGGGAGGATGTTACGAATGATTAAAAAAGTATTAATAGCCTGTTTGAATACCACTCAAAATTCTATGTGTGATCTGTATTTCTAAGGCCAGAGTAGTATCATACTTAGTTTTGTTCTCAAAGACTCTATCACACCTTTCTTTCCATAAAAACCACATCTTAGTAAGGAGTAATTCAATAGAAATGTTAGTCTTGGGATTAGACATCCATTTCTTGCAAAGATCTATAATCATACTTGAGGTATCTAGGTTGAGAGTGACAGGATTAGGAGAAGAGTTCTGTACTGTCTTAGCATAAGGACAATGGAAAAGAAGGTGTTTTGTTGTTTGTATTTCATTCATACACATAGTACAGAAAGGGGTGACATCTTTTACTTTACCAGCAAGTTTAGCATTAGTAGGACGAGCATTTTGTAAGCATTTCCATAAGAAGAGCTCCCTCCACATAGATTTCCAGAAAGATTCTGGCAAAGATAAACTGATTATATCTAGACCACTTTCATTCAGTTTCTCATACATAAATTTGACAGTAAATTCACCAGATTTTGTTAGAGTCCAACGGAATTGATCTTTTCTAAGGTTAAGATTCTTATCTTTAAAAAGATAGATTTGACTAATCTTATGTGCAATATCAACAGGAAAGGTCAAGTTAAGCAAAGAAGTATTCCATGTACCTGTTTCTATATTAATCAAGTCTGAGACCTTAACCAAATGATTGTTACTAGAATTATTAAGATGTTGAATATTTTCTTTTAAACTCGGTATCCAGTTATCCTTAGGATATTAATTTCATGTCCATTTCCTACTTCCCATACACTATATTTCTGCACTAGTTCTAAACCTTGTCCGATGCAGTTCCAGGTCCAAGATCCCTTTTCCGATGTTTTAGTTCTAAGAGGTGATTTGTTTCTAAAATACTTTGAACCGATAGTTTTTACCCAAAGAGCATCTGGTTCTTTCAATATTCTCCAAGCAATCTTAGTCAGCATTGCAAGATTAAACTTGCGAGCATCCCTAAAACCTAAACCCCCTCTAAGAATAGGTTTACAAAAGGTTGGCCATGCCTTTGGATAATATCCTTTACCTCCAGTATTCTTTCCCCACAAAAAGTCTCTTTGAATGACTTTTATTTTATTTTATATTTTCTTTGGTAGGAGAAAGCAACCCATTAGATAAGTTGGTATACTAGATAGTACTGCTCTGTTCAGAACTGATCTACAAGGCTGAGCAAGGACTAAGCTTTTCCAAGCTTTAGATTTGGATTCCATTCATTCCAAAATTGGAGTAAAAGTTTTGATTTTTGACCTTTCCATGAACAGTGGAGATCCTAAGTAAGGGTCTCTAGGATTTATATGTTTTATCTTTAGCATTTTAGAAATCATCCATTGATGTTTTGGTTCCACTTTCCTACTAAAGAACACACCAAACTTTTCAAAATTTATTAATTGGCCTGAGGCTTTACTAAAGGTTGCTATTATGTCTAATAAATTTCTACATTCTAATAAGTCAGCTTTCACGAAGATCAAACAATCATCGGCAAAGAGGAGGTGAGATATTGGTTCACCTTTAGGAGTTATCTTAACACCATGAAGAGTCGTATTTTGTTTCTGAGTTAGAAGAAGTCTAGAGAAGATTTCCATACATATTATGAATACGTATGGTGATAAGGGATCTCCTTGTCTTAAACCTCTAGAAAGCTTTAAAGATTTCTCTCCGGTGTTCCATTTAAAAGGACGAGAGATAGAAGTTGTTGAGATACATTGTTCAATAAGTTGATAGACCTCGTATTGAAACCAAATGTTTTAAGAGCGAGATAGCAAGAAACTCCAATTTACTCTATCGAAAACCTTTGACATATCTATTTTGATCCCTAGGCCTCCCATTCTAGCTTTTTTCTTTTTAAATGAATGAATAATTTCATGAACTACAATAATATTATCAGATATTTGTCTAGAAGATTAAAAAAAGCCGATTGAAAGGGTGATATGATTTTTTCCAGATAAGGTTTGATTATGTTGGCTAAAAGTTTAGCAATAACTTTATAAACTGTGTTGCAAAGGCCTATTGGTCTAAACTGACTAGGGTTCTTAGGATGTTTTAACTTAGGAATCAAAAAAAGATGAGTTTTATTTAGATCAGGGTTCATTTTTTTTTTCTTTGAAATTTTTTTGGATTGTATCTGTTACCTGTGTACCTACTAAGTTCCAATTATGTAAGAAGAAACTTACCGGGAAACCATCAGGTCTCAGAGATTTATTTGGTTTCATATTTTTTTAAACCAGAAGAATTTCTTCCATAGAGGGTATGGCCATAATCTTAGAGTTTTCTGTACCTGAGATGATAGATGGTATGTTTTCAAAGATTGGGTTGGAGATATCAGTTGCAGAAGAAGTTTCAGTAAAGAGAGATTTGAAATATGAAGTTAAAATGTTATTAATTTCCTTTCTATCCTTGATGACAACATTTTGATCATTAACTAGACTTTCAATGTTATATATTCCATTTTCTTCTCCTCAAAGTAATAGTATGAAAGTATTTTGTATTTCTTTCTCCTAATTTAATGATGTTATCTCTTGATTGTTGTTTGGCTATAGCTTCTTGTGTGTCATAAAGGATTTCTAGTTCTTTTAACTTTTCCTTAATTTTTTTCGGTTGATGCTCAATTATCCTGTTTGATTGTATTCTTTTAATCTCTTTTAGAAGTTTATTAATATTTTTAACAAGAAGGCCAAAGATATTCTTTTTCCAATTTAGTAAGTTTTTCCTACCGATACTCTCCTTAATTATGTTGATATTAAAAACTGGAATTACAACTCAGAAAAACTATCAACGGGTAAGAAATTGGACGGAAGCCTAGCACAAGCTGAGCTCCCACCCCTTTTTGAATAACTACACCTATCCTATGAAAAAGAAATTCTCCGACCCGAACATTAGCATCATGGCTAGCCATATAATTGCGCAAACGCTTCAGAAAGTCTATAGTACCATCTCCCAACTCCCCCAAGGTAGTAAAGGCCAGTGTCTCAAAACCAAAACCATGAGACATGCACTTGTATAAATATTTAGTATTCTCGCGAGTTACAGCATTCTTAATGGCAAGACCTGAGGTAAAGGTACGAACTCCACCCCCGGTAAAAGGCGAAACACCAGTCACGTCCAAACACACATCCCGCCCATTATCCGAATTATGCACAAGTATGTCGCCCGGTCTAAGAGCAGTGCCGTTATTGGCAAGAAGTCCCAAGTCAACCTCCTTTCTAGCCGGTACACCCTCACGGATACACATGTCTGCAAAAGTGTCTCGCACCAAATCATGTCTACATTTAAGCCCAACTTCATTCACACAATGCAAAGCATGATCACCAAATATATCCATATCTCTCTTGCAAAAGGGACAAGCACCATCCACCTCGAAAAGAGGGATCCCTAATCTGTACCGGAGAATTGCACTGAACTGCCTAGCTCCAATATGTTGATTAAGCCCCACTATTGGGATCGCCATCAGAAAATCCCAGGCATGTTTAGTCTAGTTGCGATGCCATAAAACAGAATCACGCTCCGACATAGCATAACTGGTGTGTATGTTTTTCTTCGTCGCATCAAAGTAAATATTTTCCAAGGAGTTCATGGAATGGGTGGAAAAATTACTAGAGCGAGAGAGGAGAAACGTCGACACACAATGAGTTGAAGGAGTCCAAAGCTTCTTTGAAGAGAGGGCCACTACTACCAATACCAAAGACCTCTCGTAATCTTGGACCGCAACTCAAGGGTCTGTAAACAAGATGCAAGAAAACAATAATGTTTGGTATCCTGTATAGTGTACACACCCATACCTCCATGTTTGAAAGGCAAAGTAGAAAGCCTTTGCTGAAGGGGCCCATAGCCAGGACCGTCCCCAGTAATGATGTGTCTAAGGAATTGAAACTGGAAAGCATCAAATAAGTCTTGAGCTTCTTGTAGAAATTCAGGTCTAGTTGTTCTCAAGGCGAAATAAAGTCTCGAAACACCAGTGCAATTCCGAAACAGAAGCAATTCACCTTGCGGGTCTTCTAACTTCTCTACAACATCAATGAGAGCCATAGTCTTGCGCGCTTTGCTAACAACCAAATCTTTATTGAATTGAGCATCAAGGCTGACCGGCCCACCCAAAAGCTTCACACCCTTAGCTGGCCTACTAATATTCGGAGGGAAAATGCCTGGAACTAAAGCTCTAGGGTCTGGAGAGGGACAAAACAGTTCCGTTTTGGCTATATTCAAATGCAATCCCCTTTCAACCCCGTACTCTTGAATGATCTTCAAAGCTTTTGCAACCGTAAGAGTATCTCCAATCAAGGTACCATCATCCAAGTATCAGGCTTGCAGTTCAAGCTCACATTGCTAGGCAATTCTTTTAACCAAGGGATGGAGAGTAAGAGCAAACAACAAAGGGCCCAAAGGATTACCTTTCCTACCTGACTAAGATTTTGACTAAGATAAGCAAGTTGAGACATCTTCTTCAGAAGAAGAGTTCCAAGATTAAGAGAGTATAATTTTGAAACTCTATTATATTGTTAGGGCTTCATTATATACCGAAAGCACTAATTCATTGTCTTGTATTCACGGATTGAAAGGTCGAATTAATTATCTAAAAAGATCTAAAATAAAAATTTGACATCAATATCACATCATTCTCGATGTTCTTCTCATCTCCTAATCAACCCGATTTTCCAACACTCTGGATTAGGCTCAAAATCGTTCTATCTTGATGCTCTGAGGTCAGAACTTTTCCCGAACACCGATCTCGATTTACTACGGAGAAACAAGAAATTTGTACCGTTGCAAATATAAACACAAGTACACGACTCTTTTTGGTCATACATAGATGGGACTGGAGGTTAGAGCATCTCCAATGCAAGGGGTAAATGTCTTAAATTAGTGTGACACGTAGGATTTAAGACCTTTTCCACCAAAATTTGTTCTCCAATGCAAGGGTGAAGGTTATAGAAAAAGATGACATGGCTAAGTGGGAGTAAATGAGAAAGTCTAAATACGACTTTCTTCATGACCTTGGGTGTTAGGTCCACATCGTCACTTTGTCTCTAAATTTAAATGGAAAGGTGTAAGTAAGACCTTGAAGATTGAAGATGGACTTTAGGTCAAAAATTTTATCTTTATTTATTTTTGTCTTTTAGCAAATGACCCACCAAAAAAAGGTGATAATAAGACCTCCACCTAGGATGACCTTGACCCTTTACATTTGAGGTGTTCTTTATAGGTAAGATATTAGTGACGGACACCCAAGAAAATCCCCACGGATGTCCACAATTTAGATTTAACATTAATTAGATTTAGACATTGTAGGTGTAAATAATCCACAAGGACAGGTGGAACGATCCTAAGCCATGGCGTACCAGAGCAAGCGTGCACCTAGGGTACCGGATCGCCTCTCCGAACCTGGGCGTAAGAAAAGAGGAGTCGAAAGTCGACGAAAAAGGGGAAAAGCTGTGACGCGATGGGCATCGGGCACCTGGAGCCATAAATGCGCCCGACAAAGTTGGTGAAGAGATAAGGAGGACTCGGTCAGGGAAGACTCGGCCAAGGATCCCAAGGGCGACATCGATCGCCTCCATCGAACGGGTGACATCGAGTGGCGGGATAGCAGGAGCAGACATCACTCGGCTTGACACACCGACCCGAAAAAATAAGGACGGTCGGCTAAGGCATCGACCCGACTCCCGAGAGGAACATCGAGGAAGCTACACCGAGCCTAACATCGTAGCACTGGATGTATTATCACTTGTAACTATAAATAGAGACCATGTAGAGAGGTAGAACTCAAGCAAGAAGTGAGGAAAGAGAGCATACTAAAGCATTGAGAGAGATAAATCCGTCTTGTAATCTTGAGTCGAGTAATAAGATCTTCTTTTACACCCCGTGGACGTAGGTAATCATGCCGAACCACGTATATCTTGTGTTCTATTACTTCCTTCGTTTGTTTTGCTTCCTTGTGTATGTGTTTAGTTACCTTTGGATGTAGAGGTAGGATTTTCTACATCTACATTCTGGCGCCGACTAAGGGGACCGTATAACATCTCCGGATACCTTGAACTCGGGCGCTAGAAGGAAAACTCAAGCTCCTAAGCCACCCCTGTGTCTTTGGTTGATGCTAAGGGAGAAACCCTTCGGTCTGCTACCTTTGTTTCCTTCAGTAACGTCTTGTTGAGTCGATGGAGGTTACCTTTGTGTTCTTGTTTTGTTATCTTCGTTTTCTTTGTTATTTTTGTTTTCTTGGCAACATCTTGTCGAGACTGGTAAAGCTAGCCTTGCGTTCTTGCTAGTTATCTTCATTTCGTTATTTCCATGCCGAATTGGTATAAGTCCATTTTCGTGTTTTAACCGGTAGTCTCCATTTTTCCAAGAAAACAAGTCTTCCGCTTAGGCGAAGTCATCAGAGACAGCTCCGTCGAGATAGGCTGTATGTTTGAGACACCTCAGAGAGTTGTCGGACAACCCATGAGCTCCCAAAATAGCATCTTTCGATGTTGGTAGAAGCTAGAAGGGGATTCCATCTCGCTGACCGTGATCTATGGCTTCCAACCCCGTTGCAAGAGAAATTCGACAGCTCCTATCAACATTCAGTAAGGGTAGTTGATGCTAAACGAAAACCTCTAACAGGGGCAACGCGTAGGTTACTTAGACTATCTTCTAGGGAGAGATATTGTCGCATCTATCTCCATTTCACACTGTCTTTATTTTAGCAAGGTAAACGAGCGTGATAATGGTGGAAACAGAGCTAGCTCGAGAATCATTGAGTCTAGTTCTTGGAAACCATGGCCGACGGGGTTATAGTGAGTAGTCCTTGTCTCACTTTGACCCTACACTAAGAGCCTCACAGTACCAGCGGAAAACGGTAGGAATTGTCGACCAGCAACGCGACGGCGGTGAGGATCCTGGCACGATCCCCTACCATGAAGGAGATCCTCGACCTAACATACGGATGATTGATGACTTACGGCGTTGGGAATGTTAGGACAAATAGCAATTAATGCATGGGAAGAGTACAGAAAGCGATGTGTTAAGACTGACTTTTCAAAATTTGTCCTTTTGCGGCAAAAACGATTTGATCTTCTTTGACCGACACGCTAGCGTAAAGGGAATCGTACTATAAAAAATCTTTTCCACTCTCTACCGGACTGCTCTTTGTACTCCACCCTTAACCTTTTCGGCGGTTCGAAGTAAGTGTTGTCTACTTTGCGACGTAGGAACGAACGGATAGGCGAGTCGAACGAGGACGATAGCAAAGGCAATGGCAAGTACCTCCCGGGACGAGCGGGATCCCGAGGAACCGAGTCGCGGCGGGATCCATCGGGCAAGAAGGACTTACGGACTCCCAGCATGGAGATCGTCGACCTGACGACCGAGGCGAGACTTCGGCGTTGATCAAAGGCATGACTACGGTCGACGAGGAAGTCGATTTGGGCGAGATGACGACCTCCCACGGGAGGATGAGGATTAACCCAAGTCGAGATGGGACCAAGGAACGAGGGCGGCATGGAAGACGGGAGAAGCGCATCGGATACGGAGGAGGAGGAGGAAGTCCAAACGATACACGAAGAAGCGAAGAAGAGAGAGACAGCCTACGGAACACCAAAGAGATTTGGAACGAGAGGCCGAAAGACTTAGGCAAGTACACTTGGCGGGGAGGGAACCCTAATCGAGACGTCCCCCCGGTGACGGCTAACCGCTTCCCGGCCCAGTTGTTCCCCGATAGTGGTTGATCGCCCTACGGCCCCGATCGTCCCTCCTATCGCTCTCACTACCAGACCCCCCAACCGCACCCCCCCAACGCAACGGGACACCAAATGAACGGTCATTCTAGTCACGAGAGCACCGACCCGATGTTACTCGCGCCATGCGGCAAGCCAAAGAAGACAGGAGGATCGATGAGAGAAGGAGTGGAGAGGAGAAACTTGGCACTAGAGTACGAGAACCACCAACTCCGCGGGAGGACGGGGTCGAGGAATCATCAAGCCGAGGCGCCTCCAGCAACCACACCCCACCAAGGGATGACCCACCCCCTTCGCCAAGCCGAGGACGAGTACCCGACCCTAATCGGCCAAGAGAAGGGTATGGGCCATCCGAGGATTCTTCGGCCGATGAGGAAGTGACCAACGAAAGTACGGACGCGTCCACCAAACAAAAGATCGAACGGCTTGAGCAGATGGTTAAGAAACTGACCGGAGATAGCGAGGATGATAAGTTAGCAGAAGTAATCAATGAAGCCCAGAAGACACCGTTTACCAGAGAACTGGACCGAACACCATTTCCACCAAAGTGCACGCTGCCAATCTTCCCATCTAGGTTCGATGGCACAGGCGATGCGGGAGAACACATCAAGATGTACGGCATGTCCTTACTACAGTGGAAGAATTACGATGTGGTCATGTGCAAGTTTTTCCCAGCTAGTCTTGAAGGAGAAGCGAAGAGTTGGTTCTACACCCTGCCTGATAAATCCGTTGGGAGCTATGCGGTTTTGGTGGAAACTTTCCTCGAGACATACATGCACAACAGCATAGCTCGGCCCAGAGTCGACAAGTTATTTACCCTGGCACGAAGGCTGAGAGAACCGCTGCGCTCCTTAACGGATAGATGGAGGAAGTTATGCACGGATATAGGAAAAGCACCGGTCGACCAGCAAATATTCGGCTTCGAGAACTCGCTAAGAAAGTCGGACCCCATCTGGGTGGCGATGTACACAGAAAAGCCCAAGACGCTAAGGGAGATCCGGAAGATGCAGGAGCACTATATAGCCTTGGAAGAAATCCGGGAAGGAGCGCAAGACGAGGGGGAATACAAGAGGCGAGCACCACGTAAGAGGCTATCCCGAGAGAAGCCACGAAACGATCCGAGAAAAGGCCGGTGCCCGGTCCCGAGGTGAGAACAAGAAGGTGCTGGGTCGAGAGGGAAAGAAACCTCGCCACGAGCCGAGATCGTACACTCCGCTCAATGCACCATTGGAAGAAGTGTTCAAGGAGGTTGAAAAGAGGAACGATATCCGTTATCCCAAGACTCGGGAATCCAATTCGGACAGTGCGAGGAACCACCGGAGTTCCGCCATTATCATCGATTCGCGGCCACTCAACCAACGATTGCGAGAGAAGTGAAGGATATCGTCCAAAGACACACGATCCGCGATGGGTATCTACGGCATTTCGTCAAAACACCATCAACACCGGCCCAGCCCGAGGTCCCAGTACATCAAATAAGAATCAATCGCGGCGCTCAGTTCACTTGTAACACCATATCACACTCAGCAACACAAGGATACGATCTAGGGACCGGCATCACCTCGAGAATACACAAGAGGGACAGATCGGGCAGAGAAATCTTTAGCGTGGCCAAGACCCTCCCCATGGAGCCGTGGATGATGCAACCGATTACGTTTTCGGCGAAAGATGTCCCCTTGAACGGACAAGCACATGGAGATCCCTTAGTAATAACCACGATGATTGAGGAATGGGGCGTCGCGAATATTAATGGACGGTGGTAGTTCGGTCGAGGTATTGTTCTATGACACTTTCAAGAGGATGGAGTTGTCCGATGACATCCCGATCCCATCGACTTATCGAATTTACGGCTTCAACGGTGCGGTGACGGTGCCAAAGGAGAGGTCACTCTCGAGTCTCGGATGGGGAAGGGTTCCTTGACACATTGACCACCTTTTGCGTAGTCGATGTCGCTTCACCCTACGAGGCGATCTGGGACGACCTTGGGTCGCGAGGGATCAAGGAGTCGCCTCGGCCTACCATCGAAGCTGCGCTTCCCTTCTTATCGTGGAGTAGTAGAAGTACTAGGCGACCCCCAAGCGGCAAGACAATGTGTGCGAGATAGACATCCAACGAACGAGGAAAGACGGTCGAGGAAACGCCAAGAAAAGAAGAAGTCTAAGGAAATGGAAGCGGGAGAGGAATTGGAAAAGATGATGTCACAAGCCATCGCCACCTACGAAGCGGGCGACACGAAGTCTTATAGCAATCACGGGAGAGCAGCAGGTCGGCGAGCCTAAGCAAAACTTTTCGGCCCTAGAACCAACTCGGCAAGTTAATGACGGGCAGGAGGAGGAGCCGAGATTAGTGAGAATAGGGTCACGCTTAACGAATGAGCAATCCGGTGGTGATAGCCCTCCTAAAGGAGCACATGGATGTATTTTGCACAGCGGATGCACGACATGGAAGGCATCGATCCGGAAGTTTGCTCGCACCATCGAGGATAGACCCCAAGTTCGGACCAATCGGACGAGAAAATGAGAAGAATTGCACCCGAGCTACAACCGGCGGTAGAGGCGAGTTGAAGAAAGCGTACGCAGCGGGAATCATCCGAAAGGCCCAATATCCGCAATGGATATCTAATATGGTGATAGTCCCCAAGAAGAATGGGGCGTCCGACTTTGCGTCGATTACAGCGACCTGAATAAGGCATGCCCAAAGGACAGCTTCCCTCTCCCCAGCATCGACCAGTTGGTGGAATCCATTGTCGGGTACAAGGCGATAACACTCATGGACGGGTACTCGGGATACAACCAAATCCCCTGGCCCCGAAGACCGGGAGCATACATCCTTTTCACGCCAAGAGGGCTGTGTTGCTACACCAAAATGCCATTCGAGTGAGAAATGCGGGCGCCACATATCGAGGCTAGTGGAGGACATGTTTGAAGACAAAATACACGACACCATCGAAGTATACGTGGACGATATGCTAGTCAAGAGTAAGGTAGCCGATACACACATCGACGACCTCGAGACATCTTCCGAGACCATGAGGAGGTACAAGATGAGGGCAAATCCGTCCAAGTGCACCTTCCGGGTCACCTCGAGCAAGTTCCTAGGATACATAATCACGGATAAGGGGATCGAAGCAGACCCGAGATAAAATCAAAGCGATAGCAATGCCTTCGCACATGCGATTAAGGGCGTGCAACGGGCGAACGGAAACTTGGCGGCTCTAGGACGATTCATCTCTCGATCGTCAGACAAGTGCAGGAATTTCTTCGGGACGTTAAGGAAGGGAGAGAAGTTCAGATGGACCGAGGAGTGTGAGGAAGCATTCCAGAGAATCAGCGACACTGGCGAGCCTACAGGTGTTACAAAGACCCGAGCCCGAGGACATATTAACACTTTGTATCTCGGGGCAACCCGGTCATGCCATCGGCGCCGTGTTGGTCAAGAACAGGGGAGCGGAAGAAAAGCGGTATATTTCATAAGCAAGACCATGAACCGGCGAGAAAAGAACTACACCCGAGAATCGAGCAGCTCATACTAGCGTTAGTATTTGCAACACAAAAGCTTGGACGTATTTCCAAACCCACAAGATTCGGGTGCTTACCAAGTCCTCCATAGAGTCGGTACTCGATAACGCACTTGCTAGGTCGGGACGGATCTCTAAATGGAGCGCGCAAATAAAGCGATTCGATGTCTTTTACGAGATGAGGACGGCGGTGAAAGCACGAACGATTGCCGATTTTTTGAACTTCCCCCTCGGTGATGAGGACGAAGTAGAAGACATCCCGGAATGGAAGAAGACCGAGACGATTCACCCGACTTACTCGAGACATGCGGCCCGACACGAGGGGAGATTTTCGTCGATGGGTCATCCAATAAAGACGGATCGGGTTTAGGGTTGGTCTTCACGACACCAAAGGGAAGAAAATGGTCCACTCCTTTAGGCTTGAGTTTAAGGCAACCAACAATGTCACGAGAATACGACGATAATACATGCTTTACGTCGATAGTGGAGATGGGCATCCGGGAGGTACGACTCACGAGCGACTCTCATTTGGTTGTCAGACAGATCAACAGGCGTCGCCATACATGACCCCTTGTTCTGAAATACGGGAACTTGCCCAATTCTACATCGGGTGAATACAGAGCATTAAATTCCGACACATCTGCAGAAAAGACAATCGGCATTCGGATGCCCCGGCTTACGTTGCTTCCATGTTGTGACAGACTCAAGCATTGAAGGCATCGAGTTATGAGGGTCTTAATGCCATCGGTACCGAGATCGAGAACGTCGACGCACATATCGCGGCTTGTCTCTACCGAGCCCGCATCGGTAGATGATTGGAGGAAGCCCGATTCATGAATATCTCGAAACAGGAAAATTGCCCAAAGGGCGACCTGAGGTCAACAAGATCAAAAGCAAAGCAGCCGCGTACGAAATTCGAGACGGAATTCTCTACGGAAATCGTACACAGGACCCTTGTTGAGGTGCCTAAGTAAAGAAGAGGGCATACAATTCTTAACGAGTGCACTATGGGGCGGCGGGAAACCATAGCTCGGGCGTAGCTTTGGCGGCACGAGCAAAAACCATGGGATACTTCGGCCATACATGAATGAGGGCCGCAAAACATATGGCCCACGGTTGCGGCGAGTGCAGAAAGTCGGGAAGAAGATACACGCATGGCATTGTGACATTGAACTCGTCATCGAGTCCTTGGCCCTTTGCTAAATGGGAATCGACATCGTAGGACCTCTACACGTCGGGTCGGGACAAAGGAAGTACTTAATTGTAGCCACTGACTATTTCACCAAGTGGGTTGAGGCCGCCCGCTAAGGCACATACGAGATAAGGATGTTTTCCGGTTCATCTGGGAACACATCATATGCCGCTCGGGGTTCGGCGGCAATCGTCACGACAACGGCAAACAAGCTGGGCAAAAACATAGACCTGCTATTTAACACTTACAACATCCGAAAAAGCAAGTCCACACCACTATACCCCCAAAGCAACGGACAAGCCGAGATCACAAACAAGACCATCGCCGATAACATGAAGAAGAAACTCGACGGGGAATACGGGGAATGGTGTGAAGAGCTTTACAACGTCTTGTGGGCGTATAGGACAACTCGCAGGGAGGCAACCGGATTGTCGCCCTTCATGTTAACATATGGGACTGAAGCCATCCTGCCAACGGAGGCGATGATACCGACCACAAGGACCGAAGCATGGAGGCGAAACATCTCGGCGGATCTTATCTTGGCTAAACTTGACGATCTAGAAGAAACGAGGGAGATGGCCTTGCAAAAGATGGAAAATTACCAGCGGAGAATCCAACGAGAATATAACAAACGGGTCCGACCAAGAGAGTTCCTACCAGGGCAGCTGGTACTAAAACACTTACCTAGCTATGAACGTGACAAGAAAGGCGGCAAACTCGCACCAATATGGGGAGGACCTTACACAATAGTTGAGAAGGTCGGCGAAGGGGCATACAAGATCTTGAAACCGGACGGGAAACCAGAGCCACGGCCATGGAACGCAAACACGACTAAAGCTCTACCATCCATGAACTCGGGTAAGATATCTTGTCATCTATTTCCAGTGAAAGGCCGCGTGGGGTTGGAAATATGACAAGTGCGTCTCGAATGGTCGTTTCGAACCCGGGGCGATGGCATTGTGCAAGTCTTGGGCGACTTACACTAACACGGACTATTCGAACTCGGGCGATGGCATTGTGCAAGTGCGAGGTAGTTCGGGGCCCAGTGGTTAGAAACCCGTGCCGATTGTCGAGGCACACAGTACTCGGACGATCGAGCGATCAACATTGCTCTCCTCGCAAGTGGCGAATCACTTGCCCAAGAAGATTAATCGATAACTTCTTGGGATGTCGATCCCATAGAAATTAGGCGAGACCAACTCCCCTTCCACCAGATCTCAAAAGACGGTGATGAGATGCCTCAGTCAGGACATGGCATCGGGCCGGTGACCCTCCTTGTTGAGTGCGTTCGCGAAACGGCATTTGTGACTAACTTATCTGTTCATACAGGCATACATAACGAGGCCACGACAGAAAGCCACATATGGGCAACTCAACATAAATAAAGATAATAACGTCAGTAGCATCATAGCATCAGCAGAAAGAAAAGCAAACAAACCGGCGACGCAGCACCCCATAACAAGTTATGCAAGAAATTAAAAAGGTGTTCAAACGAATTACAACCCGAGGAAAAGGGCAAGATAGCGACGCAGCGCTACAAAAACATAATCACTCTTTGGAGGAAATAGGACCGGAGCAGTCTTCTTGGCGGCAACATCGGCTCGTTTCTTATCAAGCACCGCTTTCACCGCACAAGCCCTAACCTTCGAGACAAGCTCGTCATTGAACTTCGTCTTCTCGGCGGCAAGGTCCTCTGCTAGGCTGCGTCGCGCCGCTTTAGCGGTGGCCACACGATCGAGCAATTGAGCCTCCCTCCCTTTCGGACGGATGTTTTCCTCCTCCAACGATCTTTGTCTTCTTACGTTTCATTTGCAAAGGCAACAAGAACGGTCGAGGTCACACAATAGCAACGATAAGAAAGCAACGCGGAAAGCACAACACAAGGCACACCACCTTCTAACAAAGGGGCAATTATTCTAATAGACTCCTCGGACTCAGATAGGCCACACTCGAGAGAAGACATCTTCGAAGAAAGTTCAAGGTATCGCTGTTCGTTAAACTCGTTAGTGGGGCAATACTTCTTATGATCACTCCATTCCTCCCTCTGTCGAGAGTGGGCAGCCTGCAAACCCGAGCAATTGGGCACGCACCCAATCCAACTCCTCGAAACCCTCCCAAACTCCTTGAGCTTCTCCAGGGCCTCTCGGTTACGCTTCTCAGTAGCGTCCCTCTCCCCCCAAGATCCGAAGACGATCTGCATGCAGATCTCGGACCTGAAGTCTTAGCCGACCACATTGAGCTTCTAAGTTGTCGGCTAATAACGTTTTATCACCCGCTATACCTTGAAAATGAGCTAGGCTCGCCCTCAGATTATCGATTTCCTCGGGGATATACTCAAAAGTCTCATAGCGATGGAGTTTGGGTGAAGATCTTCGATATCGGTTTCTAAGCGATCAATCTTAGCATCCTTATTAACTATTTCTGCTTTGTAAGTTCGAGACGTGGTCCCGTTCTATGTTAACTTCCCTTTTCAACAAACGGCACCTCGTGGCGGCATCGGCCTCCGCACTTTAGAAGATTCGGCTAGGCGGGAGTGCGAGCTTAGGATATTGGCACTACAAGATCAATCATAACCGGTAGAGAGTAAAGCAACTACCTTGGGCCTCGGCCGGCTCCTTTTCCAACCTCCGAGCTCGCTCCGTTCTTCTTTGCAACAAGAGACGAAGACTCTCCCTCTCGGCGGCCTCTCGGCGCCGGATGGCAGCATTCAACAGCGAACGGTTGATCTCCTAACGAACAACACCGACATGGTCAGCACTTAACAAAAACATAAGAAGCAACACTCAAACAACTCTACTCACCAGCATATCACAAGTACCCTCCAGACCGGCCTCATACAACGAGACAAAGACTTGATCTTTTCCTCATCGAGACAAAGAGGCAAAATCGGGAGAAATAAGTGCACCAAGCGAGTTGCACATAGGGCCCGAGATGGTGAAAGAAGGCTTCTTTGCCGAAGTCGGGACCACGGAAGGACTAGTCTTCGGCGGGTGATCCTTGGAACAACCCCCCGCATCACGGCCCTCCACAAGGTTCCCACCACCACCCGATTTCTCCACTTGTCCCGACTTCTCCTCATTGCCGAGGGTTTCATCCTCATCGCCAGAAAAGCTCCTCATCATCATCACCCTCGGAGACAACATATACAACGCCATCGGCAAGAACAACCCCTCGTCAACTACTTCCAGGGCCCTGATCTTTTAGGGGCAGGCACACCCTCCTTGGGTTCCTTACCCGTCCCCTTGGACTTATCACCTACAAGGGTAGATGAAACATCAAAAGGCTTCTGAGGTGACTTCCTCAGGAAAAGTGACAAGGGTAGACGGTCATCGGGATCCTCACCATCCTTTGCCGAGACAGTAGGAGTCTTGTCAACCCTCAGCTTCTGCGCATGAGCCGACGTCAGAACCATGCAAGGCAACAAATAGGGGCACGTACATGTACGTCAAATAAAAAATGATGAGTATATTTGTTACCTTCCCTGTCTCCTCATGGCTCTGCAATCCTATCTCTCTTAGATGAACGAAAACCTCGGAAGGAGTACCACAGGACTTGGTCCGGAAAACACCAAGACAAAATATCACCCCACAAATCGCCCGAGCCGATCAACCAAACCAGAAAAACAGAAAAGTATACTTACCCGATCGACATTGATTACGAGAAAGGATAAAACTCGTAGGAGGAGGAATTTGCCGCTCAGAGAGGACCAGGAAATAACCGGTGGAACCCGATCCCAAGCCGAGTCATTAGTATGACGGGCATGCTTGTTGGAGCTCTTCCCCTCGGGATCCTCATCTAAAAGAAGCCTCCCAACACCGTCGGGAAGAGTTTTATGGCGATGAGGACTAGCGGCAAACCCGAGATCGCCATTAGTAGTGGTCCGCTCCGATAATTGTCGGCGAAGGCGGGCGGGAGTATAGTCACTCTTTGGGAAGGATCGTAGGTGGACCAAGCGGTATGAGAACACTCGCCCGGCCGCGCCTCTCCCACTCGGACAAGATGCGGAAGGTATTGCCATTCCCGAGCCAAAGCGCGGCACGGACGAATCTTGGAGAGAGCCTCGTACCAAAATGGACGACTAGGATCGTACGGTGGGAAACGCAGGTCCGAGCTCCAGCCTGGCCCGGTAACAATGGTCGCCTCGGCCGAATGGGGAAACCTCGAGAACATCATCTTTTCTCAAAACACCCTTACGGCACGACAAGAGCCACGACGTCATATCCGTGAAGATCGAACTCGCCCTTGGCTGCTGAACGTCTTGCTCATCCGACGGATCCTTAGGAGCCCTCTTGTCAGACCTACAAGAAAACGAAGATGAGTTATCAGGAAAGATAGAATCAAGAGCGCGGTAATCATACTTGGAAGGACTCTCTACGACGAACAAGGAATCAAGCGGTACACCATCTTCATCGGAAAACACATAACTCACACACCTTCTCTGTCATGTGAGGAGTTGAAGAAGACATGAAAGCTAAGGAGGAAAACGGCGGGAGAAGCAAAACGTAACTTAGGAACCAGGAGATTGCGGCGGCGGCGGGAGACGGAGAAGACGACGGATAGTGGAAAAGAGGGGATGAAATCTGCTAAGAGAACAGTGGTGACAACGAGAGGAGGATGGAGAACGAAGTTGCGAGAGAGGATAGAGAGAGAATGGAGTTGCGGGAAAGGAAATATGGGGAAACGAGGTTTAGACGTCGAACTTATAAACCCCCCATGGTAAGCGAGAGGAGGTGAACCGGTTGAGTAAGCGAAGCGAGTGGGGAACGGCATGCGTGAAAACCGGCATGACCGGGACGTGGGAAGACAGGCGGTTATTCTTCCCCACGTGTTGACTACACGAGTGGAAGAAGGGGCATAAATGTAGGTGTAAATAATCCACAAGGACGGGTGGAACGATCCTAAGCCATGGCGTACCAGAGCAAGCGTGCACCTAGGGTACCGGATCGCCTCTCCGAACACAGGCGTAAGAAAAGAGGAGCCGAAAGTCGACGAAAAAGGGGGAAAAGGCATGTGACGCGATGGGCATCGGGCCTTTGGAGCCATAAATGCGCCGACAAAGTTGGTGAAGAGATAAGGAGGACTCGGTCGGGAAAGACTCGGCCAAGGATCCCAAGGGCGACATCGATCGCCTCCATCGAACGGGTGACATCGAGTGGCGGGATAGCGAGGAGCAGACATCACTCGGCTTGACACACCAGGCCGAACAAATAAGGACGGTCGGCTAAGGCATCGATGACTCCCAGAGAGGAACATCGAGGAAGCTACACCGGAGCCTAACATCGTAGCACTTTGGATGTATTATCACTTGTAACTATAAATAGAGACCATGTAGAGAGGTAGAACTCAAGCAAGAAGTGAGGAAAGAGAGCATACTAAAACATTGAGAGAGATAAATCCGTCTTGTAATCTTGAGTCGAGTAATAAGATCTTCTTTTACACCCCGTGGACGTAGGTAATCATGCCGAACCACGTATATCTTGTGTTCTATTACTTCCTTCGTTTGTTTTGCTTCCTTGTGTATGTGTTTAGTTACCTTTGGATGTAGAGGTAGGATTTTCTACATCTACGAGACATCGTTGGTTGGCTGCTAAACTACTTTTTCATGTCCATAAATTTTAACTAAAAATACTGTCGGTTGATTAATTGTGTTCTCCAAGACCAAGGAAGAAAGAAACCATAATCCTAACAAAGTTCAAGTTCAGAAAGATTTGAGAAACATAGAAGATCTGGAAAATATAATGGCGGTGATTAGTTGCTGTAACGTTATTCAATTAGTTAAAAAAAAAGGTTAAATGAATAATTTTTAAAACAGGTGAGAGCCGTTAATAAAAAATTAAAAGCGTTTTATTCAAAGTTTCTTATTAGCATCGTTGGCTAAACGTAGGTCCATACAATCAAACCCCTCGCGGAATGATACACCTGAACGCGGGTTGAATCCCGTTGTCCATCGCATGAAACAAAACGGGGGTCCCCAGGCCGGTGGATTTGTAGGGGTGGATTAAGGGTGGAACCCATCCCTCTCTCACACTCCCGACGTGGGGGTGGATTAAAGTGGAACCCATCCCCTCTTCACACTCCCTCACGTCGGGATGGCCCGCGGGGTCTGACCCGCATGATGTTAATCATTTCCGAACCCCTTGTCCTTCTAAATCTATCTTTGGCACAATAAAATGGTTGTACCCAGCCTGTAAACCAATCGATTGAGATGTTTAGACTTAAAGAAGTTTGATGATTGTTGATTACATAAAATAAAAAAATTAGATATATTAAATTAAAGGCCAATATTTGATTCGAGCAAGTTGTGCGGAGTGTGGACATCAAACTGATCAGGCCAAAACTGAAATGTCTTGGCCAGAAAATATTACACAAAATTGGTCAAAAAGACCAAAATCAACAATTCCTGGGTGAAAAAGACACTTAGGTTTTGATACTGTTTAAATAGCCAAAAATTAAAAAGATACTGTTTAAATGGACAAAAATTTAAAAATAGACGAGGATGTAACGGTTTCATCTGTCCATTTTCAAATATTTTTTTCTTATTTTTATTTTACACGAGGATGCATCGGTTTCATCCTTGCTATTTTTTAAGTATAAGCCGGGATGAATCCAGTTTCATCCTTGCTATTTTTTTTGGCTATTTCACCCGTACTTTTTTTTACTTGTCCATTTGAACCGTGTTTTAAATTTTTTTGGACAAATGACCCATTTTCTCAAAATACGGAAAATGGGTTATTTGTCCAAATATTTTTAAAACCTGGTTCAAATGGACGAGTAAAAATTAGTATGGGTGAAATGGACAAAAAAAAAATAGCAAGGATAAAACTGGATTCATTCTGACTTAAACTTAAAAAATAGCAAGAATGAAACTGGATGCATCCTGATGTAAATTAAAAAAAAAAAAAAATTTGAAAATGGGTAGGATGAAATTGTTTACATCCCGACTATTTTTGTATTTATGTCAATTTAAACAATATCAAAATCTAAAAAAAAATTTTACCCAGAATTTATTGATTTTGGTCTTTTTAACAAATTTTGTGTATTTATATTTTCTTTTTAAATGTATGTTACTATTCCGAAAAAGGTTGGAAATTTTGTATAAATTAGATTATCCATAACAACAACAATTGCGGTTGTAATTCAAATGCCCACCCTACATTGATCATCACTTGCTAGGCACATGGGGTTACCCTTTTCCTAAGCATGTTGTAGGACCTTTAAGGATAAGTCGAACTCACCAATTAATCACTAGTTTTATAACGACTATAAAATTTGAGACTTTGTAAATAAATTTATATAGATTTTGTTCCGCCGGTATAATACCAAAAATGTTTCATTTTTATGATTCTAATTTGATTCTAACCGACCAAACCCACACATTTTCCTAGATTGAAGCCCCGTTCAGTTGATTTTATGGGTTGGTTAGTTGGTCATCCTTTTTGCATATAATATGTTTTCTGTGCTCACTTGTAATGCAGGAATTTGACTCAATGCAACTTTGAATTCATGCATCTGGTTATGTCATGGGTGACATACTTCTAATGCTGTTAAAAGTCCATATCCATTCATGCAATTTGTTTTACTAGGTCTCCGACAGCAAAAACAAGGCAATATCTAGGAAAAAATGATCAACCATTGAAGGCAATTCTGAATTTTTTTCCCAGCAGGTAAAACCTCATAGTTGGCTGCGAAAGTACGTGCCTCATTTATGATTATTTTTTTTAATTGGTAAATAATTTTGGTACTAACAAGTTTTAAACTCAGGTCACTGGTATCATCACCCAGTGATTTTACCTCATTTATGATTTATTTGTCGCCTTCACGTACAACCAACTTCGAATCGCTGTTCTAAAATGTTTCAAGATTTAGGTAGGTGTAGAAATAGTTTTATTAGGTTCAATCTAAATCAGGTCAAAACCCTTGGCAGAAATTTAGTTTGGACAGTTCAGTTAGCAGCTCCCCTCAACTACAAGCTAAAACACGCAATTATCAATTTACCATGACATTGGAATCCGTTGGATATTTCACTATTCCAGCAGTAGGTCAAATGATGTTTGGTTCTCGAACGTGGAATTCGGGTTTTTGGCAGTAAGAAGTTGGCAGCCTCGTCAATTTTGCACCTGTAGCCACGCGGAGGAACAGTCTCCTTTCAGCGAGTGACTGGGCCTTTCCGGGCTAGAAATGTAGCAAGTTTGCGGGTATATACTATATACGTTCACAATGTTGACTATGATGGAGAAATGTATTGTGGACAGGCACCGTAAGCGTCATGCCAGGCTCATAGTGAGTAAAAATCTCCATTATACCAGGAACCGTTTTTTGGGGACTACTCAAAAAATTGGGGGGACTACTCTTAAGTTTTTGGGGTGGTTATTGGTAGTAATTTCCAATCACCCCTTATCTGATTTTTTTTAAATACTTACTTTACCCTTAATGTAGTTGCGGGAAATCCCACACTACACCCCTTACTCAGTTTTGCTTGACTAATCCATTGAAAGATGTGTGATCAAGAATATTTATTAATTGATTCCATGAAATGTTTACACAAGTACAATAGAATTACACTTGGAAATTAAAGCGCTCTTAAACTTTCTCTCTCCTAATGACTTGCTTCACAATTCAAAAAGATCTCTCCCTTTCAACGAGACTCATTTAGCCCTTTATATAGGGTAATACATAGTGGATGACAGCTAAGCTATCCTTTATTTTCGGGAATATCTCGCGAAGTGTCGCAAGTGCACGAATATTCATTCTCGCGACACTTCTTAACCCTCGCCCTGAGTTTCATGTCTTCCAATTGTTTTGTTTGTCGTTATTCATCGCGTCGTTTATTTTAGCTCCTGCGACTCCCTCGCGACACCGTCGTTTATTAATCCCATGAACCTTGTCCGTTGCGATATTATGATCCTACATCTTGCCTCTTTTTCCTTGAATATTGCTTGAAGAGCGATTTGAAGGAAAAATTCATTGTTGTAATAATCCTTGGTTTCAATTGGTGAAGGAACGAGCGAAAGAATATTTTTCTTGAAAAGTACGTACTTGCCTCTATTCTTTTAGCGAAGTTAGAAGCTTCTTTGTAGTATATATATGAAGTTCCGTCTCTGTCTATCCTTACATCTCTCTGCGAGGAGAGAATGTCATGAGAATCAATATTTTGATTTGCCGCAACTACTTATCTTTATCATTTCGACTCCGTGCTATTACACGATTTTGACTATTAAAGTCTTTTCTTGACACGTCTCTTCCAACCGTTTATTCTCGACCGTTCGTGTCTCTTCTCGCATTAAATGCCCTCGTTTTTCTCAAGAATCTTTTTTTTTTTTTTTTTTTTTTTTTTCTATATATAGCTTTCTTTTCCTCCTCTTTTCTTCCTTTAGTTTCTCTCTGCAACTTTTCTTGACTCTCTCCTTCCGCAATTTGCGCTCCTGCTACTGTAACTCTTTTCTTCATCCCTTCTAACGCTGATCCTAATCTCCAACCTCCCATCCATTCCCATACTGATAATGGCTTTCATTAGTCGTGCATACAAATCTTCTTTTGATGAAGTTCAACAGAAGTTGCTCGAGAAGGGTTTTACTCTATCAACCATTCCGATCAAGAATCTTCATCTATTCTTTCTGCAAAGTTGTTTTCGATCATCAATGTGATGATCAAAAAATTATAGTCTCGCTAGGTCGGCTTCTCAGGACTTCCCATTCCCTTATACAATCCCGAGATGCCTTTATTTTATGAAATCTTGGCCCATGAAAAATTCTCTGGTACATTTATCAATTAAGTGGCGATTGCATTCGCCTAATGCTTGAGTTCGCGAACCGTGGTCTTTGGCAAAGGATCTTTATACCCTAATCTTGTTAGAAAGCCCGATTTGAAAACTTGGAAATAGTCTTTGAGAAATACACTTGTAGAGAACTTTTTTTGAAAATTATTCGGTGATAAAGATGAGGAATGCGAAATCTCATTGGGGCATTCGCAAAAGAAAAAGAAGGATAATGTCCCTGAGGATAAATTACTCATGCAAGATATTGACTGGCACCCGGGCAATAATACTACTCCTCGCCACTCCAAGGATGAGAAGTGGTGGGTTGTACCCTTGATTTTAAATGGCCCTTACATCGCGGGCTCGCATATTCTTCCTGCGAATCTCGCAGGATATCATCCTTGGGAATTCAAATGGCCTGATAAGGCAAAAGAGGTATGTTTTCCACTTCAAATCTTGCCTTCGCAACTTTCTTTTTATATTTCTTGAGTTTGTGGAATTTTCAGATCGCCAAATTGAGAAGAAGCTACAAGGATAATCCGTTGGAGAGTACTCTGACGATACTTCGATCGCTTACGGGTGAAGTAAGAAACATTTCCTTTGTTATTTGAAACAATATTGTTGCCTCTGTTTCTTATCTTTAACCGTATGCGAAGGTTGCCTCTGTTTCTTATCTTTAACCGTATGTGAAGGTTGGAGTTGAAGAAGCTGTAGCCGCGAAGATTAGAAGTAAGGGTAAAACCGTCGTTCGCAAAGATAAATCTTCTGCTCCATTAACTAAGAAGCGAAAGACTCAGTCTTCTTCTCGCCTCGGCTCAAGCTAGAATCTTCCGACGAGGATAACCATGATTCGAATCCTCTCTCGCTAAAGAGATTCCATTGGCCGGTTCTCCTATGGATCGGTTATCTAGTATCTTCTCGAGACTCTTTCCATGGAATGGGAGATGCTCCCCTAGCTTCCCTTTGCGGGGCTCTCGCAAATGTGTGTAATCTTTGCTTTACTAGAGGGCAATAATTCTTTCAATGGATCCTCTAGAATTGTGTCTCCTGACTTCTTGAATGCACTTGGGTCTTTGGTATGCATGCAGTCATATTTCCCTGTTGATTTTAAATTTTTAAATATATATGTATTAATGGTTTTTCTACCTTCTTTCCTAGGCTGGAAAAACTTCTTTTGTAGTTGCCTCAGATCTCGAGAGAAGACGCAATAATCTTGAAAAGAGAAATTTACAATTGAACAAGAAGACCCAAGAATTTGGAAGTTGAAGCCGCGTCATCTCGCGATAAGATTCAAAAATTAGAAGCCGATCTGAACTCCCAAAAGGAGAGAGTAATCACTCTTCAGAATTCAAATCAGCAACTTTATGGTATAGTAATTTTCAATTCTCAAATCCTTTTCACGCTATCTTTTATTTTTCTTTATCTGACTATTATTCTCGCAGACGTATATAATCTCTCCGAAGAATCCATTCTTCTCCATTCATTTCCCGAGCCTATGAATGATGATGTCCTTCTTACTCACCTCAATCAATCTCTAAGTAGTTTCTCAAATAAAACTAACCTCCTTTCATTAAAGGATCTTCAATCCAAATATCATCTCTTAGAGATCGAACACAGATCTAGTTTAAATTTAACTAATCGCTTTAAACGAATGTACCTTGATTCCGAGAAGAAAATCAAGACTTTAAGGAAGAAAATTAGTGATCTCATAGATGAGAACGATCGCATTACTAACGAGAGGTGCACGGGCGTTAGCAGAATTCCACAAATCTCTTCTTGGTGTGCAAGTTGAGCAGAGATGAACTCCTTCGTCGAATACCATACTTAAGCGGCGAGAAGAGCAAGTTCGTTCTCTTCTTGTTATTAATAGTGATGATGAATTCGCACTGAGGCTGCGAAAGTTTTAGATAATGCCGGGAATAACCTAGGTGTTGATGTTAGTCTTCATGCCGAGCATACTTCCTTGATTAAAGATATGATATACGATAGAGAAGGTTACTTATTATACCTTACTGCTTCTTACTTATGTAGTATTGCTTGTAAATTATTAACTTGTTGTTACTTATTTGTAGAATCCGAGAAGAGACTTCAAGTTAGAATTAGAGAGCTTGAATCGAAAAAGAACAACTCGCGGGGAATTTTCCAGCGAGAATTGAAGAACTTGAAGGCGAAAAGAGAAATAACTCGCAAAGGAGTCTCTCCTTCGCGAGAATAAATATTTCAAGTTGAAGAAACAATTTCTAACGACAGTAGCGAATTTTAATAATGATGCCGTTCGTTTTTCGCAATGGAGCCATGGAGTATGTTTGTAAGGACCACAATATCCCTCGCATTCATATCCCCGGCTTTCGAAAAGGTTCTGAGAATCTGCTGTCTCGGACGTTTCGATAGTGAGGCTAGCGAAGAAGAAAATTCGGCGATGAGAATAATAGGATTTGAAGAATCGAGATGAAGGAGAAGAATCACCAAAGAGATAATTCTTTTTGTTTTCTTTCATTTGCCTCTAATATCTGTACATTTCTGTATCTCTTTATTATAGTGTACTTCTTGGATTGTCTCTCCCCTAAATTCAATCTTCACTCCCCTTTTTTGGTAGTTCTTCTTTGTAATATAATTGGCTAACATTATTGATGTATAACTCTTTCATCGAGAAGATGAATAACAATATTCCATCTTTTCCATTCCCATACTTGCCTGTTATTTATCTTGAGATGGAAGATTTTAGTTGTCATCATGTATTTGGTTGGATAATAATTTTATTGTTATTGAAATGTATCGTTGCGACGAGATCGCGGGTATCTTCATAAATCAAGAATCCTACTTGTCTCGCCTTTATCGTTTCGGTAGTCTTTATTTTATCTCTTCTTGTTGCGACAAAGTCTTGAGCCGCCTTTACATTTTCATGCAATGGCCCATTGACCTTGCCTTATCATTTTTGTGTGGTCTTCCAAGTTAGACCTCCTAATTAGAGGTCTTCCCTGCCACCTTTCATCGCGACAAAATCGCAGGACGTCTTTACACTTGCATGTAAAGACCCATTGATCTTGCCTTATCATTTTCCAAGTATTTTTGCTTTGCAGGATGTTTTAGTTGCGACAATATGACAGGTCTAGATATCCTTGCGAACATAAAGCCCCATGACATTGCCGTCTTGCGACGAAATCGCGGGACGTCCGTACACTTGTCGTGTAAAGACCCATTGATCTCGCCTTACCCTCGCGTTAGTATTATTGCCTCTGGCAGGATCATTGCACAAATATGACAAGCCTAAATTCTCTTGCGAAAACATAGCCTTATGACATTTGCGTCTGTTTTGACACTCCCCCTAATGGAGAGTATCGCCCTTATCATCTCCCCGGTTGCCCCTTCAAGGAGGCGAAACATCGGCCATACAAGACTAGCTCCTCCCATCCGGTCTTAACAACAACCAGTTGTTTTTATGACCTCTTATCCCTTATACCTATAGGGTTTATGGTTACAAGACTGCACCCTAAGTGGAGTTTTCTTGGGCGAGTGCAACATATGCCAAGACTTGCCAAGAATGGCCAGGTAGGTTCATCCATCCGGGCACTCTGGCTCAACCGTGTACCTCGGCGCCTTGAGCATACAACGACTCCTTGGAAGAGACCCTCGGTCGCCCAACCGGGTATAACCTTATATATATAGTTGGGAATCCAAGGTACCTCTTAGGTTAGGCTTTCATGGGCCCCAAATTTTCATGACTCGAGGCTTCAGGAGCGGTGTAACCTTCCCCCGAGTCATGTCGAGAGATACCCCTTATATGACGCACTTTAGGTCTTACATTTGCCTCTTACGAAATGTTATTCGCGAACTAGGGTGTACGCCATATAGGTTCGTCCCATTCTTTTACTCATTCATCTTTGTTAAATCATTCATGTTTCATTATTTTTGATATTTGTTTACGAAGTATTCACATAGTTAGTTTCATTTGTTGTATTTCACTTTTCTTTCTTAACCGAACTCTCATTTACTCTTGATGCGAGATTCTCGCACATCATTACTTCAATTTGCTACTTTTCCTCCTGCTTTTGTTGATTATTCACTTCTTATGCCTTTTGTTCCTCATATCCTTCGCTTCTTTATTATCATAATATTCACTTTGTCTCTAGGCATTCACCTCGCGAGGTATGTTCGATCCTTACTTCGTAGCATCCACCATCAGTTTTTCCTTTCTCTGCTCATCTCTCACATGTTGCTTCCAACCCTTTCTTTTGGCATTTCTTTCTTCGCAGCTTTCTACATCGACCTCATGACATTGTTGCGACTCCTTCCAATCTCCCTGTATAATACCAATGCCGTTTGGATGTGGAAATTTTATACATTGGTGGTATGTTGATGCGACCCCCAAAATTTCATGAAGCCATGGCCTCCCAATCAGCGCATTATATGGAGATTCCACATCAACCACACTGTGAATAAAACATCGAGTTGATAATCCTTGTAGAGGTATTCTCATGTGAACCTCTCCCTTTGGCTTGTTTGCAGTGCCATTAAAGCCATATATCTTGTATGTCGAGGGGATCAAATCCTCATCCTTTCCTCCCATCGTCTTGTAAGTATGGTAAAAAAGAATATTCATAGAACTTAGGTATCGATTAGGATTCGGTTGATCGCCCAAACAATCTTACGCTTCATCATCTTTTCCATCATTTGGTTTTGGGTTAATCTCTAGTTTCACAACCAACGGGCTATCATGTGTTTCTCTTCCTTTTGGCACTTCATCTGCGAGAGAAAGAAATAGTCTTGTTTGCCACTTTTCTAAGCTGCGTTGTTCTCTTCAGACTCATTATTTCTTTATCGTTAGCATCTCTCGCAAAGACTCTACTGAGCACGTTGTCATGAAAATCTTCGATTGTGCGATAGGAGTGGACGATAGAGTTGCAATTCAAATTTTTAGCTTTTGTTCCAACTTCTATCACAAATGTTTCCTTTCCTTTTGCTGACACTATTACTCGTGCATCTCGGTGGGGGTGGTAATGTCGGCCTTTTTCTTCTCCCTTTAGAAAGTGATTCAGCTTCCCCTGATCAATCATCCTGAGAATAATTCTCTTTATGTTTCTACAATCGTTTGTTTGATGCCCATGGAAGCGATGGTAAGAACAAAACTCATGGCTTCTGTCGCCGGTGGTGGTTTCATTCCCATGTTCCAAGGTCTTTGGTACATCTTCCATTACAAGTATAGCTTCCCGGATCTTTTCCACACTAGCATTCGGTGGAGGCATCTTAATCTCTTCCCATACTATTCTGCGACTTCTCTGCCTTGCATGATTATTTTGCCTTCGTCCCATAGTAAGTTTCTTGTACATGATCTAGCCTCTGAATCTTATTATTAACATTACGGTTGTAGTAGTTCCTTTCTCGTTCAAACTCTTCTTGGTCGTGGCTTCCCATGGCTACTATCTTCCATTTGTCCCTCATTGACCTTCCTTGCTGTCCTTGCGAAGTGCTCGCCTTTGTATTTATGAATTGAGGCAACAAGCTTGCGTTCGCGACATTCGAGCTTGTGTTCGCATTTGGATAAGAATTCATTTCATTCTGTCTTTCTTCTAAGGCAATATATTCTTCTGTAACTCTCATGATTACGCCATCGTGATTGTATTTTTGATTCTAAAAATTTGAATGTATAACAAGTTAGTCGCGAAGAGAGCATTCACAAATGAGAGGATGAGATATCTTTCCTCAACCCGTCCCGCCATTTCGCTACACATGGTCCTCCATCTTATTGTCAAACCGCCTTAAGCTCTCGCCAACCCTTTGTTTCAACCCGAATACATCTTCAATACACAGTCGTGAAGAGTTGTTACTTATGTATACCCCAGGGAATGTGGCTTGTAAATGGTTAAATGATGTGATTGTGTTCCTTGGCAGACCTTCAAACCATTTTAGTGCTTCTCCTATTAGGCTTGATGCGAAATATTTGTGTGAGTATAGCATCATGATTCTCCCATGCAACATACATCTCATATAAGCCTTGATATGTTGTGCAGCATGAGTTGTTACATCAAAGATGTTGGTTAATGCGAGTAGATTGCACTTAGGAGGTATTCCTCCCATCAGCACTTCTAGCGTGAAGGGATTCTTCGCGACTTCTGCGATGGCTTCGTCCAATTGTTTCCTTCCTCCTTCCCTTATATTGTTGATAATCCTCTCATTTCAGCCGAGTTCTCTTAAGATTTGTTCATTTGCCTCGAGAATTTGATTCTTTGGTCTTTTTAGCTCTGCCTCTCTCCTTCTACGCTCGTACTGTTTTTGACCTTCTTGCTCGTTATTTTCTTCTCTCCTTTCCCTGCGACGCTCTTCTTCGTTTCTTTCTTCAATTCGCACGCCATTATATCGGTTGTTCTCTCTTCTTGGTTGTCTCTCGGCTCTCATCCGCACCCTCTCATATTCTTCATTAATATTTCTATTGAGTACGATTTTGTTCCCTCCTTCTTTCCGGTTGCCATGGTTATTCTAGGATTGCCTCTTCCATCTCTTGATTCCATTTACTGCTCTTATCCTTTCTCTCTCGCGAGCTAGCCGTGCTTGTTCAATGTAGTGCCTCTCAATGTCATCCTCAATCTCTCGGTTTCTTCTCAATTCTTCTCTCCGTGCAAGATTATTCTCCCTTCAAAATTTGGGTCATTCGGCCCTTGGAGTTGCATGTTTCCTTGATTTTCCCTATTCCGCTCATCTCGAAGATTTTCGGGCTGAGGAATATAACGATCTTCCATTTCCCCTCTTCTCTCGCCATGCTCTGCCGGGAATTTGTGTTTCTTGTTAGTTTTCTTCTTCGGTACTTTTCTGTTGGTAAAACTCTCCTTCTTTCTTCCCTAATCGATCTTGAACTTGATCTCACACTACTTCTTGATCTCTATTTTGCAATCTCATATTTTCCATCCTCAATTCATGATTCTGTCTTGTCAAGTTTGCTCGTTCCTCTGCCTCTAGTCGTCTCTCTTCATGTATTGTTTGTCTCAATCTTTCTAACGCTGCGATTTCTTCGTTTTCTGGATTCATTTCTCCATTCATTCCTTGCTCTCCTCCTCCTTGTCCATTGTTCACCATCTGCTGCTCCTCTTCCCTCTCGTCTTCAGAATCAGACCTCCAAGTATGTACACTTACTCTATCATAATCCACAGCCGCGTTTGCTCTCTTGGGGAGATCGGTGGGCTGATTTTGATTTTCTCCATCATTTCTCATATTCATCCTTGACGATTCTCCTGTTTCATTCCTCATTTCTCCAGCAAGTCTCCCACTTCTTCTTACAATCGTTGGTTGCCCTTGTACGTTTCTTCTTCTAGCCATTTTTCTTTTTCAATGAATTCTTGAGTATCTCTCCAAATCTTTTCTCTGTTAATCCAAATTCTTTCCAATTTCTACGTCAATCTCCGCTCAGTCCCTGTTTCTAGCGCATATGTAGTTGCGGAAATCCCCACTACACCCCTTACTCGGTTTGCTTGACTAATCCATTGAAAGATGTGTGATCAAGAATATTTATTAATTGATTCCATGAAATGTTTACACAGTACAATAGAATTACACTTGGAAATTAAAGCGCTCTTAAACTTTGTCTCTCCTAATGACTTGCTTCACAATTCAAAAGATCTCTCTCCTTTCAACAGACTCATTTAGCCCTTTATATAGGGTAATACATAATGGATGATGACTAAGCTATCCTTTATTTTAAGGGAATATCTCGCGAAGTGTCGCAAGTGCACGAATATTCATTCTCGCGACACTTCTTAACCCTCGCCAGGTTTCATGTCTTCCAATTGTTTTGTTTGTCGTTATTCATCGCGTCGTTTATTTTAGCTCCCTGCGACTCCCTCGCGACACCGTCGTTTATTAATCCCGCGGACCTTGTCCGTTGCGATATTATGATCCTACACTTAATGATTAACTTAGTTAGTGTGATGATTAATTAGTGTTAGTGTTATGATTAGTAACTGATTAGTTAGTGATTAGTGAGTTATATTAGTGGGATTGTTTTGTTATAACATTATTATTGAGAGATAAGAAGAAGAAGAAGGAGGAAATATGAAGAAGAAGATGGGTGAACCCAAAAATCTTTTTTTGAGTTTAGTAATTATGATTTAGGTGATTCATGTGATGATACCTCATCCTTAATCAGAACCCCTTCACCTCATAGTGTATTTGTCAATACTTCCAATGATCTAGGAAATGAGTTATTTGTTAGATGATGAAAGCTTTTGCCCCAAACTCAAGTTAACCAAACAAATGATGGATTTTATCATTACAACTTGAAGATGAAGCTATGGGTACTCAGGTATGCCTCATATTTAGTTAATGTAGCTAGAATTGTGCAAAAATTTGGCCAAACTCAAAATTTACGGAAAAAAATTCGGTTAGGTCAACCTAGTTGGTTACCAAATTTAGCTTTGAGGTAACCGAACCGTTCGAATGTGTAGTTCGGTTACTAAATTTGTGAGGCGTGCAACCGAACTACATGTTAATGGTGGTTTTAGAGTTCGGTTATGTTTTTCCGAACATGTAACTTAGAACTATTTTTATAGAGTTTACTGAGTGCATTGTTCGGTTGAGTCGATATCAAGCACTTTTGTTACCGAACTTTGTGTTCGGTAAGGTCATGAGAAAATATAAATCTGACGTTTCTAACCGAACCTTTGAGTTCGGTTTAGTCGAAGTTTTTCAGTTTCATGGCGAACTTTTGCATAGAAATTCTAAAGATCGAGTTCGGTAAGGCCCCAATTAATTTCTGGAAACTACATAACCGAACTTTGTGTTCGGTAGGGTCGATAAAAAAATTTACATTACGGAACTTGTAAGAATTTTTTTTGTGGTATTGACGTTGTGCTATTACTTGTAGGTTCCATGTGATCCAATAGAACCAATGGAAAACCAACCATCCCCAGTTGGTATTTTGTACGATGACACATTCCATCACTACATGAATGACTTGGTATTCAAAAATCCGGAAGATGCAAAGAGTTGGGCTAGACAACATGCACAAAAAGACATGTGCGTATTAGTATTGAATGGGAGAGAAAGCAAAACTCGCTTTGAAATGGTTTGTGAGAGAAGCGGTGATCCCGATAAAATCCACAAGAAGAAGGGTTATGTTTATAAAGGAAAGACAAATATGAAGAACAAAACTTTCTCAAATAAGATTAAATGCCCATTCAAGCTTGCATTTAATTACAACGAAGATTTGGGTGGATGGGTTCTCTACAAGGTTATGCAAGGTTGTCATAATCATCCTCGTCGGAGCATCTTGAAGGACATTTCATGGCTGGCAAATCTAACTCCTAAAGAGATGGACAAGGTAGCTAAAATGAGGACAATGGGTATTTCACGGTTCAAATGCTCCAAATACTAAAGGAGGATAACAAGGATAACCACTCATCTTTGTCCACAATTTACAATGCAATTGAGACAATTAGAAGGAAGGAATGGAGAGATAGACAAGTAATGCAACAATTATTTTTGGCCCAAGAAAAACTACGCGGTACAAAAGGATGTGGATTCGGAAGGAGAGATAACACAACTCTTTATTGCGCATCCGACGAGTGTTCAATTGGCTCAATGCTTTCATGAAGTTCTAATAATGGATTGCACGTATAAGACGGACAAGTACGAGATGCCATTGTTGAATATTGTTGGGCGTACTTCGACGAAGTCACCATTTACCGTGGCGTTTTTTTTCTTCTTAAGAGATGAGCAATAACCTAGTTACATTTGGGTATAAAACAAGTTAAGGAAATATTCCGAGGTGATGATATTCCCGGGATTATAATGACGGATAATGATGTCGCATTGATGAATGCAATATAGGAAGTGTTCCCACTAGCACATAATATGCTTTCTACGTTCCATGTATGGTGTAATTTGATAAATAGGTGCAAGCCAATAATTTGTCCACCCAAGAAAAAAGGATATGAAGAGATTAAGATGCTACCGGAACATGAACAAGCGGATGCAAAGAGGAAGTCGAAAAACAATACGAAGCAAATTACGCTAAATGGGTTGCTTTCAACGGTGAATGGGAATCATTGTGTTGGTCTCTTACCAGGAAGAGTATCATCTAAATCTTGCGGAGTTCATCGCCCATTGGGATACTCCGGATTACCCGGTGTTGTGTCTTATGTTCTTCGCCAATGGTTGGAACCATACAAAGAGAGATTTGTTAATGCTTATACTAACCAATATAAATACTTGGGAAATCAAGCAACAAGTTTAGTAGAGTCGGCTCACCATCGGTTGAAGAAGAATCTCTTTGGATGTGTTGATAATTTCGTAACCGTGTGGAATGCTATGGAAAATTACTTCAAGCGCGACATTGATAGAATTAAAGAGAAGTTCCAAAAAAGCCGTATATTCAAAATGAACGGAAAATATGCCGACAACCCATTGTTCAAGGGAATCCATTACAACGTATCTCGGCAATGTATGAAGTTGTTGATTATAGAAGTCGAGTTGATTGAGAAGTGGGAAACCAAGCCGGATGAGGTGTGTGTATGTAACATGAATAAGTCTATGGGACTACCTTGTCGCCATATGATAATCAACTACGAGCATGGCGTAATCCCTTTAAGCGAAATTGATCCATTTTGGAAGCATCTAAGTTTCATCCCTCCTCCAAAGGGAGAAGAAGCCGGGGAAGAGTTTGGTGATAACGAAATGGGTAGAACCGTACTAGAGATGTATCGTGGCATAAACAAGCTCCCAAAACAAATCTTTTGGAGTTTGGCTACCTAAGAAATAATGATCTGCTAACCGAACATAGAGTTCGGTTACATGACAAATACATGAGGTTACCGAACTTTTTGTTGAAGGCTCACAGCCAAACTGAACATATATATGATACACAAAACACTCCAAAACAAACCTAAAAGTTTGGTTTTTTGTGATTTCGCATCAAAAGAATGACTTTTCCAACATGTGCAATACCAAAATTTTGAGTCTCCAGAGAAGATTTCGGTGACCTAAGAAATAATGATCTGCTAACCGAACAAAGAGTTCGGTTAGATGACAAATACATTTTGTCACCGAACTGTTTTGTGGAGGCTCATAGACAAACTGAGCATATATACGATTCCAAAAACACTCCAAAACAAACTTAAGAGCTGGTTTATGTGATTTCCGCATCAAGAGAATGAGTTTTCCAACATGTGCAATAGCAAAAATTTGAGTCTCCGAGAAGATTTGGTTACCTAACATATTATGCTCGCAATTGAACTAATGTCTTATGGATGAAGGCTTCCGCTTGACCCTACGGACAAGTTCGGTAACCCGTGAAAATGTTGCGAGGTAAGTAGAACTAGGACTTCGGCAACCTGGTATAATTTTGCGTGTCAGTCACTGAAAACACATTTCGGTGACCAAGAATTTATCACGAGGTTCCGAACTACAAGTTCGGTTATAAGTTTAAAATTTGTTGGTCATGAAAACCATATTGTATTTCAACATTTCGGTCTTATAACATTGAAAACACAAACCCAATAAAAATTGAAAACACAAACAAGGTTCTGAAACAAATATAAAAGTGTTATACATACCAAACTACGAAATCCTTAAGTAATTGTTTAAAAAACACAAACATACGAAATTAAACCATACGAAATCCATAACTAAGATGTTTTTTGAAACTAAAATCATACGAAATCACGACCACTTTTACGACCCCTTTTGCCACCTCCTTGTTTACCAAGAGTTTTAGGTCGAACTTCCTCATCACTTGTGGTATCATCTCCTCGACCGGTTTCCTCCACAGCGCGACTTGAACCTTCTCCTTGTTGTCGACCCCTCTTACTACCTCCTTGTTTACCACGAGTTTTAGGACGAACTTCCTCATCACTTGGGGTATCATCTTCTCGACCGGGTTCCTACACAACGCGACTTGAACCTTCTCCTTGTTGTCGACCCCTCTTACCACCTCCTTGTTTACCATGAGTTTTAGGACGAACTTCCTCATCACTTGGGGTTTCATCTCCTCCACCGGTTTCGTCCACAACGCGACTTGAACCTTCTCCTTGTTGTCGACCCCTCTTCAGTTGCTTAGACCTACTTGGCTCCACCATTCTTTTAGTTATAAGACACTTCCACTCCTTATAGTAGTCGGTTTGTTCCTTAGTCAACATCGGCTCTCCACTTTTGATTTTAGCCATCCATTTCTTCAACAATTTAAATGCCGTTCAACACCCAACTCCAATTTTAAGCACAAGTAAATATATTTTCCAATTTTAAACAACCGAAAAGTATAAGAGAAAGAAATTTTCTTACCACATTATCCCATAACCTTTTAGATTCTTCTCCACAAATAGGCATCTCCTTAAGAGCTCTCTTAGCCTCCCTCTGGTTTGCCTTCGCCTTAGCCGCATCAGTCTTAGCTTGTTGTTCTTTATTTATCACAAAAGGATGACTAATTTCTTCATAGAACTCCATATAATCCTGTTCACATGCATTCACATCTCCTTGGATAGGTACACAATCACCTAAAGGTAAGTATTACTCACCAAATGCATTCCAATGTGCCACCGTAGGAGTTGGTTGATGTTTTTGCTCAAAATATTTCTCGGTGTTCTTTGTTCCCTCAACCAGCAAAGTGAAATTTTCCTCCTCCACGTCGGGATCCATTTGGACGCAAGAAAGTTGTCTTAGTACTCTCCTTGGATTATATATTGCGTATCCGTTAGGATACCAAATGGGTCCATAGTAAGCGGAGTAGACAGAGTAACCATTCAGATCATCTTCATCTACAGGGACATCATCGGGTGTAGCGTATGGGTGAAATACCACATCATCCACCGTAAGTTTATCCAATCTCCCCCTCAATGAAGTCAACTGCTCTTCTTTAAACTTCTTTTGTGCGGACAAAAACACCCATTTCCCTGCTGTAGGTTGGTCATATGGATAATTTGTCTTTTCCTCAGCCAATCCCAATGAAGGGAAGTGGTCGTAAATCCAAACCTATGCAAAAATAAGGAAATATTAACCACATACAATACTAATTGAATTGGAAGTAGAAAGTATAAGCAAATAAATTGCTAATTAACAATGTAGAAGGTCGCTGGACAAGAGTTAAGTAACCTCCAATTTGATTACACTTAATCCTCGACCATTTGTTCATCTCTTCTAGAACAAAAAAAAGTACGCTTGATGGCCCAAGAGTAGTTGTTCATCTCATCGAGATTCTCCAAAAGTCTGTAGATCTTTGTGCATCCACCTTATTTCCCGTAAGTGTCGGGGAAAATAGCGGCTCCTAAGCGATATAACCAATAGCGGTGACATGGCGCAAGGGTCTCCCTGTCCATCACCAACTTTCATTTCTCCACCTTCTTTTTGGTCCCTCCAAATGCTGCCTTCAACTTTACCAACTTGAATTTCTTCACCTTTTTCTTCAATGCTCCATGTTCGTCTCTTGGATTATACTCATAGCCACGTTTAGGGGACTTCACAGAACGTCTAAACTCACATTGAGACTTTCTTGCATCCAATCCTAGACATTTTTGAGCCAATACTTCCAGAGCTTCATAACTCATCGAGGGGTTGTAGCCTTTTCGAAGACATTTACCTTCCAATGGTAAGCCGGTGATTTTATGGCAATCATCGGGAGTAATTCCCATCTCGCCAAATGAAAGATGCATAGTATATGTCTCGGGATAATACCTCTAGAGATATGCTGATACGGCAACAACGTCAAACTGCACATATGCATTCTCAATAGCTCTCCATAACACACATTCTTTAACATTCTCTTGAAACTCGTCACACTCCAAAGAAAGATCCCATTCGGACGCCTTTTGACGTTTAATAAGACGAACTGCATCATTATGATCCTATGAAAAGAACATAAAACTATTAATACTTGACTACACATGTCCCAAAAAAACACGTTTTGTTAGTTAATAATGAACTTAAAGAATACCATTGTCGCATAGATCTTCGCATCCCATGAGTGTTTGTAGCTAAACAATGTTGCCCCTCCATCATTTGGAATACCATAAGTTGGGCTCCTTTGGTGGCAAACACAAATAATTATGGGGAATGTGTGAGTATCTTTTGCTAGGCGGCTTCGGCTTCTTTTTCTCTTTAGGGAATAATTTCTTGCTCTTCTTCATCATCATTCTCTTCCTCTTATTCTTCCTCCTCTTCATCCTCTCCCTCCTCTCTATCCTCTTCATCATCTCCCTCCTCTTCATCCTCTTCCTCCTCTTGTCCTTCTCCTTCTTTCTTAGGGTCCTAGTTCTTCTTACTCTACATTTTCAACGTCTTCTCTTTGTTGTTCAACCTCTTCATTTCCTTGCTCTTCTTCATCATCATTCTATTCTTCAATAACATTATCAATTGTATTCTCCATCACCTCTTCATTGACATATTGGATTACATCACGAACATTCTCTTGGTTGACTTCCGGTAACGAGCCCCCTCCATGTTTAGCATTTGTGGCACCACGGCGGAAATCTAAATGTTTTGCTCCACGAGGGTGGGAGTTTTCAAATCCTCATCTAGGTGTAGTCTCAATCTTTTTCCTTTGTTCCTAATGAACAAAAACCAAAGTATTAGCTAACCATAAGAGAATATTGTGTTATCAAATCAAATAGAACTAAAGAATAAAGTAAACAGAACACTTGAAGTTAACAAACTATAGTTCGGTTGCCAAAAAGAAATTGTGAGGTAACCGAACTACATATTTCAAAAGTTCGGTTAACAAAAAAAATTATCGACAAAACCGAACTCATTCTTTGAAGGAAAAATTGAGTTCGATTCGAGAGTTTTGTTTTGCGAGCACGGTGAACTATGTAGTTCGGTCACGAACTAAATAGAGACATGTAGAACTAAATATTTGAAAGGTTCGGTTAGAAAAAGAAGTTATCGACAAAACCGAACTCAAATTGTCAAAGGAAAAATTGAGTTCGATTCTGAAAGTTTTTTTTGCGAGCACACCTTAGAACTATGTAGTTCGGTCACCAGATATTTGTATACTTAACTTTGAATTGTTCTTATTTTTGGAAGTTCGGTTAGCAAATCTTGGGTTACACAAAAAATTCTCTAAGCGAAATATCTCTTGTAACTAACATTTTCAATGGGTTTTGATGATTTCTAATCGATTTCTTCAAAAAATAACGAATTGAAAAGAATGGGTATGAAGAAATTACCCGCGGATTTGCATTTCACTTGAATCGGACTTCTTGGTTGTTGTTGGATGATTGATTTTGCCTCGAACGGTGCTTGAGTTGTTTATGAATTAGCAATTCTTTTGGGAGATTCACTATATGTGGGAGTCAGGACTCAATCGAAATCTGGGTGGTTGCTTGTCACCCATTGCTTATGAAGATTGATTAATCGACGATGAATTTTTTTCGAATCGACGATCAACGTCGATGTTAACGAAGAAGAGGAAAAGGGGAGAAGATGAAGATGAAGAAGAAAAGAAAATGAAACTGATTATTTTTCTTTTAATTTAGGTTTTAATTAGTGGGTTAGATTAGTGGGTAGTGCATTAGATTAGTGGGTTATTAGGGTTAGTTATAACCTCAATTAGAATAAGGGCAGATTAGTCTTCCCTTTTCTTTTAGGACACCCCTTATAATGTAGGGTGGACATATGTATCACAAAGTAGTCACCCACCTTTTTTGAGTAGTCCCAAAAAATCGTTCCATACCAGTGTAGTTTTGGTTCGAATTACCATTGCCAAAGCTAAATTTATGTTGCCATTTTTGGTATATTTATTGCGATTGTGGAATGCGGTAAGCCCAGTTATGCTTTGGCAGTTGGCACACCTTTTTCGTTGGACCACCTTATATGAACCAGCAATTGCTTCCTTTTCATAAAGCATCCAAGGAAGATTTTTATTAAAGGAGAGCAAAACATAATTCGAAGAGTTCGAAAATCGTAATTGACTCATGATTTTATTGATTTGGTAATTTTATTTGACTAGGACTAGAATATCCTTAATTACACACGCACTGTTAGGACACTAACTACCCAAATTTCATTTGTTAATCATTGTGACCACAACAAGGTCCATATCTCGTCATCTCTGCACCTCCATTACTTCTGTACCACCACCACGGCACCACCACAATCCGTAGTTCAACCAACAAAATAGTTCAAGTAACATTGATGAGCCATGATGTACAGATCCTGCAAATCAAAAAAGAAGAGGTAAAGTTGAATTTGATGCGCTGCTATAAAAAAACTAATTACTCAAATTTAAGCTAATTTGGTAACTTACACCATCGATCAAAGAGAAAGAATCCAACATGCGTAAGATTTTTTTTTTTTTTTTTCGAAAAAGAGGCTAACCTCAGAATATATATTGAGAAAGTCGATTTAGGTAATCGGAAACCTTACATGAAGTTTTCAAGATCTTAAACCAGTCATACATATTGTAGTATCTCCACCAATTCTTGCCTATCAAATCTATCCCTTCAGATCTAAAAACAGTTTCAGAAATCCTTCTCTCTCGCAAAGGAGAGGATCCAACATATAGGGCCAGACTGATTTTGCGAACAAAACCAGTATGTGTCAAAGCACAAGGCAATGACTGGATCAAGTCCAACCCAATGTTCCTCAGAGCATGTATATAACATGAACCGGAGTTTTTTAAGTTTAGATTGCCTAGTGCAATCAAGGTAGCAACGACCCAACTAGTAGTAACAATATCCAACATGTAACCAAAGTGTCTCAAATAGTAACAAGAGTGTCTCAAGTAGCAGTGGAAGTCTTCATCTGTCTTTAAGTATGCGTAGCCCGGAAAGTATCGGGCTGACTCGGCTTTGGAGATAAGGTGTGATTGCAGTAATAGATGAACTGGGCGATGATCTTGAATAAGTTGTTGCAGTCTTTCTCTTCATTACTAATCCTAAAACAAGTAAAACTAAAACAACATAAACTAACATAATAATCTTACATAATAATCCTAAAACAAGGTACCATAAAATCCTTTCAACACCATACACAGAAAAGATAGCAGATCTGGAACTAGTTGGTGTAGTTAACGCCGATGCAAAAGAAGTTGAAACAATGATTTGCTGAAAGATAAGCACTAAAGATGTTGATATGCTTTGCTTGTTTCTCTGCCAAAGAACTAAAAACATACCCATGATGCAAACAAAACACAGACCACAACCGTTAATCCATCGGGTGAGAACTAAAACCAGGATTTCAAGACTGTTTTTAAAGAGCTGCCAGGAAACTTTCCTCCACTGAAAATGGTGAGCCCGCCGGGAAATAAAACAAAACTTTTGTAACCGCCGGAGAAAATGGCCATCAAGTGTGCAGCAAAATCCAATAAGAGCACAAGTCCACAAGTACAATGAAACTAAAACAAGAAAAAATGCTAAAGAAACAGAAACTAAAACAGACAATAAATCCGATTCTTTTCGAGTTGCCGGAGATGAAGCTAATCTTTTGACTTGGACGGAGTTTACATCTGAAAAAGGTTGTATGTCTAAATCTCTTCTCCCTATCAGAATAAGAAACATACCAGTGCCAAACAGCTGATGAACTACCAGCAAAACCATAAGATAGCAACGGAAAACCTCACCGGAAAGACTAAAAGAGAGAGAACTAACTGAAAAAATCAGTCAAACTAAAAGGAGAGGGGAAACAAGGTCTGGGTGTTGATTGATCTGCTCAGATGAAATTGAAGATTGTTTTAACCATTAAATTTCAAAGCCACTTCAAATAATAATAGTCAAGAACCCTAATTAGAATAGAGGAATTAGAGCTTAATTAACATCTTAATTAGGATGGACAGATTGGAAAAAAAAAAATGAGATTTTTTACCAGGACTGAGATTAGTAAGAGGTATATCTAATTTAGGATTAGGGCGAGAGATTGTGAGGAAAATATATAAGAACCAGTTTGAATCATAACATCCATGAAAAATACCAATTCATTTTCGTCATTTTTGCGTATATAGAATTTTTCAGAGAAAAGGGAAAATTCATTCAATTGAATTTGTGAACTGTTTGTTGCATTGGCATTGTTTGCCCATTTCTGGAAACTTCATTGTACGAATCTAAACAACTTATTACGGTAATATATGCATTTCGTTGTAATTATACGATGGAAAAGCGTCTGACGATCATAAAGTGGACTAAAATTAAAAAAAATACAGTGTTTTGCTTGATTGTCGAGTACTACTGGGGGTATTTCTAGTCCAAAAAAAAATTGAACTTGACTCGCTGTATAAATCAACCGAGTTAGCGAGTTGACAACGATTTTCACTCTTCTCGGATCATTTTTTGCTCTCCCTTTAACAAAAATCTAAATAGAAATTACACAAATTGTATAAGCTGACTGGAACTTACTCTACGTATCAAAAATAATTAATCACAGTAGTGGTTGGACGTGGTGAAGATTTCAGGTGGCCAGGTTCACATGACATGACCTTGATGCAAGTAATATATTTTACCTGTTTAAGTAGTGAAATAGATGATGACCCATATGCTAACGACAGCCAAGTGTTTCGACGAAACAATCCCAGTCCTTACTTGCTCCAAGTGAGTCAATATATATCATTTTCGAAATAAAAATGGAGGTAAGGTTTCCAACTGTTTCTCACCTTCCATACTTAATATACAGCCAAAACTGGAAGCATTCAATGATAATCTTTTCAAAAATTTGTACTACTTGTATGATAAGCAACAATCAACCATTTCTGGTTGATACATCTACATTACATAAATTTAGGAATTAAATTTAGATGGTTGTATGATTTGTTATATGAAAATAGGCATTAGGGGTGTAAAGTGAGCCGACACTGCAAAACACGTCATGTATCATATTACCATCGTGCTGGGTGTCTTATGTCGTGCCGTGCTGTGTTGTGATCAAATTTTAACGTGTTTTGATGTGCCATAAGCGTAGCGGCACGCCACACTTTTACACCCTTATGCTAACTCATATTACCTCCATTTCTGGAAAAATATGTCAACTTGAAAAACTGATAGTAACTTTTTTTAAAAGTGTAACGTTCTTGGAGAAACGTTTCGCAGTACTTAGAGAAAACAACGAATCTAGATTCATACTACATGAATGTATATAGATGCCAAAGTCCGTTTGAAATGGATATTGGAGGTAAGTTTTGATTTGGTTTGGTGAACCACAAATGCGTGCAGAGACCACAAAGGTACCTTACAGGGTTTAATGCAGAGACCACATATGACTGCTCTGTGGTGGTGTAAGTTTTCATTTATTTATGTTCTTTGGATGACTTGCAACTTGGCAAGACAAAGTAGGTGAGGAAGTTGGAAATTATAGGTCATGCACAAGATTTCATGTTGGTCCTAATTCGGGGGGGGGGGTGGGGGTGGGTGTGTAGGGATGTGTTGTAGTTTTGTACTTTTTCCAGCCATGGATTTTTGGTATTGATTCTCATCGGTGTTCATATACATTATTGGGGAAGTACTTGCAACCCAACTGTATTCATTAAGTTGAAAAGACGACTTGGTTTGGATAACTCATAAAGTACCTTCGATTGCACGTTTCTCCTTCTGGTGAACGGAGTCCCCTTGTAGTTGATAGGTTGGAATTAGTCCTACTACTCTTCTGGGTTTCAACTGTGCACCTCTATGCAGCATAGAGGAGCTACTATTATATTGTCTGGAATCTATATTGCCATCGGTTACTCGGGTGCATGGTTTGGTGGTTCATCTGTTTGTCAGTAACATCAGGTGGGTCCCTAGTTAGTAATTCTCCGAATCATTCCCGAACGTATCAACCGACCGAATCCGAATGATCTTCCGAACTATTTGAACTCCGAACCTAGTTTCGGATTATATGGACCTCACGAATGATTCGCGAACGTGTCCGAACTAACCGAATCTGAATAATATTTCAGAACAAGAACTTGAACCTAGTTCGCGCCCAACCTTGCTCTCCCATACGTAATTCTCGACTCGAGTTGTTGATTGGTTTTTGTTTGATTTTGTATATACTTTATATTTAAATACAATTAGTCGATTAATATTTTCTATTGGTAGTTGTTTAACTTGAGTGTTTTATGTGTTAATTTTTGTTTAAAAGTCTATAAACTCGTTTTATAATATTTATGTGATTAAATTATTTACTTCAAGTTAAATAATCACGCTAAAATATTTTTTTTCCATCTTATAAATCATATATAAATAAAATTAGTCTCGTAATAAGGGCATAATACTTATCAATTTATCATATTTGTAAGCCGAATTTTAAGTGTCGAACTCACATTTATAAAACGAATATGCACGTACGTATCCGTTAGAACTACTATCCGAAACGAACCGTTGACCGGATTTTTGACCGAATCCGACCTATCCAGAATCCGTATAATTAAAATACGTATACCGTCCGAACTACTACCCGTACCCGAAATGCTAACTAGGGGTGGGTCCGTTACGCTTTATGGTCCATTTGGCTTGAAAGAACTTGCAACAAAAAGTGAAACTGCCCATTTGCTATCATCTTAGAAGCAATTCCTATGGCAATGGCCAAACACAAATATTTGTTCAGCCACGTGGATGGTCAAACGGGTTTCTCCACTATGGTAAAATAGGGCAAAATGAACAGATTTGGTTTCTAGGGCCCCACTAGTATTTCTTTTTAATATAAAATGCTTTGTAGGATAAAGTTAAAATATAAAATATGTTTCTTTGGGACTACAACCCATAGATGTCTTGGCCCAAGATAGATGTCTTTTGGTTTTCCCATCTCCATGTATATACATATATTATATCCATGTAACCTATGTACTCTCTTATCAATTGCATCTTCTCTTTTCCCAAAACCTCTCCTCTTTCCCTAATATTATATCTGCAACACGTTATCATGCCCGATGCTATACTACTGAGCTAGATTGGATCGATCGATTGCACTGAAGCTATTGTTGGAATCAAATAAGATAAGTTTCTCCTATTTTTTTATTTTTTCTCCTTCCCTGTTTTTGATTTGGGCATACCTAATGTTAAATGGAGAAAATTAATTTGGTATGTCTCTGTTCAAGATCTGTATCCCATAATCAATTGATTAAATCCTTAGTATAAATTAACTTGATCCGTAGAAGCTTCGTATATGGACCCTATATCAATCTATTGATCTGAATTTTATAATATCATTATATGCGCATTTTCAATCATTTGGATTCTATAATAATTGATTTGGTTTGATTGAATTTTATAATAATATAATATGCCCATGTATGTATTAGGATCGATTATATGAAATCGTCTGAAGAAGGAAAAAAAAAATCCATATTACAAAGAAAACACGGTGAACTTTAGAAAAATATTCATGCAGAATGCGGACCATTAAAGTAATGATGGATCGGTGAATGTTTTGACATTTGGACTATTTATAGTTCCCAAGAAATTTGCGTTTGAAAACTCCTAGCACATATTACACAATGCAAAGTGCAAAGGCTAACCACCCTTGTTAATGCTAGAGAATTTACATCAAAAGGACTTGATGAATATTGCATGTTTAATAGGATCAATATAAAGCATCTTATACCCAATGATCTCGTGAGAGGCTACCATCAAAGGTTACATATGGTGTCAAGGAATGAGTTATGCGTACCAACCTACCTTTTATTGCTTTGGGGATATGCAATATTACGCGCATCTTTACTTAATTTTTGTAGAACCCAATATTAGTCAACCTTTTTGCGTGGCGATTGGTAAGCGGATTTAAGCTGACATTCATGTTCTTACGCATTTTTGGTTGCACTATATATGTGACATTACGACTCCACATCGTACTATGATGGGTCTTCAAAACTTTTAAGTAGATCTCTTTACCGTTATTTGCGGGAAATGAGTTCCCAACAATTATAAGGGAACGCATTTTCAAAACTTTTAAAGTAGTTATGTTGAGGAAATGAGATCCATAAAGGAAATTGAGAGAGCATTTTCAAAACTTTTGGCTTACAAATGAAAATAAATTGAAATTGGAAATGGATCTCTTTACTTGAATAAAGGAAGCTAGATTTGAAACTATAAAATTAAGAGAGGGTTATCACTTTAATGAGAACCTCTCATTCTTCACACAAATGTTCTAAAACTCAAAACTTTTGTCTTCCCATCGTTGGGGAGATAAGAAAAGGTATTTTCTAAAGGGACACCCTTCCATTATAATTACTCACCAAATGTAGCATTGAGAAGTAGTAATCGTGGTGTGTTCCCACTTCTTTTGTGTCTCATATTGATTCTTGTACCACAAATGCAAATGTGAAGTGATAAAGAATATTCGATTTTCGAGAATGCTCACCAAAATTCTTCTATTTCACTAGTACCTTAATAATTGTTTGTTGCTAAAGTGATGAGATCACACATTCATGCCCTCTTGATATATTGGAAGTTCACCTTCTATTCCATTTTCCTCATAACTCAAATAACATCATATTTTGGTGGAGACATTTCATCAAACACCAAACTTCATAGTTTAAAGAGAAATCAAATCTGCAAAGGGAAATTACAAATTCTCAATTACGGGATATACACCATAGACTAAGGTGTTGCAACTTCACTCCGGTGGAAGTGTGGTGATGAGAGTGGCTCCATAAAGGAAATTGGAGAGAATTAGCACTTGGTTCACACAAATGTTCTAAAACTCAAAAACTTTTCAATATCTCTTCTAATTTATACTCACCTAGAAAGGAAGTAGGTGAGTAAGCACAACTTATTTATATCATCGAAATCATCTCATAAGATTGTCTACGAATATGTCCATGAATGCTGGAAGACGCTCCGAAGTTTTAAATGATTCTAGAGAACAATGAAATCTAACGGATTATGAGAATGCACATGAGTCAATGAAAGGATCATGCGTGCACAGTGATGATATAATCCATAAATAGTGGCTCCATAAGTAGAGCACAATGAGATCGAACCATGCTTTATTTTGAATAATTTCAAATAAATAGCATATTTGGCCTACACAATCCAGGTAGAACTTAGTTCTTTGGCAAATATACGGGTATTTGGTGTGGTAGTGCTAACCAACCAAGTGTAAAGCCTATTAGACATATATTATTAATTTGTCATAAAGCATAATGAGAAGAAAGTAGTCTTAAAGTACAAAAGACTCGCCTTGTGGCGCGAGGTTTCTCACAAAGCCTGGAATTGTTCTTTTGTGATGAACGTTATATAGTTCCGTTACTTAGTTAGCTTGGTAATTTCAAAAAGGACTTGAAATGTAGCATATGTATGTGGTTGTTACATATCTCTGAAAGAATCAAGAGATAGAAGATATTTACAAAAGTATTTGATAGACTTTTGTTTCCCAAATCAAATGACTCTAACCACAGAGTGCGTTTACAGTTAGATAGAACGCTCACTTATGGATTCAAGCAATCAGGCGGATGTGGTATACCCGTCTAAGTGGATGTTTGATTTGGAGGCGATAAACAATTAAGTTATTTTTCCTTGCGTATTCATAAGAAAGTTCGACTTGGAATTGTAGCTATTTATGTTGATGGTACAAACATGATGTGTACTCTTGATGTAATAAGAGACCTTAAAAGCTATTTAAAATCCGAATTTGTGATGAAAAATCTAGGAAAGCTCGATCGAATCTCGAGCTTGTGGTATATAATTCCACCGGTTGCATATGTCTAAAGTTGTCGGGCAATTTAACAAAGACATGCATCTGATAGCACTCCCATGATTAGTCGAGGTTCAAATGTAAGTAAGTAACCATTTCTTCCAAAGTAATATGACGAAGATGTGTTAGGAGATGAAATTCCATATCTAAGTACAATAGACGCATTGATGTACTTAGTATAATAATGTACTCGATTAAATTTTACATCCTCGGGAACTTGTTAGCTAGATATAGCTACGCACCAACTAACGTCATTGGAATGGTATAGTGAATGTAATCATGTACTTAAAAGTAACCATTGACATAAATTTGTTTTATTCCTGCAAAGACATAAAAAGGAATGCTAATGAAAGTGCAATCCAAAGTTGTTTATTATGAAGAAACAATAATCTCTTCTCCAACAAAAGTAATCGGGGGAGACATGGTAGACTATTTACTAAGTCATTACCAATATTCGATTTCGAAAAATACATGACTAAAGGAACTATCTGGAACAACTACGAAAGTAATCGGGAGATGCCGGGCATCGGGGGAGGATCCAAAGATATGATGTCGACATAATTTACTTCGAAATTGAAGCTGTGTTGTATTCTTTTTCCCTTCGATCGAGAATAGTTTTTTCCCAAAGGGTTTTGTTACTCGACAAGGTTTTTAGCGATACAATACTAAAAGCATTAAGTATGTTGAACGTTGAATACATAAACATCGCGTTGATATATTGAAAATATCTGAATCAAAGAAATGAAACATGATAGTCCGTTAAACAACGTAACTTCCGAATCAACAACATGGTTTTATAAACATCCAAGTCACCAAAGTAAAGTGTGATAAACTCCTTTTGATTGCATTAGACTAATGAAATTGTCGACATCGGGGGAGCATCTAATGGTGTGTTGAACTCTTTTCCTTTACCGAGGTTACTTTTTACCACAGGGTTTTGTTGCTTAGCAAGGTTTTTAATGAGACAACAACAAACATAGGAAATGTAGTTTCCCAGCTAAGGCTATTATCTTTCCCACGAAGATTTTACGCCTTAGGAGTTGTGAAGCAACTAGTCAACTTCAACGGAGCAAAGTGATCATCGCAACGGATCACCTTTACTCGCATCTCATCACGTTGTACTCTTTTCCCTTCGTCAAGGTTTTATCCTAGTGGGTTTTCCTTGTCAAGGTTTTAATGAGGCAACGTATACGCATCCAACTATGTTCTAAGGTTAATTAATATTGTACTCTTTTTCTTTAGTTCAGGTTTTATCCCTCTGGGTTTTCCTGACGAAGTTTTAACGAGGCAATTAACTTAGACTCGTCGATCTTTGAAGATCGTATTGCATGTGATGAACTACATGTAAAGTAAGAGACAACATGTGAAGTACTACATGTGAAGAGTTGTAGCAAGGTTTTATCCCACTGGGTTTTTCCTTGTCAAAGTTTTAGTAAGGCGATTGATTTCGGCACAAGTCATCAAGGAGAGGATGACATTTGAAGAACTACATTCAAAGCACTATGTATAAAGTTTTGTTATTGAACCGCACAAGGGGAGTGTTCTTGGGCCTACAACCCATAGATGTGTGACCCAAGATAGATGTCTTTTGGTTTTCCCATCTCCATGTATATACATATATTATATCCATGTAACCTAAGTACTCTCTTATCAATTGCATCTTCTCTTTTCCCAGCCTCTTCTCTTTCCCTAATATTATACTGCAACAAAATATAATATTTTGGTGAGATAAAATAGGATGGAGTGAGATAAAATTGGATAAAAGTGAGAAAAAATAGTATAAAGTGAGAAAAATATTAGTAAAAAATCTGGATTTGCAGTGGGCGCTCATGCTAGTGACGCCAGAGATTGGGCTAGTGTCGCCCGAGATTGTGCTAGTGACGCCCGCGTTTCTTCTTGGCTCGCGCGTCAGTAGGGATGTCGCGCGCCATTTCAGCAGACGCGTCTGTTGTGGTGACTCAATGTTCAAATGAACCGATCTGTTCATTTGAACATCCATTTTCTTGGTTTGTTCATCCCATAGTGGGATCAAAATCCCATAGGAATTGCTCTTAGAAACCAAGTTTAAAGTTTTTGCCTGAATTAGCTCTCACCCTAACCTCTCTAATTCCTTAATAGAGGATAATGTTTGTAATGAGAAGTTGAAAATTTTCGATCCCCGCTAACCCGCTCTTAGCTGCGTTGGGTCATTGTGGGACATCTGTTTGTTTTCTTCCCCGGTAAACTGTTCTGGCTTGGCCCCTTTGTTCTGTCATGGTTTCCTAATATAATGACATTCATTCTTTGCTGACCAGCAAAAACAAAATAAATGGATAATAAAGCATTCGAAAAACATAAAATGTGAACTCATTGGTTTCCAACAAGAGTGTAGCTCTTTTCTTTATCTACCAAAGAGAGTTACAAGCCTGGACTAAGCCAAGACAAACAGGCCTTGCAATTACGTAAGGCCGAGAACTAGCTCCCAGTTGCGAAAAGCCTGAGAAAACTAGACCAAAACATAAAGCTCATTTTTGGAGGAGAATGCTTGACCCATAAAATCACATAACACCTACGAGTGCTGAAGCCTCCATTAAAAGTAATTTAATCCTCTTAACTCCGGCTCTAAACTGGAACAACACCCAAATCTCTGCAAAGAAAATCCCACTCTATCTGCTCATTTATGTTCAGTCTTCTATTGAAGTTACATCTCCAATTCCCATCCTAAATCATGTCAGCTACAGAAATAAATTTGTTGCTGCAAGCCTTATAAGCAGCTGCAAAACATCCTTGAGTACGCCAATAGCAATCCAAGAATCGTGCCAGAACCTAACGCATTCGCCATTGTGCTTCCTCACAGTACACTGATTCTGCAAAACAGGAGTGAGTTTGCTAACAATTTCTGGCCTAAACAAGAGTCCGTATGCAGCAGAACAGGCTATACAGAACAGAACCGTATAACCCTTAATCACTTTCCACGTGTCTATACCGAATTTATATGTCGACTTGGCAAATCCGAGGGAAACAACAACAAAAAAAAAAAAAAAAAAACATTGTAGAAGAATTTCGGTTTCATAAGATCAGCATAGAAATAACAATTAGCGAAGAAGAAGTGGAAGAAATAAGAATTTTACAACAAAGAACACCAGAATATTTCAGGTTGGTTTAGGGTTTCTTTGTTCAATCAACCAATCTAATTCCTTTCCTTGCAATTCTTTTTTCTTAGGGTTTCTTGGTCTTTTTTATCAATGCAAATCAATCTATCCATGTGATTGAGAAGAACCCCTAATTTTTGATCTATATGAATATAGATCTCAAGAATTTGATGAATATGTGATTTGTGTTTTGATTTTGCAGATGTCAATCTGGAATTGGGTTATCTTTTTCGTGGCGTTTTTATTTCTTGTTGGACGTCTGAATGCCAGCATTGGTGATTCTAATCCACTTTACAGGTGTGTTTTTGTTTGTTTACTGCAATTTGATTTCGTTAAAAAGCGGAATTGCGAGGAATTGATGTTCATACTTAAGAGATTAGCATAACCTCATTGATAAGAATAAGATGCAGAAACTTCTAGACTTGAATACATCTTGGACGTACCAATTAGTAGGTTTTAACTAAGTTTAGGGTTTTGAAACGATAAAAATCAAATAGCTTCGGTTTTAATGTGTTTTCTTTAAGTTGATTGTTTTCTACTAGCGTTTGGTGGTACCAGACATATTAAAGGAATGAGAAATTGAAAGAGTTTGAGTTATGAGACAGATCTCTGTACAACACAATGCTCTATGTATAACAGCATCACTACACTAAACCCAAACCCAACTAATTTTAACAATTTGCTTTAGTTTGGAACTTAGTATGTCACTTGGTGTAACCCAGTATTGTACAGCCTATTCACATGAGATGTGCCCATTCATTTAAGTATCTCAGACGTGGAGTGGATGGTTGCAACTCGCCTGAAACTTTTAGGCATTGGGTGAATCCACCTTGCGGCCAATAGAGCATCCATGATCAAAATATCTCGTGACCCAAAATTTTGCGTGGCTTGTGACCCAAAAGTTTCTACGTGACCAAGATTTTATTATCTACTTAAAATTTCAAGTGGATGCATATGCGTGTTTGAGGTTTTTTGTAGACTAGTAGATGTGCCAAAACTTCTCCATGCCTGTGTTTATGACTTTATGTACTGAAGTTCTATGCCTTCAACGGTAAGCTCAACTTAAATTCCTTCCAGGATTATACTCTCTTAGTGTGTCCATATTTCTCCTATTCTGTGAAGTATTTAAAGTCTAAAACAGCTAACTGTTTTCCCGATGATTGTTATCCCTGATACGTAACAGATGAATATCATTTACCTACCCGTTCATAAAAAGCACAGGGATGCCATCTAAAGTAAAGATGGTATTGGCTTTAGAAACACGTCTTGTCTGGAAATTTGGCTGGTTAATTTTATCAACTCGATGATTTTATTGCTGTTTTAATTTCACTTATAGAAGAAGGTGATATGATATGATCGACTCTAGACTTTAGTTATTCTCAATAGCGAAATAATTTCATTTTCGTATTTGTAAATATCAAAAATGTCGTTTGTTTGCATCACATCATTCTAATTTGTTAAACACAAGCACAAGTTTCAGATGTATTTACAATGATTCCATTCTTTGAAATTTTCTATGGGATCTCAGGTCATGCCTAGAGCAGTGTGAAGAGACTGGATGTATTGGGGACATATGCTTTCAGGATTGTCTATCGTCTGACATTGGGTCTAATAATGGTTCAGAATCATTACAGAAACCATTTTACATGCAGTTGATACAGTGGGATTGCCAGAGCGAGTGCAGGCATCACTGTATGCTTGAAAGGGAAAAGACAATGAGATGCTTGGCCTTGGACCGGTTAAGTATCATGGGAAATGGCCCTTTAGGCGAGTCCTTTGGATTCAGGTTTGCTGTCGTACAAGCTGGTCATTTTTTAAAATATTCTTTCCACTTTTAATTAAGAACTGTTAACTAAAGCTAACAAATATTTACTCATGTGTACAGGAACCTATGTCTGTGGTATTCTCTGTTTGCAATCTTGCCATGCATTATCTAGGATGGATTTCATTTTGCTCCCTTTTATACACCAAGTTACCTTTAAGGCCGAAAGATAGAAAACCATACTATGAATACTCTTTGTTATGGCATGCGTACGCGATCTTGGCAATGAACTCTTGGTTTTGGAGTGCTGTGTTCCATATGCGGTAAGCTTATTCTCTTTATCATCTTGAGGCTACCATAGTATGTAGAATCTAAAAGCTATTGAAAGTTCCGCCATGTGCAAGTTAACTATTTTATATAGCTGACTAGATCATTTGAATTGCATAGCAGGCAAATTAACAAGTAAAATACTGGTTACATCAGCAGATTGTGAATATTGCTACTCTTAACCTTCTTCATATAGAATGTGTATGAGAATTTATTTGTCAAAGAGGTTGCAGACTACCTAAAGTTAGGTTTCTTTTCTTCCCGACCATGAAGTTTTAAACTGTATGATGTTGCAGTGATCTGGATCTAACAGAGAAGCTAGACTACTCATCCGTCGTGGCATTACTTGGATTCAGTCTCATTGTTGCCATCTTACGAACTTTTAGTGTGAGGGATGAAGCATCTAGAGTCATGGTTGCTGCTCCTCTGATTGCATTTGTGACTACTCATATATTATATCTAAACTTCTATAAATTTGACTATGGTATGTCTTTCTCCTTTCCTCTTTATACATTAATTTTACATGCCGCAAAGTAGCTTTGTTTTAGTAAGTATGTCTTGAATATGAAATGGGTTACTAACTTCCTTAAGTGGTAAGTAGGTCATTTTCACTGCTCAAGTTCTATCAACTTGATAACCAGATGTGCAACCAAATGAAAGTTCTATTCTGTTTTTGGTTGCCCTCAGTTTTCTGAATCCATTTGATGCTTCATATGATCATTTTTGTAATACAGTGTTCCTACCTCAGTCCAAATTTTTCTCCTCTGTCTTGGATTTTATTATGAGCAAATACACGATGAATACAGCAGATTTTAGTATTTCTTTGGAACTACTATTAGTTTTTTGTTTTAAATTTTGTTTTTAGTTTTTATACAATACGATAGAATGATTCCCATTGTATAATGTTGCAGGGTTGAACATGAAAGTATGTCTTTTGATGGGCGTGGCGCAACTTCTTTTATGGGCTATTTGGGGTGGTCTCAGTCGTAATCCATCAAGAGGAAAGTTGTTGATTGTCGTTGTAGGAACTTCTCTGGCAATGCTCTTGGAAATCTATGATTTCCCTCCATACAAAGGATATATTGATGCGCACGCTCTTTGGCATGCTATCACCATTCCCCTTACCTACCTATGGTGGAGTTTCATCAAGGACGATGCCCAGTTCAGGACTTCGAAACTCACGAAGAAGGTAAAGTAAAAAAAAAAGGGTCAAATTTCTGATGCTACACGCTGGTGAACTTAGGTAATTTCACCCCCATTGTAAATTTGTGAGAACCTCTTCTTTCTTGCAAGTTTTGTTCAAACTGTCGTTAAGTATCTTCTTTTGAGTATATAATCTTACTTAGTCTTGCTTAGAACCATTCAACTTCAGCACCATTTTTTTTTCCTGCTTGCCAACCTACGATCTAGCAAATCAGTCCAGGTCTCAAAAAAAAATTAAACTGAATTAGTCAGAACAAACACTTTTGTGAATTATATATGAATATATGATATCTCTGTTTAAATGAAAAAGGAGAAGCTAATTATTGAGTTGAGTTATAATTTACATGATTTGTGGGGATTACTTCATAGCATGGGGACATGTCGACATGTCAGGACACTTGTATGCTTATAATATTCAGAGAAAGTTGATATTGTCTCCTCAGTTATGTCTAATCCTTCCTCTAAAATCTTTTACATGCTTCAGTTGTTTCATTTAGTCCAAAATTATTGTACTAAAATATGATTGAGATCAATAATTTGTATATAAACAATGGAGAAAATTATTAGAGTGCCTCATTTTCTCCGGGGCTTTTTGTCCTTTATGAACATGTGTCTTATGGGTTTGACACTTCGTTGGCAAAAAACAAAAAACTCAATAAAACACACTTTCATGATCACGATCACAAAGAGGACCGTTCGTTGGTAGAATCACCAAATATAGCTTATTCATCCCACAGTGGGCTGTTTTTGTGATGACGGCGTACAGCACAGTAAGGTCCTGTCTATATTCCTTTCATTTTTTGAAAGGAGTTGCTTTCGGGAAGTGTGAGAATGTGTATTGAAATCTGAGCCTACGGAACCATGCTGTCAAATCTAACTGAATATACAACTCAGCAAAAGAGTTTGTAAATCAATTTTGTAATCAAAATTAGAATTTTAAAATATAAAAAATTAGTTAAAATAAAAGAGCGGATGGAAATGATATTTTTATCTGAGAGATAATCCCGACTGAAACTGAAAAAGGTCATGGGCTCCACCTAATAGTTCCATGTTTTCTCTTAGTGGGCTCCATCAAAATCTGTTTCAGTCGGGATTATTTTTCGGGATAATTTCTCGGTTGGTGTATCACTTCCCAAGAAATGATTTGTAAATTGATAAAAGATTATCACGTACACATTAACTAAATCCGTTCACGTTCCGTCTTTCCCTCGTGATCATGGATGAGTAACATTTTTTTTTTTGATGCAAACCGAACTTAATATTAAACCATAATATTACATAACTTCTGAGCTAACTTCCTTTCATCCTTAATCTGCATATCAAGTTCAGTAAGGATGTGACAATCAAAATCAAAGGAAGTTTTCTCTGATCTAGCTTTATAAGCTATAACATGAGCTAGGTTGTTCACTGATCTTTTTACATGACTTACACCAAGATACTTAGTTTTAGACAGCATATGTCTTATTTCATCTACATAGCTCTGATTCATCCAGTGCACTACTGAGCTGACATTGCTGATAGCACTAACTACATTTTTACAGTCTGTTTCAAAGACAACATTCATGAGATTGATTTCTTTGGCCCAAAGAATAGCATTTTTTATGGCCAAGCATTCCGCCTGCTCTGGATATATTCCTCCATAGAGGTGCCTGCCCATGATTCCTTTAATTGTACCTGCAGAATCTCTTATTATAAGTCCAATGCCAATTTCTTTAGTTGAGTAATCAAAAGAAGCATCAATATTAATCTTATAGCAATTATCTGGTGGAGGAGACCATTTGATGATGGTAGCATCATAGGAATCTTTGTTACACAGATTTTTTCTTTCATACAAAGATTTACCAGACTCTTTATTTGATGGCAGGTGAACCAGCAACTGATATTTTTGTTTTCAAAAACTTTAATGCATCTGTTCTTCCAGATTTGCCAAGCTGTGCACATTAGAGTATATAGCCACAAGGTCTTATCATCTCCATATATTGCATCAGAGAACCAACTAGAAATCCAATTCGAAGTACTAATTCTCTGCTTTTGGATGTTATCCATATTCACATTCATTCCTAACCAAATTGAACGTGTGTAGTCACATTCAATTAGAAGGTGATGTAATGTTTCTTCATGAGAATTGCAGAAAGGACAATAGGAGTTGATATCTCTCTTGTATTGACTAATTTTTCCTAAAGTTAGAACAATATTCCTCAAACATTTCAAAGGAATAACTTGACTTTATGTGGAACTTCCGATTTCCATAAATTCCTCCAGATTACTTTTGGAAATAGTCTATGATGTTCACCTTGAGATGGAGTATAATTAGTCAGGGTTTTATAAGCCGATTTAACTGAGAATTCACCAGTTCTGTTAGGCTCCCAGATTAATCTATCCCGACCTTGCTGTGTTAATCTCATTTGAAGGATTAAGTTAGCAATATTATCAGGAATGATTTCTAACTAACTCGTATTCCATCTTCTTGGATTCTGAAGCATAAGGTCCAAACATGTACTATTCTTCTTTGGTTCTCTAAAATTTTCCTTAGGAAATGGAGGTTCATTTAGACCTATAACCCATTTATCATACCAAACCAGAACTCTAGTGCCACATCTTATATCCCATCTCGTGATATTTTCTTACATTTTCTAGTCCTCGTTTCAATGCCTTTCCATATCCATGAAGAGTTATGATGTTTTTCTTGAAGATGTAAGAACTCGCAGTTTGGAGAATATTTTTGTTTCATGTTTTTAACCCATTGTTTATTTGGTTCTGTACATAGTCTCCAAGTTATATTGTTCTAGGTTACGGAAAGCAAGTCCCCCATCTTCTTTTGGCACACAAAGAGAATCCCAAGAAACAAAGTTGATTCCTTTATTTTCTTTATGCCCCCACCAAAAGTTTCGTTGCAGAGTATCTAGCTGATGTAGAGTTGTTTTAGGCATCTTGAAGTTACTCATGTAATGTGCAGGAATCGAATTTAAGACCGATTTAACCATGGTCGTTCTAGCAGCCTGATTTAAAGTCTTCGAATTCCATCCATGAAATCTTGTTACTATAGGACTCTTTCAAGGATTTAAAGGAGTTTACTTTTGATCTCGCCTAAGAGGATTGGGAGACCAAGATACTTATCGATGAGCATAATTTTTAACCCCTAGCTTTTCTATTATGGATAATTTTTGTTGTTCGAAGCATCTCCACATATGAAGGTGATTTGGAGTAATTAATTAGCTGCCAGAGATATATCTCCAAAGTTTTTTAAGATTTGTGCAATGTGACTAAGACTTTTATCGGTTGCTCGAAAGAACAACAAACAATCATTCACGAAAAGCAAGTGATTTATTGGTGTTGATTTTTGTGAGATGCCTATTCCTTGTATTTGCTTATTCACCGAGCCTCTTCTAAAGCTTTAGATAAGTACTCCATCGACATAATGAAAAGATAGGGAGACAATGGGTCACCCCTGCCTTAAGCCTCTTGTTGGGATATATGGATCATGATTCTACGGGTTCAAGCGAATGGAAATCAAGTTGTCGATATGCCTTGGTTGAATAATAGTCCTCCGATCATCACTAAACCCCAGGATGAAAAGAATTTTGTCAATAAATGACCATTCAAGTCTGTCAAAAGCCTTCGACATATCCAACCTTAAGAGCCACTAGAGGAGTCTTCTTTTTAGATTTTTTCATAGAGTGGATTAACTCATGAGCTAAGATAATATTATCATTTATGAGCCGTTTAGGGACATAGGCCACTTGGGAAGGAGAAATAATTCTATCCAATAAAGATTTCATTCTAACCACTATGATCTTCGAGATGATTTTGTACGAACAATTACAAAGGCCAATTGGTCTCAGAATCATTTGGAGAAACTGTTGATTATTTTTAGGTATCGCAAGTGACCGTATGATTTAGGTTGGTGGCATCTCGTTTTGTTATGAAAAAATTTTGAACTAAAGAAGTGATGTTGTCTCCTACTACATCCCATTGGGATAAGTAGAAACCCACAGGGAAACCATCTGGGCCTGGTGCACTCCAACTGGACATACCTTTAAGAATATCATAGATTTCTTGTTTGGTAGGCAGAGACATGAGTCTAATATTGTCTTCTGGAGCGATAACTTGCTTAATAAAATTAAAAGAAGACCCTTGAAATTGAGGACTAGTAGTTGTAGCAATCAAAGAAAAATGTTCAGTGAGCAATTTTACTAAATCTTTTCTTTGATGGAACCATTTACCTGAGGAATATCGAAGAGCAGTGATGTTATTTCTTGCTCTTCTTCTATTAGCTTTAGAATGAAAGTAAGTTGTATTGTTATCAGCATCTCTAAACCAATTATCACCTGATTTCTGTTGCCAAAATTCAAATTTCTATTTTTTCTCAAAGTGTGATATGTTATCTATATTTGCTTGGATTTTATTATCGTTAGAATCACCGTAAGGAAGAGACCGCAAATGAGAGAGGCATCTTTATAGTATTTAATCGTTCATTAATATGTCCAAAATCTTCTATTCCACTTGGCAGAGCTTTTCTTGTGATATTAAGTTTTTAAATTGAAATTACTATCACTTGCTAAACCATGCCAAGAATTATTAATTAGCTCCATATTTGGAATCTCTTAACCAAAGATTTATAAAATTTCAGTGCTCTAAATGGTTTTGACTCTTCTCCGCTTCCGTAAGAAGAAGAATTGGGCAATGATCGAGGCTCTAAATGGAAGGTGATATAATTTGAGTCAGGGTATTGAAGTTGCCATAAAGCATTATGTAGAGATAAATCAATTCTACTCCTTTTATAACCCTTACCATTTGACATATTTGACCAAGTATAATTATGTCCTATGAAACCCAAATCCTTTAGCCTTGCTGAATCAATCACTTGTCTTATCCAGTTATCATTTGAAGAATTGCTTGCTTTTGGACCTTGTTTGATAGATGAAAATTAAGATCACCAAAAAACCAACCAAGGTTGAAAAACATTATCACCGAGTTCCTTTATGAAATCCCATTGTAATTTTTTCACATCTACATTTCAGAGCCATACATGCAAGACAGTAGCCATTCTTCCTTAGATGGGTTAGATTGAATTAAGACATAGATCATGTTATCGCACTCTTAACTAATTCACATGGAAAACCTTGTTTCCAAAGAAGAATTAAACCCCGATAAACCAATGAACCGACAAACCAAGAATTAGGATAACGAGAATCTCTCGGGTTAATATTTTTGCTCTTTCAATTAAATTTTTGTTTCGATAAGAAAATTACATCAGGGTTGTGATCTTTGATAATATCACTAAGTAATCCCTAGTGTCTTTTGACGCAAATCCTTGTACATTCCATGCAAGAAGTTTCATTTTAATGAGATTCCAAAAAATCAAAGCCGAGAGATTAAAATTATAATCAAGATTGGAAAATAAGGTAGTAAATAGAGAATCTAATTGAGAAACATAAAAGAATAATTTTGAGCTAAGATATGAGAAAAAGTAATACCCGGTGGGATGCACTTGGATTTTTGCTTTGAAGAGTCTTTTCTTGGTTTTGCTCGATTAACATGTACCATGGTAAGATGGATATGAATTAGAGAGTGAACATGGTCATCCAAAATAACATGGGTGTTTTTCGATGGTTCTCCAACGGAACGGCTTCATATTGTCTTGATTGATTGGATTGAAAGTGATGAATTAAGGACCGAAGAGGTTCCTTAAAAACGCCACGATTTCCAAAGTTGTCTGATCTATATTCGAGAATTAAAATCATCCATTGAAACATCGAATTCACCCATTGCTAAATAAGTTTTGAGCATACTCAAATTACCTCCTCCAGATCTATTTAAATTATCATATAATGATGAATTTGGAGATTAACATCAGGTGCGTGGAGATTATTTTGATTTTTAGAGATGGAAATCGATCCGAGTAATGACTAGATTGACCCTTATCCATTTTCACTCTTTTACCTTTTCTCTCGATGCTCACTTCTCTCTATTTCTATTAATAATAACTTAAAAGATACCTTGATCGTCATTCAATATTGGTGATAGGATGACAGGACTAGTGAGTTATCCACTTGGCTTCATTGATCCGAGTAATTTTATTCTTGTCTGACAGTACAAATCATCTTTAAGAGAGGATGATGCCAATTCCATATTAGACCCTCGCATGCAATTCTTGAACTCATTTAATGCAGGATCTTCTAATGCATGCAAGTGCAGAAGCCACCATGAGATCATTTTGTGTAATGACTTGCTCATTTTCTTGTCTAGACGAGCTTGTAGTCAGACATGCAGATTTTTACCCTCTATTATCCGGATTATTCCACAAGGAGGATCAACACGAGTTAAGAGGAAACCTCTTTGTTGTTGCGTTAAGAAAATTGGCTATCGTTTTCACACTGACTCTTTGGTGATCAATCGCAATGCTGACCACATGATTAAAAGGTTGTTTTTCATAAAATATACTAAGCCGACTTCTTTGATTGATCGCATTCTTCATCCAAAACCTCTTCTTGGATCACATCAATGAGCACCAGAGCTTTCTGAACTTTACCTTTAGGGACGATGCAATCCGGAGGATCTAGATCTCTCACTTATCCCATAGCAGCAACAATACCCGTAACAGTTATAGGGTTAGCGAATTCCGGTTGCATGTTATACAGTCTAAGCCAGAGAAGTTGTTTCGTGAGATCAACATCACTTCTTGGAATAGAAGGGTTCCAGGGTTATAGTACAAGCAAATCTCCTTCAATGAACCATGGACGAAATTTAAGAACAGCTTTCATATTCTTCTTGAGTATAAAACTTGATCATGAAAGTACCATCATCCTCCTTTTTAATATAGATTTCCTTGCTTTTTATCCACAACTTTTTTAACTCTTTATCTAGCTCTGTAACAGTGAAAGCTTTGATTGAGTATATCTTTCCCAAAAAACAAAACTTCCATTGAGCATCCCTTGAACCAAATCTTCGGCAGAGATATCCTGGAAGCTTTAAAGCTTTTAATCTATTAGAAAGCGTAGAACTTTCCATGCTCTCTTTGTTATAATCCAAGTTTTGGTTTTTACTGAGAGTAGCTTTTTGGGTTTGTTGCAGAGAAGAATGAAATCTACATATAAAGCTTGAGGAGAAAACGATGAAAAGAAGAACAATATTAAAAGATTTGTCGAACCTTGGTCGATTGAATGTTGTACACTTGTAGGAATTACTGCCATGTTTGCAAATCCTACTTGAAGGAATAAAATAAGGTTTGCTGCCAAGTTTTGGATAATCCATAAGCGTGTGAGAGAGAGAATAAAAGATAATTATGAGTAAATTTTAATTCTTGGACAGAGTGACAAAATCAGATTGTTGAGTGTTGAATCTTCTCGTATCAAAGAACATCAGATAATCAGAGGATTTGGATGAAAAGTAGTCAGGCAAAACCACTCCAACTCTTTAAGCCTTCATCCAAGTGCTCCACTGACCTAGAAAATACACATAAAGAAAATACGTTAGATAAAATTTTCAAAGGTATGATAATAAGGTAGATGAGATTAGAACATGCAAACAGATTTGAAGATGATCCGGAGTAGAATGAAGGAAGAATTTTCAACAAGGTGA